>JAWWEO010000045.1:21028578-21065092 GCA_035582975.1 Ormyrus labotus | reverse complement strand
CACTCGCTTTACCACATAAATATAGTAATTTTTAATGAATTTATAGTAAATTTTGAAATAACATTTTTCTCAGTGCACATCGAGTCGGGAGTTATTTTTCACGTGCGTGCGTACGGCGCGTTTTCCTGGAAATGTTCGCATTATAGAAACTGTAATTTTAAAGAGCATTTTTCTTATTACCCGCAAAATGTGTAATTTTGCTTTGAGCCACATGACCGAAATTATAATTATTACGGGAAATAACGCACCACTTTATTTGAATGATTTAAAAGCTGTACAATTTGCTTCGCAATTTGTCGTAATTTATTTAAAATGCCTTTCCCAATTTCGAATAAACTTTGTTTCCAAAAATTCCTGTCTTAAAATTTCTCTCTTTTTCTTCAATATTTCCTTTTCTTCTTATTTAAAAGTAACAACTCGTAACCTACTAAACAAATTTGATAAAAAGCTCAACTTCTTTTGCTACCAAAAAAAAAGTTTCCGTTGTACGTTTTTTTTGCAAAAGTTTTTTTTTTCGTCGCGATTGCCCCTTTTTTCTCCGGTCAAAAAACGTCAGAAAATCCACGTACACGAAAAAGCTCGCGCAGCTTCCCTCGAAAAAGCCGCTCCTCCGATTTTCATCCCCCTCCGACGCGATCCGAGAGAGAGCAGGTCGGCTAAGTGATTCGCGGCGCAGAATGTGGGAACATTTTACCACTCGGAGCGCATATCGGTGGTTTCGCGTGTGGTTAACTGCAGCTCGTTCGGCAGCCGGCAACGCGCGCCGCGCGAGAGAGGTGCACGTATATTATTCCGCTCGTATCCACCTGCCTGTCTCCGCGTCTCTCTCTCTCTCTCTCTCTCTCTCTCTCAGCCGGTCGTTTCAAAAGGAAAATATAACTTATTGAGGCGCATTACCGAGCGGTTTAGATCCATTTTGTGTAATTACAGGGATTGGGGCGTATATGTATGTAAGAGCGAGGCCGCCGCTCGATATTTCGCAATGGGACGACGGGGGCTCTTGTGTGTGTGTGTGTAAGCGATGAATTATGTAATTTATTGTGTTGGCTCTCAGTTCGAGATTCGTTCGGACTGATAAAGTAATGCCGCAAGTGAGCTCCTTTGCATAATTTCTTTATATTCTTTGAGCGATTGTATTTAGAATAATTGCAGAGCTCGTTTTTATGCGAAAGATATAGTAATGCCAATCGATTTAAGTCGGGCTGGAAATTTATGCCGCGCATGAATGCCGCTGATTGAATAGATTATGTTCGAAACGTGTTTTGGCTCGTTTATAAATCTTTGAAGTTTTCGTATCCCGCTAATTATTAAATTTCAACTTTGAAATTAAAAATAATAGATTATGTACTCTGTGAATATTGTAAATTAAAATACTAAACTCATTTGTGTCAATCTAATAAAAAGTCACCGAGTCTAACCTGATAAAAATCTCCAATTAATTTAATGAGAGCTCACAGTTAGGCATTATACTATACGTATATCTTATAAAAATCGCACGTTAAAAGCCACTGCCTATTTATACAACGTATATAAATTGAATATTGATGAACCGACTCCATCAAAGCATCTAATCAACCAAAGTATTCTTAAATAATCGTTTATCGCCTACCGGATTATTGAAATATAATCGAGCTTATTTGATCTATTTATTAAATTATTGGCCGCGTCTCACCGTTTCTACTATCCGCATATTAATGAACTTTTCGAATATAATGTAACGCAATAAAACCTGGCGCGGAGCATTATAAAACTTGCGACTTATAAAGCGCAATAAAAAATGTACGCCGAATCCGCTCTCCATTTATTACTTTCTATAACTCGCAACAAGCCCATTCCGTTATCTCCGCGGCAACTGGTATTTAGATTAGAAAATGGAAAAAAAAGAGGCAGAGCGCCGCGCACAATGTACGACGACAACCGGTTTCTGCCCCGAAAAAGTACGCGCGTGGAGAAGAGTAATTGCGTCAAGCCTCCCGTACCCAAATCCGAAACGAAGTCACGCGCGACCAATAACCATTTCGTGCGGCGTACGCGCAATAAGGAGCTCTCTGGCTATTTTTTCGAGCCATTTCTCTCTCTCTCTCTCTCTCTCTCTTTCAAAACTGCGCGCGCGCCCGTAAATTGCTTCGTAGACTTTGTTCGAGCGGTAAAATTCCAGGGGGACTCTCGGCCCTGCTGACGCGTGGCGGGGACCGGAAACATTTAGCGAGTCCATATTGCAGTAATGGGCGCTCGATTCTGGACGCGGACTCTTGAAATTCTCGCGGCGATTTGTAGGCGAGGCGGCGCGCCGCGCTTAAAAACTATTGCGGATGCGCTAAACTTTTGAGCGAGGCGCGTATAAGCACAGGGAATTTAACGATTTTGCTGGTTAACGTGTTTTTTTAAATGAAGCCGTTTTTGGTTAAAATTGATGTCTGAATTGAATGAAAGCTATTGGAAGATCGTGCTAAAAGATAAAATATGATTACGGTAAAATATTCACGAGCAAACTGGCTTAAAATTATATTTGCAATATTTTTCTTATAATAATTGACGTAAATTTTGAAATATTCCATTCGCCGAGAAAATAATATGCTGATTTTCACGGAGGGTGGAAATAGTCTTTCGTTCGTTGAATTTAATGCAGCTGACGCCGGTAGATTTGGCGATAAGAATTAATTTTTATGTTCGTTTAACATACATAAATAACAATTATGATTAAAGACTTCTGTGGTCAAAATACATTACAACACAATAACACGCCGAAGGCCACGGCTATAAATATCGATTGTCATTATTGTTTCTATATTTAAATGATTTAAATCATAACGCGCGATAGAAAATTCAATGTCATTCTCACTTCCGGTAGGCTTGAAGCGCAATAAAAAATTAATTATTATCGACAGAAAAAATAAAATAACCCATAATCACTCAACTAATGGATACATCATTGCATTCTTATCGTTTGCCTCCACCTTCACCTAAAATATTGCCTAAAAAGAGCTTCGCGGCTGCTTCAAACGAAAAATAATTACGCCGCGACCTGTTAACGCTTCGAGGAAATCGCTTCGCGTCGAGCCCGAAACCTGCTTTTGCGTTCGCTCAACGAACTTCGTCTCGAGCCTCGGCTCAAGACCCACTTGGCATAAAAAAACTAAAAAAAAAACTCCACGTAGTTCCAGAACCACAAAATACAGTAGCTAATTCGCCGGGCCGCGAACCCGGAGAGAGAAAAGAAAGGCGCCGCCTCGCGCCGGCCGGCGCACGCGCTCTCTCTCTCTCTCTCTCTCCTCGCGGACGTTCCGAAATTGTCTCGCGCCTAATAGGCCTTCTTTCTCCCCGAGGCTTTTAATCGAGCCATTAATATGTAGGAGTCGCCGTTCGCATCAGGAATCATTATCAGTCGCCGTACAAGAGATCGGGGGGCCATAGCCCGGGCCTGTGTGCCCCTGACGAAATTGCCGCGCGGACGGCATGACAATTGCGCGCAACGCCGACGATCGCGGCCGAATGTATTTATGTGTGCGGCTATACTTCGCCCGGTGTGTGTGGTATATGTGGCACTTTGTTTTGTAATGGGCTCTCTCTCTCTGTCTCTCTCGGCGCGCGGTTTCTGGCCGATGAATAATTGATAAGCGCCCCGCGCTTTTTCGGCGGACGTGAGCTTCATTTGTATTTGGGATCGGCGGCCGGCTTTTATTATATATTTAATATCGTTTTCCTTTTGTTTAGGAGGGAGAGAGGCGCTTGGCGATTCGTTACGGCCGTTCGAGCGGTGTATTGTATGCTAAATATTCGTCGCGATAAATGATTTTCAAATATACGAGTGATTCATTGGCTCTCTTTGGACGGACCGATTAGATCGGTGTCATAACGCTTTCTAAAGTTCTGATTGTAATCTAATTAAGCGCGCGGCCGGCAGATTGATGTTTTCGCGTGTTGAACAAGGTTAAAGATTTGCAGGGTTGCCGTATGAGCTTAGAAGCAAAATTTTGGCTAAAGAAGTATGATAGGTACTTGGATCGTATAACTGAATAGAGCGTCGTAGAACAATGCGCGCACTTGAATCGTTCTTTCGGTCGTTTCTACATTTTCTACTTTACGTCAGCTTTTGCGTTTACAGCAAAAAGGTACGATAATTCTTAGTTAATTTGATAATGCGAGGAACACGCGCGTATATAAATCTTAAAATTTAAAGATCGAAAGCCGATAGGAGCCAAAGTTTATTTTAGCCATTCAAAAGATTTTCTCGAGCCCGCGCGCCTCTCGAAAATTGCCGTCGATTTCGAGAGCCGCGCGAAATTGCACGAGCGTATCTCCCCGCAAGTCCGCGCGAATTTATCTTATTTTACATTAAAACTGTTTACATTAGCCGACGAGCGGGTATACACACACACAATAAAGAAAATTGAGTGTTTGCCCAGTGCGCGCGTCGAAACGGGCAATCGGTGTGTAATTTTTACCTACGCTTAATCACCGTCCGGCCCCGCAGCCCGGCGTATATCCGTATCCCCCCGCGGGCCCAGGCGCGCGAAAAGCCCGCCGCGCGCGTTTTCGTCCCGTTTCCCCGCGGTAACAAATGACGCCTCGGCCCGTCGTAAATAATGCGTTAATTCGCGGCCGTAATATCTATATAATTTCGCTCGGCTCCTCTTTAATCAAGCCCCGGGATTTTCGCTCTCTCGCGCGCATTATAATCCCACGTCGAGCGCCGAAACAACAACGAGCGACGACACGCCGCGCGGATCCTCACCGATACGATAAAAGATTAATTTCAGCCTGTCGCTGTGTGCGTTCGGGGCTGGGGGCGTGAGGCGGAAGAAAAAGAAGAAAAAAAAAAGTAATATTGGTCAATCAGCGCCTTATCCCCTGTGGGAGCCTCGAGAAGCAGACCGACGCGCTCGGGGTTAAAAAAGGAGCGACGGCGGCGGCCCCGAATATACGTATACATGTATATATCCCTCGCGCGAGGGGAGAGAGAGCTCGACGAGCCGAGCGTTAAGCACACATTTTCGATACTTGAGGCGCAATGCGCGGTTAACTATAGTTTAGCGCAAGTTAAACCGATGATTATGTTGTCAGGCGGCCGGTGGGTGGAGAGAAAAGCGATCGCTCACTGCCGCCATGTGCGTTACTCGAGCTCTCTCCTTCCTCCCTTCTTCCTCCCTCTCTCTTTCTCTCTCTCTCTCTCTCTCTCTCTCCCTCTCGCGTGAGGCGCAGGTGTATGACGCGTCGAGCGTGTGGCTAAGTAAGTGCATGTAACGCCCGTGTCTTTAGGGGTAGATTACGCTGAAAATCTCTCGGGGTACTATGACCCGCTTCCGGATGTGCTTTTGACCCGGCAATTTATTTTCGCTTTAATTGCCGATTGCAGCTTTCGCGCGCGCTCGAGGAAACGGCCCTCGGGGGATTCGTTTTCGGTTGTTTTTTTTTTTTTTTTTTTTTTTTCGAAATGAAATCCTCCCCCTTTTATAAATGTTTACGGAGGCGCCAGAAATTTTTCTAATCGGTTTTTCATCGATTTAACGAGAATAATAATACAGTCGCGTCGCGTCGCAACGTTCGTACGAGCGAAGCACTTGATTACAACGAGAATACGACTAAGTGAGACGATTCATCAACATTATCATTATCACAGACGGACACGTCTGCGTGTGCAAATTCGATCCCTTAACTCGCGATCCTCAGTGTGTATGTATACACGCGCATGATAAATAGATACCGGCGAAAGAGAAATGATAGCCGAGTCATGCGCTTGATTGTGAGGGCCCGCTTTATAGGAATCAATCATACTTATTGTAATTCAAACAACAATGTGCAGAAAGTACGCTTTCGTTGCGCCATTACGTTGCATTGCAGTTGGGTTTTTCAAGTTATTTGATTCTTTTTAAAAAAGCATCGGAATTTGATTTAATCAAAATAACAAACCAATCTGGAGAATCCAGTCAAGTATCTGCAAATGAGCTTAAAATATGGAAATTTGAATATTTTTAAAATCAGTTTCTCTTACATTACTAGTAAAATAATACTCGAAAATCAATGGAATTACTCGATCCGATAGCGTTTCCAATTGAATTTCGCAAAAAAAAAGACAAGCCATCGAAATTGAATCCGGAATACTTTCTAAAACAAAGCGTTTTATCCGAAAAGAACGAGCACTAAAATAAGAAAGCATCCGGCAGCGGGGGAAATAGAATTTCTTCAGAATCCCGCGAACCAGAAGGTTAACTTTCTTTCTATTTCTTTTACTTTTCCAGCCCATAAAAAATATAGACGCAGAGCCCGGCTCTCCGCAGAACGACTGCATACCTCTACGCCGCGAGCAGTAAAACGCAGAGAGCTCTGCTTCTTTCGAAAACTGCTCGCAGCACACAATGTTTATAGTTCTTGCGAGCTTTAATATTGCTTTATATATTTATTACTCGAGCGGGAGAGCGCATTTTTTTTTTATTTTTAACGAAGCGCGCGCGGCCTCCTCCTCTTTTTTTTTTCTTTTTTATAAAACTAGCGGCGCGTAAAAAGAAGCGAGAGGGCTTAATATGATAAAGGAGCCGGGAGAAGAATTCCTGGCGGGCAGCGCCGCGGGTTTAAATTAGCGATGTTGCACTCGCCTTATACGTGCATCGGCGCGGTTCTTAGTGTCATTAACAGAAGCCAGTTTTCATGCGTGTTATGTACTTTTAAGACGATGTTGCAAGTCGGCGCGCGCGGAAGTTGTTAAAGAGCCAGCGAGTAAAAAGCGGCGAGTTTGGATACTGGATAACGTGAAAGTGCGGAAAAGCTTAATTAAAATCCGAGGGAGTCGGGTTTAAAGGAGAATTATAAAGAGTGCTTGGGATAATTTTAACTTTTAGGAAAGCGAATTGAGCAACTGACTTTTTTCTGGGCTTTGTTAAACTTATTAATAAATTAAATTTAAAAAATTACATTTTTTCTTTTCCATTTCTGATTTTAATGTAAAATACATTAGACGTTCTTGCGCGCACATTAAAAAGAAGCAGATTACACGCTTCTAAAAACTAAACTGCCAATAAGCGAATTATTATTTATAAATTATTACCCCTGGGTAATTACACGGTATTCATTAATGCGAAAATAATCTCTTTTATATGTGGAGCTGGATCAATTATACTGCAGCGCGATACTAACAAGATCGAAAAATTTTTAATGTCTTTTTAATCACTGATAAAATGTAAAAATTAAGTGAAATAAATAAACTTTATTATAACTCTGAATAAGTCTCTCAATTTTCTAAATTATCTAAGGAAGCTTCGAAGAAGAGAGTTTTGATTACTTCCACTCCATCTTACATCAAAATAGATTGCAAACGGGTTAATATTTGATTCGGTTACAATTCAGGAACCTATCACAGGTTTTATCATATTTTTCACAAAGTTTCTTTAAAAATCCAAAACGATCGCGCGACGCGCGTAATGAAACAATCGCGCCTTTCTTCTTCAATGGCGTATGATTATTGTTCGCATCGGCGCACTTTTAGCGGCGGCTCGTAAATGAGAATTTCTCGGTTACATAGTCCCGACGCGATCGCCATTTCTTTCGCTTCTCTCGCGCGGTGGTGTTCTCGGTTATGCGGCATTATAACGCGCACAGCTCGCGCCTTGTACACCCACGAGTTCCGAGAAAACCGTTTCTGGATTGTAATGAAGTTAATGTGTTCACGGCAATATTGAACATTGTTTTTAATACGATTATCTCCTTACCGGAGTTGAGGCGAGATTAAGCTGTTTAAATAAACACGCGGAAGAAATTCTGCGCAGACTACATTTTTTTTTGTTTAATATACCATCAACAATCGTTACTACATTAGAAATATATTTCTGTTTAACTTAAAATAGAATTGTAACCTGCACGGAAAAAAGGCTTGATTATCTTTCCAAAGTTTTTCTTGGTAAAGTCAAAAATTATTCCTTTAAAAAAGCTCTTTATCATTTTAAACATAGAGACTTGGTATTGTATAACTAACTCAACTTGGTAAACAATTTAATACAGACAATTGAGAAGGTAACAAAGCTGGTTTATAAAAATACATGGAATTCTTTATAGTTACTGTGTTACCAATTTTATTTAATAAGAAAAGCATAAAAAGTTTTAAGCGTAACTTAGAAGACTCTCAATTAAATTCACTATTAATTACTTTTATTAACTATTGTAGCTAGCTTTTGTTGCTACTGTATAAAAATAAATCATTGTCACAACAAATTATTACAGTTGAAGAATATAAATCACTAGATATAATCATTATTAAACACGTACACTGAGAGGAAAGTTTAGTAAAAATTACCAAACTTTCTAGTAAGGCCACCACAGACTGTAAAAACAAAAAAAATTACCAAACAGTACAGTAAAATTTGCTACACATATAGGAAAATTTACCAAACGGTTTAGTAAAATTTCTTACAAAGTATAGTAATTTGTTTGGTTTTGTCAGTCTGTGGTGGTTTTTCTAGACAGTGTGGTAATTTTATACATGATGATTTTTAATTTTTATTACATCTCTTCTCTCAGTGTAGCTGTGTAACTACTTTTTTTTTAACTAACTAGGAGAGTGCACGGGTTTTGTTCAAACTTTGAACACGGTTTTCTTATGACAAAATATGAAGAAAGCCAAAATATTAGGGTCTAACGCTCAAAATTTTCGACACAGGAGGTAAATAAAGTTATTTTTCTCTAAAACATCGTATTTCGTTGTTTGATGATAATACACCTCCTATTAAACCAAGAATTTCCACTAAAAATCTCTATTGCTTCAAAAGTTATGGATAATTAAATTAGAGTATAAAAAACTGTATAAAAATGAATGAAACAAAGATAATACGCATTACCACGTACTCATATTTAATTATCTATAATTTTTGAAGCATTAGAGATTTTTTAACTTACAACCTATCAAATTATAGGTCTTTTCCTCTGCTTTCGTTTGCTTTATTGGTGGAATTTCTAGGTTTAATAGGAGGTGAGTTAATTCTGTGTCGAAAATTTTGAGCGTTAGACCCTAATGTTTTGGCTTTCTTTTTATATTTTGTCATAAGAAAACCGTATACAAAGTTTGAACAAAATCGGTGATCCGCTACCCGTGCACTCTCCTAAAGTAAGTTAATTTAATTTAATTTAATACTTACTCCCCAGTTTACTGATTTTCTTGGTTATCGTCAAAAATTAATTCGTTATCCGTGTATAGTTATCTGTCTATTTATAAGACTCGAATCAGCGGACAGATAAAAAGGCGCGATTTTGAAAGCAGCCCGTAGAAAAAGAATATAGCACTCTAATGATGAAAATCATGAAAACGAAGAGCCCGCAAGAGAGGCCAGTCGGAATGCTCGTTCTCGTTAAGAATCAAAGCCGGTGTGCATAAAGAAAGCCTTTTTCTGGAGAGTTACGCGCAGTCCGAGGCCTGCGGTTGGCGCGCGAGAGCAGAGAAGTCCCACTATGTAAATAGCAGCAGCAGCAGCAGCAGCACCAGCAGGAGCAGCCGCTCGAGTATATCTCTGGAGTTGGCGCGATTGGCCCGCTCCGAACGAGCAGCGCGAGAGAGTGAGTAACGAGTAACGAGATAACTAGGTAGTAAGGAGGTAATGGCTCGGGCACGTAGCGGAGGCGGTCTCTTCTTCCTCCTCTGTCTTTGTCCCCTCCTCCTTCGCCTCTCTACCTACTTCTTTCATATCGCAGCAGCAGCAGCCTCGTGCGCCTTTTGTTCCTCCTCGTCGTCCCGGGGAGGCGCGCGAGGCCCGCGCTCGTAACTGCCGCCGTTTAAATCAACAAGGAATGTTTGCGCGAGAGCGCCGAGCGCGGATAATGGATGTCACTTACTTTTATCGCTCGTTGGCGCTGGGCGTGAAATTGGAAAAAATCGCGCTCGCTCTCCGCCGGGCAGAGAGAGAGAGAGAGAGCAGAGTCCGGAACGAAGATTGGCGCGAGCCCCTCGACGGTCGGGGACGTTAAAGCTCTCTCTCTCGCGGCGGAAGAAAAAAAAGGCGTCCCGATTTTATAGGTGCACCGGAGGTGTCTTGTATATTTAGTAAGCAGTTCCATAGTTTTATGTCAGCGGCGATAAACTCGATTTCTTTCCCAGATGGGGGGATCATATTTCAGGCTGTGTGTTTTCTTAAGCTGCGCTCAAATAGTCTATTTAGAAAATTTAGATTTTATGGGAGATCGATAGATACGCGCCGGGTAAATTATTGGCGATAGTAAAATTATAGATAAATTGCCCGCTCAAATTGAGAGGTAAGACATTTAACACCTAAGCGTGCTGATGCCTATCTTGGGAAAATGATAGTTCAATCAATCCCGATGCTCTCTATAAATCGCTTTCCGTTAACTGTACACGAAACGTCCACCTTTTTCGGTTTTCCTCATTAATAACGTTCGCTCGGCGCTGCAAACGACTTTATTCATAAACTCGTGACATTAACGCTGTAGATCTATTAAATTGTTTTATGCTTTTTCTGCGAAATGCGCCGTTCCTTTGCAATGCTTTGCAATTTTGAAAAACTAGAATGTTGGAATTCCCGATGAAATTTTATTAAATAAATTGAAAAAAAGGTGTCTTAAACTATGATTATGCTTCGTTTTAACTCTGATTATAAGAGGGAAAGACAGTCTTCAATCTTTAACCTTTAGATGGTCGGAATCTTATTTTAATCCCCTTAGAAAGTTCTCAAATCTTGTATAAGATATAGCCTGTACAATGTTCGGATCAAACGTACAGCCAGCATTCCGGTCGTGTATAATAATTACTATAAAGAAGCAAATTTATTTAACTTGTTTAATGAAAAAATTATTAGTACAATGTTAAAACCACAATAAACAAGTTTAGGAATGTTAACAAGATTTTGTGCACATAACGTTAAAGTACAATTATTCATATTTATTATAATGAATAAAAACTTTGCAAGTCTTTTATTGAATTTTACAATTTTTTAAAAAAGTTTTAATATAGACCGATAATGGAAGTGCAATGTTTAAAAGCGAGTGTAAAAGAGATGCTGTAAATAGAGATGGACTTTATTGCTCATAAATACATCGGCGCAAACACGCTAAAAGGGTAGATACTAAGGATTCTTAACAATGTAGATATTGGTCTTGCAGATAAAAATAATTTATCGCGGTCTTTGTTTATTATTTTACGATAAATGAAAATGGATATTTGAAAGCGAAAGACGCTTTTGAAAAAGATGCATAATATAATAAGAAAAATAACCATCATGCAAAAAGGAAAAATTAGCCTTCCAAAATATTAAACTTTGTAAGAAAAATCTATTTACATCGTCTAACCTTGTCTAAATTACCAGAAGGTTCAACGATTCCTTCACCCAAATAAAGATTACAGCCAAAAGATAGCATCACCTCAACGTTACGGCAGCACATTCAAATATTTGCTCTAACGATTACACGCTCGATCGAGCTCCAATCGGGTGCGTCAAAAAGAATTCAATCATCTCGGGCCTTAAAAATTTTAATACACCACCGCATTCCCGGCAAGGCGCGCAGAAGCAAATTATTTTCTACCGCGCAATAAAAGATTAAAAAGCCATTACGCATTGTTACAGCCCGAACACTTCGGCCGGCTCAATCAGCATCGAGCGAGCCGAGGGCTCTCTCTCTCTCTCTCTCTCTCTCTCTCTCTCCCAATTAACCAACAATCCAAAACAATTTGGCCGCCGAGATCCTATCGTTCGCTCTCGCGCTCCAACTTCTATAAGGGCCCACGGGCGGGCCCTTAGTCGGGGCCCGACGCTTTCTGCCCCCTCCCCCCCTCTCCCCCTTCGGCGAGAGCGGCAAAGAAACAAGCGAGACTCGTGTGTCCCCCCGGCCGTAACAAGATCCGAGATTGATATTGCGCCCCCTTTTATAGAAATACTGCGCGGCTCTAATTCTGCATTTCTTACGCTTCTGCTTACGTGTAAAATTACCGAAGGCTTGTTTGCCTTTCCTTTAATGAAGAGGCGAGATTTATGCCGAGTTAATTAGTTTAATTAAAGTAGAGATATTTGTATTAAATATACTAAAAAGATGTACGGTCGGGAAAATCCATAGGTAAAAGAAAGTTCTATCCCATTCAGAACAAGAATCGTAATATCAATGTGCGCGGTCGCGCATCGAAGGTAATTATGGAAAAAAAGAATAAAAAGAATATTATAAACACCAATGGTCAATTTTTAAATAAATAATGATCTTTACTCTTCGTTTTACATGCTGAATAAAAAAATAATAAATATAAATATAAATAATTATAAATATAAAAATTCAAGATTAATTAAATTATTAATGACTGACATTAAAAATTGTGAAATCTCTTTAAAATTACTGTCTACGAAAGTATAAAAAATAAGGCAAGTTGGATTACTTTTACAATTTCGTTTTCGGTAATACAAATATCAAAAGTATTATTTATTTGACAGCGGTAATTAAATGATCTCTCAGAAAGGTATAACATTTTTATACAATTAAAAAATGAAAGTACTGAAATCAATTTATAAATAGTCAAGTATATAAGTGTCGAATGATCGAATATTGGTTAAATATTGGTCGAATACTTATCAAGCACTGGCCGAATATTCGAACACGGTCGACTATTGGTCGAATATTGGTTGAATAATGGACAAATATTGGCCAAATATTGGTTGAATAATGATCGAATATTGGCTAAATACTGGTCGACTATTGGTTGAATGATCGAAAATATTGGCTAAATAATAGCCAAACACTGGTCGAACATTGGTCAAATAATGATCGAACAATGGCCAAATATTGACTGAATGATCGAATATTGGTTGAATAATGGTCGAATATTGGCTGAATAATGATTAAATAATGATCAAATATTTGCTGAATAATGGTTGCATATTGGCCGAATGAGCGAAAATTGGTCGCATAATGGTTGAGTAAATAATACTTTTGATATTTGACCAACATTTGGCCAATATTCAACCATTATTTAGCCAATGTTCGATCATTCAGCCAATAGTCGGCCAATATTCAACCATTATTTGGCCAATATTTGAGCAGTGTTTTGCCAATATTCAGCCAATAGTGGACCAGTGTTAGGCCAATATACAATCATTATTCAGCTAAAAAAATTCGATCGTTGTTCAGTCAATATTCGACCAGTGTTCGACCAATAGTTGATCATTACTCAGCCAATATTCGGCCAATAGTTGAACAGTGTTGTTATTATTCAGTTAATATTCGACCAGAGTTGGATCATTCGGCCAATAATCGACTAGTGTTTAACCAATATTCAACCATTATTCAGCCAATATTCGATCATTCAGCCACTCACATATTTGACTATTTAAAAATTGAATTCAGTACTTTTTTTTTTAATTTTTATAAAAATTGTATTCCTTTCCGAGAGATCCTTTATTTACCAATGTCAAATAAATAATACTTTTGATATTCGTATAACCAAAAATGAAATTGTAAAAGTAAACCATACTTTTCTAATTTTTAAAAAATTTCTTTCGGAGTAAATTAATTCAGATTTGCATTTTAACCGGCAGTTCTTAAGGCTACAACTGTATATATTTATTATTAAATATTATTAAATATTTCGATTCGCAAAGAAAATGAAATTCTTGTAGCGATTCAGATTACAAACAAGTTAAGCAATCGTTTATTTTTCACCAACATTATAAATTTAAAGTATCCATATATTTATTTGGAAGTTATCCCCGGAAGATTGAACGTCCGACGATTTAGCCGGCAACATACAAAAGATTTAAAGAGTCGTATATCTCGCGCATAATAAGATGGTTCCACGGAATCCGCTGGAAACGCGGCATTTTTTAAAATGACAAGATTTACAATGCAAAAAGCGTGCTTACAACTCCTAATTAAGTAATTTATCCGTCAACACGCGTCGGGGCTCTCCTCGTCCACCTACCTAAAATTGCCGGCGCGCAAACCGCGGCCCCGTATATACTTTCATAAAGGTAATTACATCAACGAGCCAATTTCCAGTGCCCAATTAGCTCCTAAAGCACATAAAGAACCCGGCTAATTTCGGGGCTTTTTTGCTCGCGCACGCGCGGACAAAGAAGAAAGTGCCGGAATTATAGATTCCGGACGGCGCTGCAGTTACAGCAGGTGGCCATTTGAATATAAGCTATATGGGCACCCCGTGCATCAGTCAGTCTCGGCTCTCCTCCCTCCCTCCCCGCCAAAGGCGAGCCCTGCCGGCAGCAGCCCCGATAGAGCCGTCATGCGATGCCCGCAATCACGGCCGCGCGACGCCTCCGAGATTATGCTTAGGAGCTTGTTCTGATAACTCGCCCGCTGATTCGGATAATTTATTTCTTTCGCCGAGAGACGATCGGGACGGGGCTCGAGTATGCAGATCGTGGAGAGTTATTTTATGTATTTAAATTCGGTGAAACGAGGAGCCGATGATTTAACGAGTTTTAGCGGGGGGAATAAACTGTTGGGCTTCAGTAAACCTTGACGATTAATGTAGTTGAGTGTTGGCTGGTAATAATTTTTAACTAGATATTTATTTAATTTACAGCTGTTACTAAAAAAAAAACAGTTAACTTTAGTCCGTTTCCCAGTAAAAGTTTTGTTTCTGTATTTGTATTCTTTTATTAAGTTTATTCATCATACACTTCGCTCTATTTTGCAACAGAAAACTTGTATTAATAACTACCGCAATGAAACTTTATTCTTAAAAAACAGTCTTAGTACAAATATTTATATTACTATTTTTTTAAATATTACAATCCTTAACTGTAGAATTCAAAGTAGAACGCGCGAAAAATCATTAACAAAGTCCAACAAACAAACAGATTAATGTAAAGCTGAAAACTAGCGCTGCCCCGTAGAAAGGAGCAATTACAAGACTTCGCTCCATTACGCGAGGCTATACTCATGTAACTCCGCGGCTCGAATGAAAACGATCGCTAACCATACACCGATGGAATCTCGGCGGCGGAGAGATATTCGCTTTTTATGCGCAAACAAGCGAGAGAGGCAGATTCTTTCCTGTCTACGTGTAATTTTCGTACATGCGCCACCGCCGTACGTTCCTCTCTTTCGCTGATTCCTTTTTTCGTCGCTCGATGGTTATTATCCGCGATTGCCGCTTTTTTCTCCTCGACTCTCGTCAATGAAAACGTGCTTGAATAAACGATTATGTAAAACCCGTCGATGGATGGATTAATTCCTTTGATTGTAAGTTTGCCATAATGGACGTATTAACCTTTTCATTTTATTTCTTCATAATTCTAATGCCGCGCAACGTCGGACTTGTGACGTGATAAACGATCTTTCACTTTTGCCATTATAAGCTTTGTTAATCAATTATGGTGAGTATTTCTAATATCGAGTTGGAGATGTTATTTTAATATGTAATCGATTGTAATGGAAAGCAACGGATTGTCTGTGTTTAAGTATTTAATATTTTTATTAACGCACTGTAATAATTATTTTTAAATTAGTTCCATTTTCTTGTATTTGTATTAAATACTATCATTAATGTGTCTTGAAAGGATGCTTAATAATCACAAGAAAATCATTTATTTCTGCAGACTCTGCACTTATTAAGCATAAGTGCAGAGTCACCTATTATCACTGTAAATAACAGTAGCGAAATAAGATTACATCAATGCTCAGTTCTATTCGAGATCATAATAGTCCCGGGCGCAAATTAAGTTTAGTGATAAAGATTCAAGTGTAACTAAGCTTTTGTGCAATAAAATTATTTTAAAGTATGCAAAATGGAATGGCGTTAGTAATGTTCAAAATAATTTTTATCCCGAGTGGCCACTAACATCATTTACGGTAGGCTCAGTGTTCTTAATTTCACATTGATGAGGAAATGGCGATCCTTATCTCATAATGTTCGCAACAAACTGACTGGAGAAGAGTAAATTCACAACTTCTTTATCTTACATTACAGGTACTATATCTTGCATGTCAACTATTATACTGAAAACTAGCGTGGCTTCGGTTAAACGCAAAAAGGAAATCAGTAAATGATAATGTAAGTCAGGAGGCAAAGACGATAGTGTCGTGTACGTAAGTTTGCTTCATCTTCTAGAGTTGATGCAATCGTGCATATCAATCTTCGTGCAGTTGAAATTGAACATAACCATGTTGGCACAAGCGATAATCCAAGTTCCAATCGAAGCGACTTCCGTTTTAAAAATCTTAGCCGTATCTAAAGGAAATCGACGGCTTAATTTTCAAAATAAACGCCGTTAATCCATTAGAACCCATATATTCTAATTTTTCTTTTAATCCTCCCGAAGCGCGTTACAGTCCGAAATCCAAAAGAGCTGCGCATGAAGCGACGCTAATCAGCGGCCTCCTCACAGCCTCGCTCAGTTCGCGTTTCCATCCACAGGCGCGAACAAACGATCAAAAGTCCATTTCCGTGCTTTCCTTAGCCTCGCGCCGTGACACTCGTCACGCGGAAAGTCAAAGCATTATGTATCCAGCGTCGATGATGAATCGAGAGAGAGAGAGAGATGCGCTCTCGGAAGTATACGGCAGTCAGGCAGGCAGGGCCTGCCGTCATTAAAATTCATTTGCCAGCGATTCAGCCGCTCGGTTAATCGCCGAGGCGAATCGCGGGGCCCCGATTTGAATCGAACTCTCGCGCTCGCGCGCAAAAGGGAGAGAGAGAGATAGCTCCTTTTTCCGCTCTGTCTTATAATGGGGATATCGCGATGATTAATGACGATTTGTATGTACGGGCAGTCGAGGGGACCGTTAGCCAAGCGCTGACTCGACGGATTTGCTAATTGGCCTTTCGCGAGGGAGATATGCGGAGAGCTCTCGCATTCGACGGGAGGAAGGCGAGCGCAAGAGAGGAGACGGATCTTTGTGCGCGAGGAGCGTCGATGCCCGTGTCTTTTCTAGTCGCGGATTTTGAGGAGGACGACTTGGCTGCGGCTTCGGGTTGTTTCGCTGCAACATTTTTATGCCAACTTTACAGTAGAATTTAAGAATCTATATACGAATTGGGTATAAATCACTTAAATAAGCGGTTAAACTGGCTAATTCATACACGAAAATTCTATATCTGCGCAAGTTATTCCGTCGCGTAGAAGATCGTACAATAGAGCGGCATATTTTTCTTTCCCCCTCGAGGCGATTGTCACCGCGGTAACAACTTAAACGTTCCCGTCTCCGATTCACCTCGATTCCACCGGCGCTCCGCGAACGATACGACTGCATTAGCATTAGAAAAGGCCAAGCGGACGAAAGATAAAGACAGAAAGTTGCGCGGCTCATTAATCACGCGCACTTTCCGGACGGAGTGTCTCGCGCGCGCAAACGGACACCGTAAACTGTATATATACGCACTCGTCCGCGGCGCGGAGGAGATGAAATTAATTCGAATCGCATATATCCCGCTGCAGGTTCGTCCGTCCCGTCTGCGAGGGTCGAGGAGGTACCTAGTGCCCGCCGACGATATGTCCTCGGCGCTGCAATGAGCGTTTTATTGCTGGATTGTGCGGGTTTTTTTTTTCAGGAATGCGAGATTACAGATTTGCGTTTAAATGACTTTTGTAGGAAGCGGTTGAAGAGGCGGTATTCGCATTTTTGATGTAAAAAATAAAAAAGAACAAGATAAAAATTGGTTTCAAGAAATCACATTCTTTAAAAGCCCTTTTAAAATACAAAAAATTTAACTGAATAGCGTTCTGACGGACGAGGAAATTTGAAATTATATTACCTGCTTTTAAAGCAAAAGCGTACCAAGATTAGTTACATTGTAAAAACTATAATAGCATTGAAGAAAAAAAATTTATTCATAAATTCTCAGCCGACACTGACGTTAGAATAAGTCATTGAATTACAATGCCAAAGCTTTAAAAGCCCAATTTATTAGCTTATCTCGATGCCGATCGTCCCCTCCGTTGCCCCGGAAAACTCCCAAGAGCCGCGCCAATGGTGTCCGCTCGATTAAAAAATTTCTCGCGAACAAAAGCGCGGAGGCACAGCAGCGGCGAGAAAAATAAGACCGCGCCGCAGCGATATACAACGAGTTCGCAATAAAATAATTCATCTCCATCTTATCCATTATGCGTCCGGCGTTTACAAAAGAATTTAATAAACGGCCCCGGCACGAATAACTCGTCGCTCGAAACTTGGCCGCGCGCTTAAATCAAGATAATTTTTCTATCAATGCGCGGCTGCGGCGGCGGCGGCGGCTGCGCCTCATCCTTTCCAAAAGCAGGCTCGAGACTGCGCACCGTGATATCTTTATCCCTCCCGTGTCCGTTCTCCCTCTCGAGTCGCCTCTCCTCCTCTCGCCGCGTATACACACACACGCGGACGCTCGTATATACGCACACGGGCTCAGCTCCCAGGCGCCACGGGGGGTAAATTAAGTTGTGATTATCTGTCGATGTGATTTAGCCGATGTCTCGCCACTAGGCGCATGCGCGGGGATATATGCATACAATACACAATAACGCGCGTCGGGAGAGAGAGGGAGAGAGAGAGGACCGACGCGTAGGAGAGATGGGCGGGTGTGAGGCCCGGGGCATGCGCGAGTTATACGCCAGCTCGTTTGGATCCCTCTCGCGTGTTTAAGCGCGCGTACGTACGAGAGAGAGGCAGAAACAAATAGCCATTGTCTGGCTCGCCGAGGGCCGGCAGGCGCATCTATCACCCGCTTATCACGATTATACCACTTGGCCCTTCTTCTTTCCTCCTTACGGCTCCTTTCTTTTTCGCGGATTCTCTCTCTCTCTCTCTCTTTCTCTCTCCGAGCTGCTGCCACGCTCTGCGTATATACTCTCTTAATCGCCAGCTTGCTCTTTATCCGTCGGCGCGGTGGCTCGCCGGCAATTATTGCTTCGCGGCGCGGTAAGCCGCTTTCGCGCTCCTGCGAGCGAACGGAAAAACCGGTGTGCTCGCGCGGCCGGTGCGGAAAAAGCCTTTTTCGTCCTCCCGTACGTTTAAGTTCGTCGAGTTGTATAATTGATTCTTTTAATCGAGTACATTTGTAGCTGCTATTCTTGTATTTGATATAATTTACGACGAAAAAAAAAAGGAATATCGAAAAAGCCGGCAATCACGCGGATTTATCGAAATTTATCGATAAAAACAGCGATCGAAGCGATAAAAATTGGGCCTCGCAAAGGCGCGAGATCTTAGCCACGGATATTCCTACTCTAATAATCGACGAAATTAAAGGAATCGGAATTTTCTCAGGCGGATCGCTGGGTAACCCTCGTCGGTGCAGGCTGCAGCCGCGGAGAACAAACACTTCTGTCTCTCCCCCTCTTCCCCGTTTCGCCAGGCCCTCTCGGTCTCCTCCCCGCGATTACCGAGTACCTGGTTAATAAACGTGCACATCTCTCCCTCTCCCTCCTCTCCTCTCCTCGCCGTCGGCTGCTCGCCTCGACTCTCGCGCGTCCGAGAGTAAGACGTCTTACTCTCGGGGCCTCCGCTCTCTCTCTCTCTCTCTCTCCCTTTTGCTCGCTTTTGCCCGCTTACATTGACCTCTCTCTCTTTCTCTCTCTCTCTCTCTCTCAGCGCGCGCTAAGCAGGAGCACTTGCGCGAGAAGGCTTGCGCTTCTCCTCCTCCTCCTCCTCCTCCTCCCCGTTTCTCCGGCTGCGTAAAGTGAATTAATGACGCGATGTTTTTGTCGGGAGGCGGAGTGGCGGACCGCGGGGCGGCGGGGAAGGGAGGGGGAGACGAATGGCCAGCCTTCGCGGAGATGGGATTTAGCCCTTTGGCGCGCGCGAGCGCTGAGAGCGGATCGTGTGGGCTACGGCGCGAGGAGTTTTTGCGCGCGGCGACGGCGTCCCCGTCGCTCCCCGACGAGTCGCCGAGTTAGACCGGCTTTAAGCGCTTTATTTACGAGCCGAACTTTGCTGTAAAGTGTGCGCGCGGCGCGGGGAGACGGGGCACTTTGTTGCACGGCTTGATTGCGCATGCAAATTTAGGGATTTGGTGTTTGGGGGATTGCTCGGATAGGGGAAAGTTTAGCTAATTTTGCTACTCACCGAGTGCTAAATGTTATACGTTCTGCTTAACCGCCTCGTAGTTGCGGTGGATAATGTTTTAATCAGCGTGTTTAGAGTTGTACCGCTTGGAAATTGCAATTCAATCATTGCTGTACGATATAATATTTAGATAAAGCAAGTTTTACATCAAATAAACGCCTTTAAATAATTCATAACGGGTAATTAAAAATACACCTTTGGTCTCGCAGATTATTCTTACAGATGTCAAAAACTTAAAGGTGTTTTTATTATTAATTAAATAATTTGTTCTTATCGTTTCTTCCATCATTTATCTTGGTTTGTTTAAACAGAGTAGAAAGGTTTATTGACGATAATTAGTCAAATAATCTTGATGTATTAATTATTGCACAACGTGTTTCTACACTAACTTATGTCTTTACGTTTCGTCAGTGTACTCAAATTACTGATGCATGAACATTAAAATATTTAGATCTTACCTTTTTTTAGGGCTAGGTTGCTATTATAATATTTATAATTTATTATCTTATAATACTTACGACATTTCATTGTAGTTTTATACACTTCAATGTTTATACTCACGAGTTTCAGAAAACTTCTATTTAGCTTTTAACCTTTAGAGAACCCGGGTATCTTCTTAAAGAGTCAGACTGAGACTAAAGCTTAAAATGAGTTATTATTTTCTAGATTTGAACGAAACATTGTAAAAATTTGTGTAAGGTTACAAAATAGAGTCAAATAAATAACAGGTTAAAAAACATTTATATACACTTCCAAATCAGATATCAAAATAATTACAGGTAGTACGTAATAAATTATTCGCAATCTGGCCCAAAAAACTTTGCCCCCCAACCAAAAAAGGCAAAACAGTTTTAAAACAAACAATTCACTCTCCGCAAACTATATGCACAACGTATCCGCATCCATAAACATACCTTTTTTATTTGCATTATTCAACCCGGTTGTTCCTCCAAATTAATTTCCACCGCCAGAGAGTCGAAAAAACAAAAAACTCGCATACCCGCATCAAACAAAGGCTCTCTCGAGGTTGACGCGGCTATTGCGCTCTATATTCGCAGTGGCGCGACCCGATAAGGATCTGCGCGAAGGCAGGACCATTTGTCGCGGCTCGTGTTTAGAAAGAGCGAAACGTGGGCTTCTTGAAAAAAGGAGGAAGCCGAGCCCGAAAGGTATACCTTAATCTCCATCTTGGCGTTTCTGGAAGTCTCCTCTCCTCCTTTATGACTAAGCGATCGCCCGATTCGTTCCGGCTTAATTAATTGTCCCCGCGGCGGGGGAAAAAAAAAGAGGTGACGGAACTTTTAGAACGTGTTGGGCTGCTTTTCGCCGTGTTTGACATTAAAATAAATTAATAAATCAGCGTGGAGCGCGATTAAATTTTAATGCTGCGATTTCCATTTTGATAGATCGATTATTTTGATCGATTCGAATGAAAAGACTGGCGTTTATCGCTTTATGCTTTAATTATAGATGAACGTAAATTTTATTCTCCAAAGATAGAATTTATTTTTACACTAAAGTTTGTGCTCGAACATTGTGGCAAAAATTTCTTGCAAACCACAAAGTATATTTACAATGACAATGGTACTTTTTTAAAGATTAATTAATCAGATTTCGTCGATGAAGACCACGAAGGCACAAGGACCGAGCTTTATAATCACCATTAATCAAACATCCCGAACCAAGCCGCATTCCAAAGCATAATTTTAAAGAGCCAATTTAACGACACACCGACGCAATTTCCTCCTCCGAGGACTTGCTCGAGCCTCGGAGTCCCAGAGATCAGCTCCCATTGTGATGAAAATGCGCCCGGGAAATGATCGGCGCGGCCGCTCGATCTCCGAGAAACGGCGCGTATATAAACGAAAAAGATGATAATCACCGAGGAGATGCGGGCCCGGATTGCCAGGAACTTCCTTAATACAATGCGAGATTTTTCAACAGCTCGGGGGCCCCTAAAGCCTCCATAATTAATTCCTAAAAGCAGTGCCCTCCCGGGTCCCAGTGACAGGTCACTCCGAGAGAGAGAGAGATCGCTCCGCAGGAAGTCATCGAGCGGGACGAGTCACGTGGCCCCGCGCGACGTTACACACGTACACGCCTGCATGCACCGAGAGATGCACTCGGCCAGATACGATTCCCCGAAATCGGGAGGAGGAGGGAGGGGGGGGGGGGGGGCGCACATTCTGAATAGGACCGAGTCGTCTTCTATCCCGAGGGAGATCTGCGGTCCCATTGCGGGGAGCCGTCAGTCGTCGCTCCGAGGCACGGCTCGACTCGCGCCGCCCGGAGAATTGTGGGCTCCGCTTAAAAACGTGTTTGGCGACTAGATTACCTTTTCATTTCGGGAGATGCGAGCTTTCTCACCTACCGACGCTGTTTTTCTCCTTTCCCTCTTTCTTTTTTTTTGGTCGGTTTTCGGTAGTATATATACCTGCTGCACACACACCGCGGCGGAGGGGAGGATTTATGGGAGCCTTTCGGGGAAGCCGCTTAATGATTATTGTGTGTTTAGTCGTAAATGTAGAATATTAGTGACTCGATACGTGCCTCATTTTTTAATTGAGTTTTCACGAATTCGGGATGCCTTTTTTATTGCCTCCGCCGCCGATGCAACCAGCAGATTGTTCTCCGAACAAAGCATGGCTTCGATGTTTACTCGAGTGTTGCATTGAATTACAGCCGCGCACCGGATTTTTTTGACAAAAAAGAATCTCATTAATCCCGGCGAAAGCAGCCTTCTAATTTAAAAGCGAGTTCGCTTAAAAAAAAAAAAAAACAAAAAAAAAAGGGTGGGGCCCCGCTTACAAGGACACACAGTCGCCGGGGTGCAAAAAAGCGCGCGGCGAGTCCGTTTCTGCGGGCACACGCGCTATAAACCGTCCGGCGGGCAGAGAGAGAGAGAGAGTACACACTTTGACGAAACGCCCCGTGTGCTCGTCCGGCGTAGGCGTCGGCCGCGCCGAGGCGTTACTTAAACGTTCCGCATAAATTTCGCCTCCTCTCTCTCTCTCTTTCTCTCTCTCCTCGCGGACTTCTCCAATTTCCACGCAGTAAACGTCGGCCGCGCGGCAGAAATCTTCGAGCTTGTAAAACGCGGCGATTGAATCGCTATGCGAGAGCGAGAGAGGGAGAGAGAGAGAGAGAGAGGCGCAGGGATGTGAAATATTCCGCGCGATCCTGCTTAAGATTTGCAATGATCGCCGCATAAACGGCCCGGCGATAAAGTAAAATTTATATTAACAAAAATATATACGCCGCGGTCGACGAAGGAGGGGGGAGGAGGTGGGGGGAACGCATGCCCGTGGTATTGTATAAATCTCGGCTTGTTAGCTCGGCTCGGAGTGCGACGAGCCGCGTGCTATGCATACGCGATACTGGTTCTGGAAACTGCTTCTTTAGCATCGACGTGCGGCGGTTCGATTCCTTTTTCCCTCTTCGCGGCTCGCTTTTTTCCTAATTGATTCGAGTGCGTCGTTAGTATTTTTCTGCCTTTTTTTTCCTCTTCTTGTTTTCCGCTCGATCGCGGTAAGTGACGGAATTATAGTTAAACCTCTCGCTGATTTTAGAGCGTACCCGTTTCATTACGTAATGCCAGTCGTTTCGATTTAACGCGAATTTTAATCAATTCTCGAGCGCCGCTCGTCTTTAATTACTATTAGGTTTGAAAATTGCTTTGCTCGTTAATTTCGTCGTGAAAATTTGTATTTGGCATGCATGAGACTTCGAAAGAGAGAAATTGAAAATTTATACAATTTATATTTCACGTTACAATTAAATCAAAAGGTAGAGTATAATGGGGTATTAGATCGATCGGTGCATCTGCAACTTGCGATCGCACTGCAAATGGAGACGCGATGGAAAATATCGCTACTCCGATACTCAAAATAGCGAAAGTGAACGTCCGACTAACGGTATATAAGTTAACGCCGCCGATGAGCCAAGAGAATAGAGCCGTAACCGCGCGGCAAATATAGTCTCGGGAGGAGATCATTTAGACGATAGATAGAAATCTCTGGGTTTTCAAGTCAAGAGTGTTAATGAATATAATTAATAGCCCGGGGATCATCATCACACTTGACTGGGAAGCGGCGCAACGGGTAACCAATACCTGGAATCGGCATTGGGAAAGATTTATAACCCCGCTGCGGTAGAAAGTCGGGGAAAAAGAGCAGGAGAGCTTGGTTACCTGAATCATTTGGGTGCAAAGTATATAACTCGGATTATTAGGACCGAAGGCATTGTGTCGGGAAAATGAGGGATCGCTCGCCTAAGTTCCGAGATGATCATCTTTGTGAAATAAATTTAAAAGTAAACAATGTAAGAAAGTTAATATCTAAAGTTCTTCGAGATTGAAAAAAAAGAATTAATTTTAAGCCGTTCGAATTGTAGATTGTCCAACAACACAGGTGCTTCTTTCGAGAGAAATAGATAATCCTATGGTAGCTTGATAGACCAAAAAAGAAGAGGATACGACAGTAAATCAAAAAAATTAATTTCGCTACGTTAAAGCCTCTCGGGCCATTAAGAAAAAAATTTATAGGCCCCGAGGAGGATTTCACGTATTACATCATTAAAACCCGAGAAACATTCCTTTCGTAAATTAATAGACTTTAATAGCAGCTAATTAACAGAGCAAACCATCGGAGGAAATAATTGTTTGCAAAACGAGCCCCGAACCCTGTTATTCGCCGCCGGGATCCATTTCGGCCAATCGGCGAGGCGGCGAGGCGGGCAAAAAACCGCAAAAGGTCGCAGTGTATAAAAAAGAGGCTCGAACCCCAGAGAGAAGAGACTCTCGGCGAGGTGTCGAGGTAGCGGATCAGGCCAATCATTAACCGGCGAGACCCTAATGAATTTTTCGAGAGGGGCCCCCGCGCGCCGTAGACAAAGCAGCTTCCTCGCGCGCGCGCAGAGAGCCCCGGCCGAGAGAGCGACAGGAGAGAAATCGGCTCGGCGAGAATTTCGGAGTGAGATACGGCGCCGGGCCGAGCAGACTTTCTCGTTAATAAAAGGCAAGATGGCCGAGCGCGGCCGAGGCGGCGGCGGGGGGTCGCGCGCTCCTCGAGAGCTGCCTCTCGAGGCCTCCTGCGGTTTTGACGGCTCTATCCTCCTTGTTAAGGCCTCTCTCTCTCTCTCTCTCTCTCTGGCTCGGCGCGCGAGAGGGAGAAGGATTGGAAGCGGCTCCCGTGGCGAGAGAGAGAGAGAGAGAGGGCCGATGCGCGCAAGCGTACGCGTCACTATCGCGCGCCTAAACACACCTCGTGCATCATCCGAGAGGCGAGCGATGCGCGGCTTTGTTTCCCCCGCCAGCAGCCGTGAGAAGCGAGGGCGAACCGCTCCCAGGGTTTATCCGAGGAGCAGCGGAGATATCGTCTCCGGCCACGCGTCCCTAAACGCGTTAATGAAGCGGTCTTCTCGACGTTTTTTTTCTTTTTTTTTTGCGGAAAAGCAGCGCTCGAGAAACTTGATACAGTTTCTAAACCGGCGCAACGTACTTTATTATTTACGAGGGAGTCGTTTCGAACGCAATTGGACGTATAAAATTTTGAAACGGATAACGACTGTTTTATACATCTGCGCGGCGATCAAAGCCAATGATATTCACTTTGAGGACTCTTAAACGCACGGGGTAACAAATTCTCTTACTAATCTGCCTCGCCTCGTATAACCAAAAGGCAGTCCAGCGCTTGTAATTCATTCGGGCTCGTCCGGGCAAAACCCGATAAATAACCCGCGCCAATTAGTCGCCAGTTACTCAAAGCAAACGCAAACATAAAGCTCTCCGCATCATCGCGCGGACGCTGAGAATGCAGGTCGCGTCCAGCCCCCCGATGGCAATATTTAGCGGGAAAATTTAATTGCTCGAAATTTATCGGCCACATTACCCATCCTCTCGCGACTCGCTCTCGAGATCGGGAACGCGAGGCAGAGAGAGAGAGAAGGAGAGAGGAACTAGCTTATCTACCATCTCCGGCGGGGAGAGAGAGAGATTCGTAATTTATAAGCCGAGTAATTATAACTCTCGGGGCAGCTCTTCTCGCCGTTTTCTTTTTTCTTTTTTTTTTTTTATCGTGCGCTCGTCCCGCGCGCGTGTAAGTACTCGAGTGCGTACACGCGCGTTTTGTCGCGAGAGATCGCGCGCGGGGCCTTGATTTGCGACGTGTTCGCGGGGCCCGACGGCCCGCTATAACTTCGAGACTCGGAACTATCAATTTGCGCGGCGCGCGATGAGATTCCGAAGGCGCACACAGAGCACACACAACCATCGGCCGACGCGCACACCGGGCTCCGGTTATAATCCCCCTTTCGCGCCGCTGATTTTTCTCCTCTCTCCTTGCGTCTTCTCTTTTTTTCTCTCTCTCTCTCTCTCTCTCTCGCTCTCTCGCTGTTCGGCCTTTTCAATTAGGAATGTTAATATTGACTCGGGACGGAGGTGTTTTTAATGTGGGCCCGTGATTTGTGGATTATTATACCGTTTGCTCGAGTGTGTAATTTCGAGGTGTAATTAAACGCTTTATCGGGCCCTGGGATTTTCAGCGCGTCTTCGATGTGTGTGCTCGTTGCTCCTCGTGCGAGAAATCCTCGAGAGCGATCGATTATAACGAGAGTTTCATTCGACGGCCGCTTTGACAGATTCTTTGATTAATGTCGTCGTATTAAGCGTACAGTTTACGAGGTGCTCCCTCGGCGCTCGACAATATTTATCCGCAAAAAAACAAAGTCCACTCGAGCAAAGACGCCGTACAATTGAAAATTGTCGATAGAACGTAAAAACAAAGCCCGTTAAATTAGCATTCGCGAGGCGAAAAAGTAAAACGGGGCGCTTACGGAGCTCGATAATGAAATTTAATTTTATTAAAAAAAAAAAAAAATAATTTTCATTAAAATCCGAGAGAGAGAGAGAGCCCGGCGATGCTATCGTCACAATGTAATCATAGACCTCGGGCCCTCTCGCCGAGTCGTTACGCCGCGCCTAACGACTCCATTAACGTTCAAACTTGATTTTACGATATCGCGCGCCGGGGCCTTCAAATCCAACGCAAATCCGGTCCTAATAAAATGATACGCCGCCGCGCGGGCAATCTCTCGCGCCTCGTTATTCAACCGGAGGCTCGGCTCCAATTTAAGCTGCATATTATCATCCTGAATAATCCGTCGTGTAAATTAATAGGCTATATTCTCCGGGCGTAAATAAGAGAAAAAAAAATGAACGGAGAAGAAGAGATATCGAGCGCGTGATTTATCGCGGGGCTTTAAATTCGAGGAGGCCTCTGAATGGGAATGAAAAGTATAAGCGATTTTATCCGATATATTAAGTTAAATAAGATGCAATTGTGCGGGAATATTAATATTATAATAAATCCGTTAGCGTAAAAGCTGTTCGGGAAAATGGTTGTCCGCGATTGCTTGCATTTCTCAAGTTGTGTCTCTTTTTTTCGCGCGAGTAACGTTGATTGTTGTGAGAACGATTTTGTTAACAACGCAAACACCGTTGACTTCTTACCGCTGATTTATTGCATAAAGAATAATTTTAAATGCTATATACGGCCGGAGCCTCATTGATATTCTAGTTAATTCTTTTATTGGCGTTCGCAATTTTTAGAAACCGAAATTTATGATTATGATATACAGCTATAAATATTGAGAAAACGATATTTGTTTCCCTTGCATTACTTATTATAAATTCTATGTAAAATAAAAGCTAGAGTTATTTTCAAGCATGAATACGTATATAAAACATGAATTTTAAGCGGATAATTATCATACTTATTAATCCGAATATTGCTTTATTATGTATTCATTGTCTCGTACAATCTATTTGGCAATTCATTATCAAATGTAAAATAAAATGCACTGTATTTATACGTCCGTAAAAGAATCTAAAATCTCCAATAAACAATTCGTTTGTTCTATTATTTAAATTAAAAAAAAAAAAAAGAAGAAGAAATTAATTCGAAACGTCAGCGTATATCCACACGATTAAGAGAAGCAACTTCTAAAGGCCAAAGAGGAGCAGACAATAGACAAGAGTACAGAGGCGTCAAGGAAGAGTAAAGCAAGCATTATTTCTCTCCCTCTCTCCTACGGTTAGATGAGATCTGATTATATCCTCGTGGGCAGCATAAAAGAGCGAGAGGTATATATATAGAAGAGGAGGAGGAGGAGGAGGCGCGCGAGGGGAGCGGGAGAGAGAAAAAGAGAGTAAGAGGCAAAGTCCGGAGGCCTCGGAGCGCCCTGATGTGTTAGTATAGCAAAACACTGTCGGGTGATGAGCGTCATTACCCCCACCTGCAAAGTGCGCCCGGCTCTCTCGAGGTGCCGGAGTCGCGGCGCTCCGCGGCGGCGGCCATTTTGGTGCCGCGGCGGAGGCAAGAACTCATCGGCATAACGAGCCCCTTCAACGGGAGACGGACAAAGAGCCGAGAGAGAGAGAGAGAGAGCGCGAGAAGTGGAGTAATAATACGGATGAAGAGGCTGCGGGTTCTCGAACCAGTAGTAATTCACCGGGGAAGACGCGCCGAGTATTTCTCGGGTGAATATAACGCGCCGGAGTTTTTCTTCGGCAATTTAAATTTCAATCGATAATTAGACTATATATATTTATACGCTCGCGATTTTCGTCCGAAAAGACGGGACGCGATCGATTTTCGCAAAGCAGATATCCGATAAAGGAACCGGTGCGCCTCTCAGAGCTTGAATAGCGAATCGCCGGATATAAAGCCGGCGGAAAGTCCAGGAGTAAGACTCGGATCGCGTGCCGATGCGACTCTAACGGTTCATTAATTAGGCGGAATTACCAGGGACTACCCGGCGAGACGCTGCAGAAGACAGCGGCTCACCGAGAGAGAGAGAGAGGAAGTGGGAGGATTTCTCGCTCGCAGCGGGGCGAACGTCACGCCGATATGCGCGCGTCCGTGTGTATGTAACACCGCGCGCGGCTAAGTATCCGTGTAGGTGTGTGCGCGCCTCTGCTCTCGCAATTTTAAATGCTCGCCGAGTAATATATTGCGCTTTATCGATGATCTTTTGGGGCTATTCGCGCGAGGGTAATGAAATTTGAGATTTGTGAGGGGCGGATCGCCGAGTCCGGCCGGGTTGAGTTACGTTATGAGTGTCGTGTAAACGGGCCGCTTTTGCCCCTTTTTTGCGCGAGGCTCTGCCTTCGAACTATGAACGAGATTTTGCTTCTTATCTCGCGGCACTTGTCGCCTCGACTTCGTCCGAATGTTTCTACGATGATAAATAAATTTTCACAGCAGGGAAAATATTTTTAATAATTTGCATAATCGACAAAGCAGCCGATTCGGTATATAATTTTAAGATGTTTAACGATCTTCCTAAGAAATTTGCCAATTTGTTCTTTGGCTCGCAAATACAAAGATCGCTTGCCTCGGTAATGCCGTTATTAGCCGAGGAGAAACTCAAAAATTTTTTCCATAATTGAACGCCCGAAAAAGGAGAGCATTTTTCAAAGTAAGCCTTCCGAGCAAGCAGACAAATTCCGCCCTAATAACATAATAAGAACGACCTCTCTCTCCTTGCATTTATCTCTAAACTCGGCCGTCGGAAAGAACAAAATTCGATCCTCAATTACAGCAGCTCTACGCGTCATTAGGGCTCATATACAAGTTTAGCGGTAAAAAAACTACCCTCTCCCTTCCCCCCCCCCTCGCGGGCTTAATCGTAACTGGAGGAAAGCACGCAAGAGCATCGCCGAGGCAGCCGAGAGAAAAGTACTCACTCTCGAGTGCACCATCCAGTCCGTCGCCGAGCACCCAGGCGTGTGTACGCGTCCTCCCCCCCTCCCCCCTCGAGCTTTCGCTCCCTCCTCGTTTCGCTCGCTCGCGTTGCTTCATTTGTTTATCGGGCCACTTTATTACCTGCAATTTGGCGCGAGCGAGCGAGTCAGCGAGAGGGTAATTTCATATTGGTTTTCCGCGCCCCACCCTCCTCTCCCTCTCTCTCTCTCTGCTCGTTCTCCCGGTGCGCATCCTCTCCTCTCTCGCTCGTCTCTATCGGGCTGTTTTTTTTTCTTCCTCTTTCTTTTTTTTTTTTTGCTCCCTCCGGCCTACCTCCTTTTTATTACGTATATATTTACTCCGGCGGTTTTTCTCTCTTTGGGCCTGTTAGTATATTATATACTGCCTACCTTTTTTCGGCATAATTGCCGGGATATACGAAGACAAACATTAAGAGTGAAATTTTAATCTGCAATAAAAATTTAAGTATGCATTTATTGCCACTTTACGCAGCGAGGAATGTTGTAAAAACTTTTTGCGCGCGATCGCGCGCTGCGGGCGGAAAAAGATATACCACGGCGGCGATTTAACAAATCGTAAGTCCGTTTTCATTGAGTGCGCAAAGAGTCGCGTATCGTTCGCCGGGTGTTAAAGTGATTAAATATTTCTGCGCGTATATTCGATATACACGAGTCGCGAGAGAACGAACGTTCGACGCAATCGACTTTATACTCCCCGAGATTTATGGTTTAATGCTCCACATTTTTGTAACGTGACAAATGTTTTCTGCGTCTCATTGGCAAATTATTGCGCAACTTCGCAGACACAATAATCTTTTTTTGTATTTTTTTTTTAATAGCCGTTTGACCTCATTCTTTGGCATCAACATTTTTACGACGTTTTTTTCACTATAATATATTTACATACGTTTAACTTCAATAGCTTCCACGCTTCCCTTTTTAACATCCGCGGGATTTAATATTCCCATTCGCGGTCGTAAACATCTCATTACACCGTAAAGAAAATTCAATTTTTCAGCCGAAACGGAAATTCGAAATGCTCGCGTATTCAATAAGACAATTTTTTTTTTGGCTCGAAACGTATTCCCTTCTCTCTTTTCGCGTCGAAACGACTTTTTGTCCTCTTTACTTTCTTGCTCGTTCCCCGCAACAAGGCTCAAATGGTTATGGCACCTCACCTCGGTGAAATTTCTGCATTTACGCCCTTCCGGTTGGGAAAAAAAAGTTTACGCGCGCGTTCGTATTGGTTTAAAGCTTTCGTTTTTTTTTCTCCCTCCCCGAGACAAACGTGTCATTAATTTATTTGCATGCATTTTGCGATACTTTAAAAATTGAGGAAGAACTTAACTTGAACGATGCTGCTTATTACATTCCAGAATTATTGTAACGATGTTTTCTACTTTTCAAAGTTAATCCGACGATTAACTTTGAAAAGTAGAAAACAGTTGACTAATAATTTTTAGTAATGAATTTTTAGTAATATTATTTTGTATTATTTTTTCAACATACAAATTTAAAAGTGGAGCCAGATCTTTCTAGTTGTAAAAACAGTTGCAACTTGCGCTTTTAATTCTGCAATTATAGCAGAGGAAAATAAGTTGTAAATTCTACAACTGGGCACAAAGTAAGGCGATTTTGTAATGTTATAAATCTGTATCATAGATTTGTAATTCGTTGATACCCATATGGAAGAAGCTATACTCTAAATTAAATTTAAAAAAATTTAAGTTCTGCATCCAAATGGTCGACCAATCTCTTTTCACCAAACTATATCCATCTCAAAATTTCCAACGCCTGTCGCGTCCATTAAAAGCCGTTTGCGCCCGTCTAGCTCTCAGCACCTGATGGAGGCTGCTTGCGTTTGCAGCAGAAAATCGTCGCGGGCAGGTCGAGGCGCGATCGGAGACAGTCTCGGGTCGTTCCGCGAGGGAGAAAGAGAGAAAGTGCGAGCCGACGGAGGAGAGAGAGAGAGAGAGTGCAAAAAAGGAGCAGGAGTGAAACAAATGAAGGTAAGACGAGCGAGTGAAGGCGAGAGAAAGAGAGAAGAGCGCGTTACACCCGGCGGGGGGAGGCTGTTGGTTATCCCGGCTGGCAGAGGTGATTTAAAACTCTCGCAAGAACGCCACACCACGCCCCGTCCGAGAGCGATGCTGCGCCAAGTGCAAACAAAAAGCGAAGGCGCGCGCGCCGGACGGAGAGCGACCCGGGCGAAAAATCACCGAGAGAGAGAGAGAGAGAGCTGCAAATGAAGATGCGAATAATCGCGAGAGAGTGCTGCGGCGCATTTTGCCGTCTGCCCCTCCCTCGCTGCCAGGTATCTCTGCCACAAAGTCCGCTGCGTCCAAGGATTAAGGAGATTTTTCACTTGAGATTCCACCGGGGAAAGGCTTACCGTTTACAGACGAATAGAGTTTGAAAAAAGTTTTCTTCGTTTCGAGGTAGGAGTCGATCGAATTTTCGAAGCAATCCCAAACGGGCTTTTGTCTAAAATAATATTGTTGAATAATTGTCGAAAAATGAAAGGTGCAGTATAAAGAGCACCGATAAGTCAAGTACAAGAGGGTACTTAACTTCTCACTTACCTTTATACCTTCGCGTCTCGCCTTTTCATCGTATTTCCACAACTTAGATATATACGCGTCCTCCCCTCCCTCTCGCGGCGCTGAAAAATAATTATCCGCTCCGAGCAGATGGTGTGTTGTTTGTTAAACGCCGGTGGGTGGAGCGCGCCGATCTCCGACTCAAGCCTCGGAAGGCTGCGCGTCATTCTCTTCGTTTGCACGCTGGCGATTAATAACCGACACTTAATAATTCTTTTGTTCAACGCTGAAACGCTTCCACGAGGGCTCGCATCGGAGAAATTAATGATCTATAAATCTATCTTGAAATTTCCAAGTATTATTTTCGATATCGACATAATCACCTTGATATTACATTATTTGGCATATATGTTTGACGAGCGAAGACATTTTCAAAAAGACGTAGTATCTCTTTGAAGGACGATTGAAAAAAAGTAGGTAATGAGTACACGAATTTTATTAATAAAAACCCTGGTAGAATTTCCAATCTATAAAATGGCCATGAATAATGGCCATTTTTCGTATATTAATGTAAACGATTTTTCAAAAGGTTTTCGGGCATTTTTAAGTTTGAACATAACCTCACATATTTTTATTACACTTCATTCTCCGTTCTGAGTTATTCAGTAATGTATACTAAAAAGCATTTAAATGCTATGGATAGCTTATGTAAATGCAAAGAAGTAGCTTAAACTAATTGAACGTTTGTAATTGTCCTTCCGTGAGAAATTAAGAAAAATATTAATTTTGCCTCGTCGCCATTTTCTCGCTCCAGTTCTTAGACCTTTTCTAGGTATCTAAACTGGGCCAATAAAACTAGCTTGGAAATACTGAAAAAATAGCAATTGCAGAATTCATTCCATTTTTAATGCTTTAAAAACATTGGAAAAAACGTTTACATTATTATACGAAAAATGGACACATTTTATTCCCCTTTTATAGCCATTAACTACTTTGCCATTAAAAACTGGCCATTAATTACTTCAAAAATGTTTTCAGTTTCCACTAGGGAATAGTCAATTCGAATAAAGGCGCGATTTCGCGAGCATTATGAAAGTACTCGAGTTACCCAGGGGCCATTGTCGCAAGATGCTTTGCAACAACAAAAACAGCGATGAAAACGACGAGCGAGAATCCCGAAGCGCAGAAATCCCCCGAAAAGCCGAAAGTTCGGCCATTCCCACTAACGGCCCCGGGGCCATCCGAGCGTCGCGCTCAAAACATCGACAATTTAACTTGCCGGCGGACAAAGCGGCCTGTGTGCACCGAGTCGCGAACGAGCGCCGCGCGAACAAAAGCTCCGCCGCGGATTTGCGGACCAGCAGCGCGCGGAGTGTTCGCCGGGAGGCGGGCAAGTGATAATCTGCGGGTGTCCGGGACAATGGGCCGATGATCGGCGCGGGAGGGTGGCCGAGGGCAACGTTTGCAAACGTGTACGGAGCCCGGCGCATCGGCTTACGCCGGGAAATTATCCAGTTAACTTTGTCCCCGAGCCGGCCAGGGGAGGAGCGCTCGCCCATCTCTTGGGATCGACCTAAGTACGAGCCCCGACTTAGCTAAAAGATGATCTACCGCAAAGTCCCTGGTGCCGGCTGACGGACTGTGTTTGCCGAGGAGATTAGGGCTCGATGATGATTTCGGATGGGGAAGTTGCTTTTTAACTCTGCCGGTAATCTGCTTAATGAGACAATAATAATTAAGGGAGGAAGGCTCGGGGCCTGTTTGCCGGATTGTCACAACCTGGCGTTTAAACTGAGCTTTGCTGCAGGAGAGACTTTGGCCTTTGATGTCTGTTACCTGCTTGCTTAACCCTTTCCTCCCTTTTAAAGGGAATGGATTTAGTGATTCTTCGAAAACTAAACAAAGTGCTTTGTACGATTGTCTACTGGATAAGAAAATACCCATCTATTACATTTAATGTACAATAATTTTTTACCTTTTCTTTATTTTACACAGAACAAATAAAAAAACCGTTGCCAATTCATTAGCACTTAGCTTCCTCCAAACTAATTTATCGTTCCTACGTTTATCATAATACTTCAAATTTGAAATTCATTAATCCATTCTTTTAAAAAAGCAACTAACTCCAACTAAATATACACAATACTACTAAATATACAAAATATATAAAAGAATTCGACTACAATATATAAAATATCTACCTTTTCCCAAAATTTTTTTTATACCCATAATCATTGAACATAAAAAATTCATTTTTTCAGATTTTAGCTTTTTATTCAAGTACTATTTGACAAACTGGCTTGCAATTTTTACAGATTATAGCTATTTACATTCTACATTACCAGACATTTTTTAAGAGTAGTTTATAATTTAATTTGAGAGTTATAGCTTTTTTTAAAAAAAACACGTTTTTGTTAAAAACAAAAGAACCATAATAGCTAAAGTCATTTTTTTTGGAAATTATAGGTATTTTTATGCTCTTTAAAGTGCTCTCAAAATTCAATATTTCATCATAAAACCTTATAAAATTTAAGGGGGTTATATACCCATCGTTGACATGGTTTTAAATGACCTGTAAAACAGAAATTTAAATTAATAATAGTTTATACTATTTATATAATAAAAAACCGCTGCCAATTCATTGGCACTTAGCTTCCTCCTAACTAATTTATCGTTCCAATATTATCTCCGAAATTCATTAAAAATAATTGATTTCAACACAATTAATTTCAAACTATTCTATACTTAATTAATTATTTATTTTTGTATCATTGGGCGTATTTCGAAACTCGGGCGTCCGAGGCACTCGCTTTTTTAAAAATCCAGATATATGGAACGTTCCAAAATGTTTAGCATGATCTGTTCCGTAATGATCAGCTCCATAGCGCGGGGTCTAGGTGTCAATTTACTTAGGGGCACTGTCTGACGGCACTTACTCGCCGATGATGATGTCCACGCGACGCGCTCCGTAGTTTTCGGGGTCTAGGTGTCGATTTAGCTCAAGGTGGTTATCTCAAAGTACTAGGTAGCCGATGATGATGTCGAAAACTACGGAGCGCATCACCTGGACATTATCATCAGTGATCTGGTATTTGGAGATTGTCGCCTCAAGCTAAATCGACACCTTGACCCCGAAAAATACGGAGCGCGTCACCTGGGCATCATCATCATCAGCGACCTGGCACTTGGAGGTAGATATCTCAAGCTAAATATTGATACCTAGACCCCGAAAACTACGGAGCGCATCACCTGGACATCAGCATCGGCGACCTGGTACTTGGAGATAATCGTCTGATCGTCTCAAGCTAAATCGACACCTAGACCCGAAAACTACGTATTTCGGAACATTTCGTAATTCAACCTAACTTTAAGGCAATTCGGAACGCTTTGAAATCGGGCGCTCGAGTTTCGGAATACGCATATTATTTTATTTTTCTATGCCCATTTTAGAATTTAATGAGCAGCAAACAAAATTTAAATAAAACTTTTGTTATTGGAATATTTAAATTTCTAAAATATAGAATTTTTGAAATTCTTTGCGCAAAACTCGATTTCGCGTCAGCTTGAATAAAAATCATGCACTAAATCAAGCTTAGGGGGTAATTAATTTTTAATTAAAAATTCTCTCAGTGTATGTTATGAAAACAAGATTGGAAACATAAGCCTTAATTGTTTTCGAATAGTAGTTGCTAATATGCATCGTATAGCTTTCAGTTGGTAAAGAGTGCCATGTATACCCCCTAAATCTACTTTTACAAATACTACAGAAAATCTAGACTGTTTGTTTTAAATGTTCAGATATTATTAAAGAATCCATTTTTGGAAACCGAGGTAAAATAGGTACACCTGGAGAAAATAAATATATCAGTCACTGACTATCTAAAGAATTATCCCTGTCCCAATACCTAGGCGCCAACCTGCCACTGAATGCCAGTAAGGCAACTTTTTAGGTGTATCTTAACGAAAAGTTTCTTCTCCACTCTTGTATATTTATAATTGATACTAAAAATTTGTTGTTGTATGTAAGTATAATATATTATTCAAAAAAAGAGCTCTGTTTTTAAAATATATAATAAATAAAAATATAATAAATAAATATCTAGGATTTTGTACGCCTGCAGCTGTTAGTCCTAATACGCTCCACATGCCACCCCAAGTGAAAATAATGTATCTAATTTTTATAATAATTTTATATAAATTTTGTAAAGATTTGGTTCTATACAATTTATATAAAATTTTT
>JAWWEO010000045.1:20989784-21028478 GCA_035582975.1 Ormyrus labotus | reverse complement strand
AAAATTAGCAACCGATAACTATTAGAGGAGCTCATATTTTTTGCACTTTTATGTAAAAATTTTATATAAATTGTATAAACCAAATCTTTACAAAATTTATATAAAATTATTATAAAAATTAGATACATTATTTTCACTTGGGACGTGCGCAGTATTTGATTACATTAATAATTTTATCCTAAACGCATTTTAATGCGTTTCACTGGTCTCTTACTGCATTCACGGTAGGATACTTTAACACCTTTCAGACAATTTAAATCGCGCTCTTCACCAGTCACATACTTCCTGAATAGAGCTGACTGATTCAACGCTGATTGAGAATTTCCTGAAAATTTTAAAACAATTATAATATGATTATATATTAATTATGCTTAATATAAATTAAAATGACTTACTTTTATACTGGATTTTCTAGAAAGAATTTTATTAACTTCTTTGTTACGGTTTCTCCATCGCCATATAATAAATTATCTTCATACTCACGTTCCTCAGATATTTCATTGATGAATGTGGAAGAAATTGCATTTTTTTGTTTTTTCCAAATTGATAATGACGTTGTGCAATATACACGCTGCCTTTACAATACTTTCGACTTTCGTCGGCGGTTGCTCAATAGTTTTATAAAATATGCGTCACTTTTGACACAAGTGTCCGAAAGTACACTCAACGGCGACCCTCGCTTTAGAGATTCTTTTGTTAAAAATTTTCTTTTCGTGAGTTAAATTTTGGCCTGTATACGGTTTAAATAAATTTTTACTGAGCGGATACGCTCCGTCTCCAATCATGAAATATGGCAGAATTTCGTCACTGTTGTACAACTCATCTTCTTCAGGAAACTGAAGCTTTTTTGACTGTGAAACTTTGTACAGCTGACTAAATCTAAATGTGGTGGCATCATGTTGGTGTCCATAGCCACCAACATCTATGATCACAAATTTATAATCCGCGTCTACAAGAGCTTGTAGAGTAATAGAAAAGTATTTTTTGTAATTGAAATATGCAGATCCGGAATGACTAGGTTTTTTAATTCTGATGTGTTTTACGTCGATCGCACCAACGCAATGTGGTAGATCCGACAACAAATAAAATTGTTGCGCGATATCCATAAAATGGTCCGACGTGGGCACTGGCATGTGGATATTAACTAAATTTTTCCATAAAACATTTAGGACATCGTCAATCAAATAAGAAATCGTGGATTTGCCCATAGCAAACGAAAACGATAGATCGCTGTATGATAAGCCAACTGCCAAAAATCTGCAACAATAGATTTAACGAAAATTATAAAAAAAAACTAATTTAATTTTAAAGAGCATAAATATATCTATAATTTAAAAAAAAATTATTGTAGCTCTCTGATTGTTATTTTGAACAAAAACCTTACCTTAGAGTCACAACTAACTTCTCTTCGGGCTCTATAGGATTTTGGTGCAAATTGCACCAATTTTTTAAAAGGTAGTCCTTCACGTTTGTGAGGACGTATTCAAAAGTATGCAGTTGCAAACGCATATATAATTTAAATTTTTCCTCGTATTTCTTGATTATCGGAAATAAACGATGGTATTCGATAATGACGAGTCTTTTTTTATTAACTTCATTCACTTGATGTCTCTTGATTTGATCTATAATTGTGTCAAGTGTGCAGTCGGCATCAGCGCAGCACGCTTCAACATTCAATTTTTCCATTTGAATCTGAATATATTAATTAATATTATAATATTACTGTTAATATTCAGGTGCCCACATACGCTCCTGAGGAGGACGCAGCGATTCGAGAGGATCGCGAGCGCAGGCGCAGGCAGGGCGTCCCGTTCCCGTTTACAATAGACCTTCGTTTCGGATCGTTTATGCACTTGCACTTGGGTCTCCTGTACGCGAAAACCTCAAAACGCGAATGTCACTGCGCACACCAACGACGATCGATTTTCGCTACCAGGTGCTCTGCTTCAGCTGCCGAATCGGCTGTCTGCCTTTTTTTTCGACTTATATGTTAGAGAATCCTATACATAATAACATATTCTACTTAATATGCAGTGAAGTGTTGAATCAGTCAGCTCTATTCAGGAAGCATGTGACTGGTGAAGAGCGCGATTTAAATTGTCTGAAAGGTGTTAAAATATCCTACCGTGAATGCAGTATCAGTAACAAGTAAATCGCTACTCCGAATTGCTTTCAATACAGACCGGTAAACGAACAATGTTATTTATTAATCAAATAAACAAAATCCAAAATAATTAGAAATTTTTACGTCCCTTATCTCGTATCTAAATATGTAAAAAAAAAATAAATAAATAAATAAAAAATGTGAAGATCGTTTGTACAAGCTAACAAGCAAAGTAGATTTCATTTCTTTAAATAACTGTAATCCTAATAAGAAATCGTCCTAAACTAAGCAAGTATTAATTGCCTGTACTTAAATAAGAAATTATAATACCAGGAATGCTTGTCGAGCTCCACCTCCATTTGAATAAAGACATCAGAAAATGATCAAGTGGGCAAAATATGCGCGTGCCAGACCGCTCTCCGCATATAACATTCGTGTCGTATTCTTCCTGCTCGCGAGTTAGGCTTTTGAAAAATGTTGTTTGAGAAAGAGTAGCCAGTTACAAGGCTCCGCCGAGGCAATACGTGATAGTGATACAAAATTTGTCCACTTAATTATACCGAATACCACGCTTCTCGCCTCTTATTTCACGAGCTGACCCATCCCTCCGACAGAAGTCGATTTATCGCCATAAGGACACCCTTTTTTTTCTCTCCGAGAGGTTATTTAGATCGCATTATTGGATCGAGCAGTCGACTCCCCGGTGCGTAAATAAAACCGGTAATCCCCTGTGACTCGTCCTCGAGCTTCTCTTTCCTGCGCCGAGCGGAGAGAAGTGTCATCCGTTTTGCTTCTTGCTTTTTTCGTTTGTGTACACCTTAAAATGATTTTGACGATTTTTCAGCGCGGATTATGAGGGTCGGGAGCAGCTGCTGCGAGCAAATTGCTCGGCCAAACGAGCGGATAAATGCTCGCGGGCTTCGGGCGAGAGGAGGTTTTTGGCGGGAGACTTTTTGCCGAGCTGTTATCGATGGCCAGGAGAGATTTAGCGAGATACTGTTTATTACGCAAGGAAGCGGTTGTTTCGATTGCTACATATTTTTCTTTTCCGTACGAAAATTTTTTAGCTTTTTAAGTAAGGCGTGAACTTCAACGGGGGCGATAAAAATTTTTACGATGCAATATTCAGTTTAATTAATTTCAATGTTTTTGCAGATTATGAAACGATAACGAAAAGATTCAAACTTTTTTAAAGCATAAAACTTAAACAGTTTTATGATATTCATATTTCTCGACGATTTGATGCAGATTTTAAAGAAATTTTATGTATATTAATTTTTTTTTTTGTTACGAATACAGCTTTTTATTGGACTCGTAATTTAAAAACTTCTTAATTATTTCAAAAACAAAATACTTTAAGAATTGCTTTATAACGCAAACTTTTTGTATCGTAAATGTATATTGAGCCGATTTAATGACGAAATTTCAATATAAATATTAATAAGAAATTTATTTTTGGGCATCATAATTTTATAAATTTCATTAAATTATATAGTCATAAATTATTAATACCTTCTTACAATTTGTACATGCAAATGTAAAAAAGTGGGCCCGGCTAAATTTTATCTGTATTTTACATTAATTTTTCAATTAAAAATTTTTAGTGTTACATTGTTCCTGATTATTAAATTTTCTTCAAACTTTTTCTGCAGTATGGGTAAAATTTTGCAAACTTCAACTTCACCAAGTTTTGAAAAAATACCGTTCGTAACAAGAGTAAACGTTTTAAGTCCTTCTTGCAATAAAATTATCATCAAAAAGAGTATCCCAAAAAATTATATAAATATAAGTAAAAATTTGATTTGAAAAATATTTTGCCATCGGTAACGTTTACAAGATATCCCTCTTGTAAAGATCGCTAACTCTCTGACTTAAAACGATGCTTTGAGTCTCCACTAGCTGGCGAGGGAATATGTACGAAATGTCATCGACTCTCAACGGGGGTGGCACAACGCACACGCGATCGCGTGCGTTAATTACCGACAGACTATATCAGCAATAATTGCACGAGCGCAACTTTTTCGCGAGCCCATCGTTTGTTGGCTCAATTAGTACCAATTCAGGAAACACGCAACTGCTTCTTTTCGACTTTTGAAATTATGCACTCTGATTCAGAAAATTTTACTTTTACGTACGGGAATAGTTTTGGTTTTAAAAAGTTAAACGGGGTTTTGTTTTACAATTGTCCTCTTGCGGTAACAAAATGAAACGCGTAAAAATTTTAAAAATTCTTGCTAAGAAGTTTTTCTTAGATTTCGCCAAAATTACCGTTGTTTCGAAAAGATTTCAGCAATTACAAGAACAACATTTTTACGATTTCCCTTTACACAACTTCATCGCCCAGAAATCTACTCTCAAGAAGGAAACCGATTTAAATTAAGAATCTATTACACCGTCGAGATAAAAGCCGCCTTCAAATTATAAAAAAAAAAAAAAAAAAAGAGGGAGACTCCAGCCGCGCGATAACAAAATTACAGGTGTTGGAATACAGAAAAGGTATCGCGTTCTACTCCATAAATCTCCCGACGAAACGGCGCGCGGCAGCAGCAGCAGCAGCAGCAGCCCCTGCGCACATTATGATTGCGCATATAAAGGAGCCATATTCGCGGAGTAGCGCCGAGTAAAATATCATTTACGCAAAAACAAAGCAAAGAGCGAGAGGATGAAGACGTTCTTTCCCGCTTAAATTCGATATCTCGGCGGGTAACGCGAGGCGCCGCGCCTCGTCGCGCCACCGATATTAGTCGAAAGTCAGGTGAAGCCGCCGCTCCTCTCGAACAATTCCCGAGTAGCTTCGAAGTTCCGCGAACTGGTTCTCGGAGCTTTTTGACACATCGCTTTCCTAGCTCCCCCCTTTCTTCCTCTGCGTACGATTTTTCTGGCGCCCGCGGGGCACCAACACTCTCTTGTGTGCCCCAACAATTTGCCTGTAATTGCCGAGAACGATTCCGAGAACGGGCCAGAAATTTATTATGACGTCTGCTGTTATCTTCCTCGCCCCGGCAGGTTCAGCTCGTGTGGATATAAGAGGAGGCTTCCCTCTCTCTCTCTCTCTCTCTCTCTCCTCTGCGCGACGGGGCCGGATTTTTCTCTTTTTGTAAATGCGCGCGTGTGTGTGTGTGTACTTTCGTGTATATATCAGCGATCGTAAATAACGATTATACGTGGAATACTTTTGTGGGTAATGGCGAGAAATTGCGGATGCGCGCCGCTATTATTATTTTCGAGAGCAGTGCGGCTTTTTTTCGTTTGCTACACATACACTTGTCGAACGTGACCTGAAAACCGGCGAATTTTAAATCTCTTTCGAATCGAAGCTTAATTTATTTGACGCCGTGGTTCTTTAGAAGGAAGCTCTCGGTGCTTGATTCGTTCGAATTTATGTTACACAATAAAGGGAATTTCTCGAAAGCCGCGCGGGTAACTGTTCTTTAAATTTAAATGCGTCGACACCTGCTTCTTTTTAAATTTGCAATAAATATCACCAGAAATCGTAACTTTCCGTGTACATCAATTCATTAAATCGTGATTTATTCCCGTAATTTAAAGTGCAACATGTGCACCACTAATTAAACTTCGGTATTCGGAAGGTGAAATTTTTCGTTATTTTTCATTAAATTAAAGTCCTTTTAATTACTGCACTTATAGGCCAATTATTGTAAAGGAAAACGGATAAAAAAAGTCACGGCGAAGGTATATATAGAAAGTACCGGCAAAAGGAGGAATTAACATTCTTTCCCGTTAGTGATTGAAAAATCAGGGTGCGTCGCCGCTAATGGACCTTGGCTAATTGCCAACAAAAGTAAACCAATCTCCGAAGACACCAACTGATTGAATCGTTATGTATAAGCGAGCTTTAACGGGTTTTCTCGGGGAAAATTCATTAAAACTTTCTATCGAGGTATTACTCGAATGTCAACGCTATTATTATCATTCAATTATGATGAATTAATTTTCATTTTTTCTATAAACACTTTATTTTCAATTAATGCTGACGAATTATATAAAGTAAAGTAACTGTAAATTTAAAGCGAATTTATTGCACAGATGCATTTTTCCGCGAATCAACGATGAATAATACATAAGGGTTCAATCATACTTTGAAACAAAGTATAAATAACAATTAATAGCCTCTATGAAATATAAGTTATAGACTCTAAATTACGCTGTTTCCGGTGTTTTAGCGTGCTCCGCGCTCTGGCGGAAGTAAGTATCACTTTTCTTTACGATAGTATTTCTTGATATTTTGTAACTGTTGCTGCTTCGTATAAGCAACTACTGTAAGTAGACTTGCGCTATTTATAGCCCGCAATTATGAATTCACAATTGCGCACTTTCTGCCAGTGGAATATCAAATACAATGCTTTTTTAGAATTAAGTAAATTGCTTACATTTGTGGGCGTTGTAAAACTGGATTATTCAATGAGCGTAGTAGCGACTATTAATGTCATTCGAATTGTATATGTATAATTTCATATTAAGCTCAGTGTCGGGAATAATGATTATAAATTGGTTATTGTTTATTTTAAATAAAGTTTTACAAAAAGTAGTTTTAGCAAAAATTTATGCAATAAATTCACTTTAAACATATCGCTGAATATCGAAAAAAGTCGATGAATGTATACTTAAAGAACTTTAAATTGAGCCACTGTGGCAAACTCTTAGAAATTCGAAGACTTTCAAAATTAACTAGATTTCAGATTCGAAATTAATAATCACTTCGCAAACAATGATCTTCCACTATATACGTCCGATGAAGATTTCAAGTCGTTCCAAGGGGATAAAAAAAAAACATTGCACTCATATATACAAATCCACATGCCAGCGCGCGGCGTCCGGACAAACGAGTCGCAGCGGATTAAAAAGGCACGAATTAAGATAAGGGAAATATTCAGCCGAGGGAGCAAGCCGTTAACCGGACAACCTGCGACTCATTGAGCCAATTATAAGGACGTGGACAAATTCAAACGGCTAATCAGCTTACACGGACAATATAATACGCGGGCCGCTCTCCCGCGCGCCGTAGGAGTCGCGTGGGATCTGATAAATTCCCGCTTATTTATTACTCGCGCGCATGCGCGAGCACTCGCTGCGAGAGAGCGGCTCCTCCGGCCCTTACGCGCGCGCAAAGGAAAGGAGGTGTGCATTGTCGCATGCTAATTCCGTGATTAACAATGCCTAGATAAGAGTCGTTTCGTCATATCCAGCTGCAGTGTACTGTGAGACTCGCGCGGGTGTCTTAATGTCGCGGGGATTACATCGTGCTCGTTTTCAAAGCCGGAGATTCGCCGAGAGTTTGCCCTTTCGAGTCTTTGCCGAGTGGCTGGCTGTGGCTTTCGCGCGGAGAGATATATACCTTGGCTTTCAATTGAGACGTTCGTGCTTTTACGACGATTATTCTCCCTTTGCTATAAGCTTTTCTTGACGTTTCAATTGATAAATTACGTTTTTGGCATTGTTTTACAAAATATTTGAACGACACGATATAAATATACGTGTAACTTAATGGTACAGAGTAGCTTTTCCGTTATGGTAAAACATCTGAAAAAAACTAGATAATTACGGGCATCATCAGGCGGTAAGTATTTTTCAATCGATTAAAAGAATGAACTGAAAACTCACGTGTTGCTCGGCGTACAATTTACGCGATAATGTAATTTAATCACCGCTCGGGCTCCTTGAAATTGCGGCCGGCACATCCTGAACGCGTCTCGGCGCAGAAGCGCGTATAAAAATAATTAATACACTGCAATTTCAGCGGTTAATTAGAATAAACCCGAGCCGAGAGAGCCGGACCGCCGCGGGCTCCCAATAAGACGAGAAAAATCGGAAAAAGTAATCGCTCGGCGATTTGCACGCCACACGGCATTCGGTAGAGAGCCAGTCGCGCGTGAAACTATCAATCAATTTGCGCAATTTCCCTGTCTTATCAGGCGTTTTCTAAAACGCGCCGTAATGACAACGTAATTCTCCCGCAGCGCGAGATGGAGTTTCCTCGCGGGAGCGACGTAAAATATCTTATTAAATAAGCCGCCGCCGCTGCCGCTGCCCGGAGGAAGCGTTTACGGCTCGTGCGAAAGACGCTAAATGCTTTCGCGCAATAGAGAGGAAAAAGAGAGGAGGCGTTCACGCAACCCGAGATGATATCGCGGCGCGCTGCGCGGCGATGCGCACTTGCGAGTGAGAGAGAGAGAGAGAGAGAGCGGAATGAGGCCGGAGGACAACGCGTTTATGTACCAAAGTAACGGATCGTTTTCTCCGCGCCGAGGCTGCCTCTGTAATTAGACTTTATAATTCGGGGGAATCTCGATAAAAACGACTTTGTGCGCACTCGCGTTTAGAGAGGCGGGAACGTCAAATTAGCTTTCCACGTTGAAAACAAGCCGTAAAATCCGAAGTCACAGCTGAATACATACCCAAATTTCTAAATAAACCCCGAGTCCCGAATACAGCCGTCATCGTAAAAGCCGATCGAGCCGAAACGGTTCTGTGCGCGCGCGACATCGAGCCTCGGCCCCGCTTAAATCCCGGGAATCCACGTAATTTTCTCACATTAAGAGCTGCCTCCTCGTATAATCGATCCCCGAAAAGAGCGCGGGCCCGGCCTGGCTCTCTTTCCCTAATCTCGGCGATTGCGGGCCCATAAATAAGGCCCCGCGCACAGGTACACGATAATATCTGGCTCTTAAGGCCGACGTGGAGGAGAGGAGGAGGGAGAGAGAGAGACGTACGGCTGATTCACGCTGCGAGAGACCCGGGCCCGATCACACCTCGACGCTTCGCCGCGCCGCGGGACGTCACGCGCCGGACTCACGATTCAATTATATGTATTCTCCTCCTCCTCGAGAGCGCGAACGTACGAACATCTTTATGTGTGGGTATATGCGGAGCGACGTATAGTCGAATGCGCGAGGATTTTTGAGCGATCGGACGGCTAGCTTTTTTTGGGACGTCGGGCGATACTGGCTCCGCGAGCGAGTGCACCGCGTGGCCTCGTCCGAATGGGAAATGAGAGATTTGTCGAGCGTTTGTCCGACGAGCTTTTGGGTCTTCAATTAAATTGTTGGTAAACGTTTCGCTTGTCGTTATTAAAATTTTATTGGGATGAGAATGCAGTTTGCAAAGTTTTAATAGTTACGGGGCCACTGTGGGCCGACCCAAACAAACGACGTCACAGTCCGATGACGACTAATTTCGATCTGGAATCAGCAGCGTAGTCGCTGATCTCTGATGGCAGACCTTCGCGAAATTCAACCTTTTAGCCGATGTCTGCCACTCTGGGTAGTACCCAATGACTCGTTTGATTTCTATATCGCGCGCGCAGTTCGAGTAGTTCAAAATATTTTTCACAAACACGGTTTCACCGCATCCGGTGCATCGCGGGGACCGCGCAACAACGACACCGGCGAGATTATTATTTAAAGACTCGCGAGCGATTGTCTCGACAGTGTTTTTTCGTCATTCTCGAAGAAAACAAGTAAAACAATGAGGAGATACCTAGTAGACGCGCAAGGTTTCACGGATAACGTAAATCGGTTTAGCCGTAGTATCGCTGGAAGATGATGCTACACCAGTGGTCGTTCTTTTTAAACCACATCATCCTTGGGATATACTTTTAGAAACCCAAGTGAAAATAATGTATCTAATTTTTATAATAATTTTTATTATAAAAATTAGATAAATTATTTTCACTTGGGAAAGTACAAGTCCGCAAATAAATGGCTGGAAAATAATTATCACGGAATATTGTGGACAGATGGCGACATCCCTTACGAAGAATTAGGCGAAACATTGCGTTCCATTTGGCACGATGCTGAAGTCTACGTAAAGGGTCTCGTGTTACTTTTTCGGAATTCTATCAAAATTTTTTAAAGGATACTTAACCTTTTTATTCAAGTATATTTTTATACATTTTTATTATGATTTTTTTGTGATGTTTAATTTGTTTTCTTTTTTCAAAGAATTTGATAAATCAATTTATGTTGATTTTTCTTATGCATTCAATCTAATAATTGTGCTTAATTATTCTTTTCAGAATCGTAAACATTGAGGATCTGGGGTGCTCTTCTTTTGAGAAACTCCCGGTGAATCCAATTTCTTCTAGCAATCACGACAATTGTGATTATCCGATGTGCGCGTACAGAAATATTATGAAGATGAAGAAATGGATGTTGGAAAATCGAAGCATTGTAGATTTTTAATTACTATAATAACAAGATTTTTGTTATCATATACCCTGGTAGAGATGAAAAATATTTAATACCTATTTATGAGGTATATCTCACGATAAAATTTTCGTAAAGCTGACGTAAAGGAGATTTTTCTTCAAGTAACATCTCATCACCACAACATTAAAATTTGCACGGATTGGCATTTATAGAAGCATTAAATTATTTTTGCTTACGCTGTTCGAAGGCATCCTAAGTAATGCAATTAAAATTTTTGGAAAGCTTGACGCAATGGGAATTTTTCTTCGAATAAAAAATTTCATCACCGCGACAATATAATTTCCGCGGAATGAAATTTAACTATTATTAATCAAAGAAAAGTAATTTTTTGTATTTTATTTGAACTATATTGCTAAAACTAATGTAAAAAGTTATAATAAAATATTAATCATAATAAAAATATGACAGTACTATGTTATATAATATAATCGCGATACCGTACATAACTTAAAATCGTTATAAAACAAAAAGTAGTAGATGAACTTCAAAAATTCTTTTTAATTTTGAAAGTTTAGTTAAAGACGAAAAAAATAGGTGGTAGATCATTGAAAGAGATCGATTATTCACTAAGATACAGCTATTCAAAAACTTGAAACAAAATAAATAAAACTTTAATATCTTTTGAACTAATAAAAAATTTAAAAAAATTATACAGCTCTGAACATACAAAAGATCTATCTTTTCCCAAAATTTCAAGTGATTTAAAGTCTTTTTACTTCCATAATTGTTGGATATAGAAATCTCATTTTTTTCAGTTTTCAACTTTTTACTCAAAAACGAATTAACAAAATGGCTTGAAATTTTTACAGATTATAGCTCTATATATTCTTAATTACCAAAATTTTTTCAGAGCAGTTGATAATTTAATTTAAGTTATAATCTTTTTTTAAAAAAAAAACACATTTTTGTTAAACCAAAAGAACCGTAAGAGCTAGAGTAATTTCTTTTTTCTGAAATCATAGGTATTTTTATGCTTTTTAAAATGGTTTTTAATTTAAAAAAATTTAAATTAAAATTTTTTCAAAAATCGGTAATTGCCAATAAAACAAAAACTAATCTATAGAAGTACTTAAAATTTTCAAGCAGGCTCATAAAAATTAAATGAAACTTGTGTGCGAAATTTGAAGCAAATCCACGGCGTCGCTTAAAAGTAGTTAAGGGGAATGGACGAACATACATACATACGTACATACATACATTCGGAAATTTTTTAAAAACTACTTTTTTAGACTCGATCTGAACCTCAAAATGTGCTTCTACGTCAAAATATGAGAACTGAAAAATTTCACCTTTCCAAAGCTTTTTCTATGAGAAAGCAAAATAGAGGTATGAAAAAGAATACTTTAAAAATTTAATTGACAAATGACGAGAGCAGGCAGATTATTTTATGACTTCGTCGTTTACTTTGCTCGATGATGTTGGCATTGACTTGACCTGTTTTTATTCTAAATTGTTTAGCAACACTCGATGATATTAGCATCGATTCTATCTTCTTCTTTGGCCGGTTCAAGAAGACCTTCATTGGACGATTATCAGCGTCAAAAACGCAGATTGGTCGCAAAGCTGCGATCGACGAAAAAGCTCATTAGTCGCGCAAGAAGAGTAGCAGATGGGCCCATCTATTACCCTTCAGCTTCAGTCGGAGTATAAAGTCATTTGTATGGGTTCGCCCATACTAGCCCCATAACTACTAGTTTTGTAATGAAGTTTGTAAATAGAGCGCGATCATCCGGTATGTAAAATTCTTATTTGATGAAAATAAAGACGTTTTTGTTTCCGTATTTCCGTAATTCAAACGGTTCTTCTTATTTACGGCTCAAAAGGTATCTGAATAGAGAACAAATTTTAAGCACCTTCGATTATACGGTTTTCAATGTGAGAAAATTACTTGTGTAAGAAACGACGGGCAGATAGGATAATGGTATTTTTTTCAAGTTTTACGATGATGGTTTCATTAGACTAAATTAGAAGAAGAATTTTACAACGATATTTAGGTATTTTCATTTTTACGACGCCTATCCGGGTTTTAAGATTTTTACGAGGGATTCTGGAATCTAGCACTTAAGTATTAAAATCTGTATAAACATAAATAAAAATATACGATTATACGCGCTGCTTAGAAAACTCTAACAGGTCTCACCTCGTGTCAGCTCGTTTCCTAGGATTTTAAAATATTTCAAACAGTTAAAGTAGTCGTTAAAACAGTATGAGAATCAATCAAAAAATAAGCTTTATATTTTATATGATCAAACAAAATTTATACTTATTAGTGGATAATATTTTACACTTTAGTTAAGTACAACAAATAGAATTTTACAATTGTTGTAAGAAAAGTACATGATTTTACTGCAACAGTGAAACATAAGCATGCCGTCGTGAAAAAAATTTGACCAAAAACCGTCGTAACCTAATAAACCAGAGCGATAAACCTTGTAATTACCGGTCTCCAACAGAAATCTATCCGCGCAGCAGCGGCCTCGCCATAAATCGCTCCCGTGAATTCCCACTCTCGAGCGAATCCATAATTCTCCCTAAACTCCCGAAAGTAGTCATCCATAAATATCGAGAATTCCCGAGTATATATTCCTCCTCCTCCTCCTCCGCCGCCCCGCGGAGCAGCGAGCGTTAAGGAATCCCGAATCACGGGTTTTTCGGGGCCCCGGAATATATACGGTGCCCCGACTTTATTTTTCGGGGAAAGGAGAGAGAGAGAGAGGTGTGCGGATCAACGCCGCGCGCAGTATGATGCCCGGGCCCGGGCTAATATAGTTGTCGTGAATAGCTGCGAGAGAGAGAGAGAGAGAGCGACCGGCCGAGGCGCCGCGGGGCGCCCATTCGATCTGGCGAAAGCATCTGCTAATTCGAAATAATGGCAATTTGATTAAGCCTTGTCTTCTGCTACTCGCTTAACGGACGCGCGGCTCTCGTGGCTCGCCGGAATGCTAAACGACGCCGCGAGGAATTTCAATTATAACGAATTTTTCATTTTTTTCTTTTTTTTTTTTTGCTTTTCGAGACTGGTATTAGAAATGGAGATGTATTTGTTACTGATGTTGATTATTCATTTTATCGAATTATAATAAATTGTCAATTTTAACCAAAGTTCAGCAAAGTCGCCTAATAACAGATATTTATTACATTCGATTAAAAATAATATTTTACAAAATCTACTTCTGTAAATCAACGAGCTGTTAAATTCATTTAAATATATTTTAGTGTCTTAATTAAAATATGTCCGTCCTTTATTGAGGCCGCAAAGTATCGCGTTGCTTCCCTGGAAGTTGATACATTTCGCGAGACGCGACGCGTAATTCCAAATAACACGTCCGAATAATCTAAATTATTCAAGAAGCCTGCCCGTCTCCGCTAAATTAGTAACTCTCCGCTCCGACGTACGTCGCGCGAAATAATTCATCGCCGCGTTAAACTGGCCCAGTCGGTTATCCTTCGCGCGATTTCGACAGATCGATCTCCTTTGCCGGGGGGGACGGAGAGAGAAATTCTTCGCGGCGAAACGAGCAAAAAAAAAAAACGAAAGAGGAACACGAGAGCGACTTTTAATTAATTGTCGGGGCTAATTAACAGCCGAGTCGGCGCGAGCATAATTAAGAACCGCTCGCTCCTCGTAGCCTATCCGACTCTCATCGGACCAGGTATCTGAATGATTCTGGTAATGGATTCTTCCAACACTAAAGTCCGCAGGTAGTCCGGGAATATCGGGGGATTATATTTACTCAGCGGCTCTTTCTCTCTCTCTCTCTCTCTCTCTCTCTCTCTCTCTCTCGCGCGCGCGTTTTCTTCTCTTTTTTCGCTTGTCCGAACACTGTGAATTTTGACCTTTTTGGCAGATTTTTTCATAGAACACGTGTAATTCTTTTTTTTTCTTAGATTAAGTAAGAGTGGAATGATAGGTTTTTTTGCCAATCTTAAATATTTTTAGAAAACTCGTTTTTATTGATAGAAATAAATGGTTAAACTGGTACAGTTGAAAAGTTAAAGCAATCCTTGCAAGCTCGTACATTCCGCTTCTTTGCGCGATTGTTTATAATAGAGTGAAATGTCGTACGTTTCGGCGATGCGATCGGAATTTCTTAGAAATTTAAAATACACAGTGTGCATATTTCGGCTATCAGAATACAATTAATTAGCGAGGAATTCACAATCCGCGTCTGACTCAGAAGAAATTTTTCTCGCATCCTTATCTCAAAACTGAAATCTATTTCAGAGTCCTTTCCGGCCGGTAAATTAAGCCCGTGAAATATGGCATCAATTACACCCGAGACGCGCTCATATACCGGCCTTTTTTCTTCCATTTTCCGGCGTCCACCACTAATGAGCCTTGACGCGTCCACCGACAGATAATGACGCGTGTCAATTTATTAAAAGCGATAAGTTGGCTGCCCGAAAAAGCAAACCGAATTCACCGGGGGGGAACCCCTGAACTTGGAAAAAGAGCACTCGGACCTTACCTGCGCTTGGAGGTCGCAGCAGCCTCCTTTGCGCCCAGATCCGAGTCTCAGATGCGCGCGACGCTTCTTTCGTGTTCCCGAAGAAGGAGGAGGCAGAGTGGAGTCCCCGAAAAGGAGACACGTGTTCGCCGCTTTTTTTCGCCGACTTTTTTTTTTTTTGTTTTTTTGAAGCCTCGAATCGATCGACGAGAGCGACCTCGCGGCGAAAAAGAAGAGGTCTCCTCTCTCCGAGGATGTCCCGAGGGCAGGAGATGGATAAGACAGATAGCCGAGCGGAGGAGGAGGGGGGGGGGCAGGTATGTCGATAAGAGGCACGGACTACTTATTAGGAGTGACGTTTGGTACCGGACGCGAGGGTTTAGTGTGAACGATGCCCATTCGGCCGGTTCTTTAAGCCTTGTTAGCACTTAATTCGAACGAGAATAATTAGTCGGATGATATGAGCCGGAGCTCGAGGAGAGAAGGATTGGCTCGTTTAGGAATTAGTGCAACCGGGTTGAAAAGCTTGTCTGAAACTAACTTTTACAGAACGCTAACCTGTGTAATTCGTACTTTAGCTAATATAATAAGATTGCCAATAACTATTATAATTTTCTATACACGAATGTACATACCGGTTTGAAAAAAAGTCATCAATTACATCTCGATCGTCGGACTTTTGTTTCTCCGGCTCCTCGGCAAAAGCGTTGCGCGGCGCGGAACGAGACCTCGAGAGATACAAAAAGTATACGTAAAAAGTCGGAGGAACGTCGAAAGATGGGCAAGAAACGGCGGCGGAGTCCGATTTAATTGCAAGCCGATCTATGATAGATTCCTGCAGCCTCGGTTTTTCGGCGTTTCAGCCGCGCTCGCGCGCGCGCGGGGAATAATTAATTGGCAGATCAGCGCCGTCCGATTCAGGCACCTCCGCGCGCACGCGAACGCCTGGCGGCGCGTTAACGAGATTCAAACGCGCGCGTCTTCTTTTTCAAAAAGCGATCTCATTCGTTAGCCGACGAGAGAGAGAGAGAGAGAGCGGAGACAAATAAAGGCCTGCCAATTAGCAGTGCTCAGCGTGTCGAGATAATCGACGGCCCCGCGAACCGGAGGGAAATGCAAAACACCTTGTTCCCCGGCTTGCTTAGCGCGAGAGAGGGCTCTTAATTGTTTTATTGCCCGGCGAATACTTCGGGCATATTTTACGCTCGGGGCGCGATTCGTTTCGCTGAAAAGGAGAGTCGCCGGTATGCGTATTCTCGGGGAGTATTAGCGCATTGTGCAATGATTTATTTAGCCAATTATACTTGCTTTATACGACGGTTTGTTCTCTCGGCCGTGGCGTTCGAGTATCGCCGCGCGGTTCTTAATGAATTACGTCGCCCTTTCGGAGCTCGGGGAGTAAGAAATTTACGCTTTATTTGCTAACAAATTGACTGTAGGTCGAAAACCAATGATTTTTAGGCCAACAATTGCAAAACGCAATTAACAATTCATTTTAAAATAAACAGTCTGAAATTGATTATGATTTTTATTATTTTTTAAAATTACGCTGTACGACTGATCCCATGCATTTAATAGTAAATTTGTGGAAAAGAAACTTATTGCTTGCTCTTCATAGTATACAGTGTCATTAGTACGAAAAAGAAACCTGTTGCCTTTGCAGCTTATTCAAACAATTCCAGATATAATAAGCGAAAGATTTCGTAACGGATGATAATGGCTCTTGTCGACATTCGTTAATAAAGCAATTTTCAATTATTTCTCCAGTCCGCGGATTCTTTTTCGTCTTGGCGGGCGGAGATTTATGCAAAGCCTTAATAGTCAATATTTCCCGGGCAAGCCAATTATCATTCGCGACAACGTAGTTTGACGTTAAAACATCCTGACTCCTAAACCCGAGAATCCAATAAGGCGCAGCGACAGTTTATAGGCGCCTCGAGTATTACTATTTAACCGGGTTTGAGAAAAGAACAAAAAAAAAAAAGAATCGCGAGGAAGGCGGAGATGGAGGAAGGAGAAACAGAGCCCCAGACTTTGTATTCCAAAAGAGACTGCCAACGGCACCTTCTCATATCCTCCGGAAGAGATTTATGCCCGGACGTCTGAAAAATCAACCTTCTCGTCGTACACAGGTGTGGGCCCTCAAAACGAGATCTTCGCCCCGCTCGACCTCAAGCGTTCGATTCTTTCTGCAATAAAAAAATTTATTAATACTAAAAGTAATCAGTTTTTGAAATATGCTTTCTTTTCATTTTTTACCTTTCTAATAAGTTCGTTGTTTAGTATAGCTGGGAGAAAGGTAGTTGAATAGTAAGACAGAATACTGAAATAAAACTTATGCACCGTATTCGTTAAAAATATTTCTATAATAAATATTACGAAATATTATGTTTATTATATAGTTGGCTACTCCATGAATTTCTGATCCATTAGAATTTATTGGGAAATTAAACTAATTTTAGAAGTTGTTTTTCAAAAAGGTGACCATGAAGGAAGGCATGGATGAGATATGTAGTAATCAGGTCAGATTAAAATCACATCATATTGAAATTACACTTGTTTTAATTACTTTGTGTATAATTAAACTTTTTCCCTTTATTTGAAAAACAATATTTTTATTGTACAATTATATTCACGCTTCCTTCCACTTAATGAAATGGTATAGATGTCGGCTACCGGAAATCGGACATTTGATCAGACGCATGTTTCCGTTTCCTTGATGATCCAAAACTTTAATTCTATAATTTAAAAGTCGAAGTAATTAAATGGCCTATCTTTTTCATGGTGCTCTGAATGAATGTCGCAATTTGATTAGAAGTCGAAAATTTAGCTGGAGTCAACAACGCTTTTCAGACAATAGGTATTAGAAGTCTGACGCCCACTTTTTGTCCTATTATTACACGCAGATTCATCAGGGTTGATCGTTCATCGTGGCTGGACGCTCCAATCAAGAGAAGCTTTTCTGAATTGCTGAGAATAAGATGCACACCTCGTAATAGTATTCCAAGCACCCCCACCTTACCAATATTGCTAAACATATACGCTTATTTATTATTATTAGGAAAAATTTGTTTCGATCAAGGATAATAATTATAACAATTTTTAATTAACTATACCATTTTCAAAGTTTTCCAAAGATTTGTTAAATCTCATTGGTGAAAATTTCGTTAAGTTGATACTTTACGTATATAAGGATTTGTTGAAGGATTTGCAGGTTAAGGATTTCGGATGCTATTGTGCCTGGTTTTTAGAGAATGAAAAAATGAGACTTGCTTCTAAAATCTGCCCAATTCAATACGTACCATATTTTATTTGCATAATTTATAGCATGTTATTTGAAAGAAACAATTTCCCTACCCTTTCATATTGAACAATAAACTCCCGGTAGCTCTACGATGACACCGCCGCAAAGGCAAAACGAGGCAGTAAGAGTGTGGGGTACATAGTGTCCAAGAAGGACGAGTACGTGCCTATATAGTCTTGTTTATACGTTGGGTAGGCTGACTTACGAATGGCCGATTAGTCACTGGACAATGGGTGCGAACACCGGCTGCACTCGAAACTAGCTACCGTACGGAAAGCCACATAAGCTGACGCGAGGAGATTGTACTCAGAAACCCGGCAATTAATCACGAACAATGCGCGCGAGCGCATGCGCCGACCCACCGCCGCGCATGCGCGTCCTCCTGCCCCCCCCCCCTCTCTTCTCTTCCGAGGAATAATACGTCATCGAGCTTTCGCTGAATTACTGCCGAGCGTGACTGACGTGACGCGATTGGACACCTGGACGCGTGGCAGCGCCTCTTAAATCTGATCTGTTTATTATCGCGTTTTCGAAAATGCATACATAAGCCGAGCGAGATTACGGTTTCCAAGCGCCGCGAGGAACAACCCAATGGGGCTTTACTTGGAAGGAGGTTATGTATTTTAGAAGATACAGCTGAAAACCACAAGTGTCTTGTCGGTTGTATAGATAAACGTCAGGCATCTGTCTGTGCCTCCTTTGTCTAGTCCTCGACACAACGACAGAAAATTAAATGGCCTTTCAAGTGCGGAATTTTAAATTCTTTATTTTAACTTTCCTCTCCAGTTATTAATGCAAGTTCGATATTAAAATTAAAGTATTCATGTTTTATCAGTGTTCAGACTAGTATATTGAACATTAAATATTATTAATAGTAATTTGATTTAAAAAAAATGAAATGTTGAATTGAACGCAATATTTGTGAATTTGACAATTCTATTCTTGCTCAAAAAATAATTTGTCAAATGCATTTCATAAATAACAAATATTTATTATAGAAAGCAAAATTGGAATCGTGCAAACTCTCTTCTAGATTATGTTACATGCGTTCATTACAAATTCTTTCAGTGCAGCTCAAGATCTCTAAAGTGTATTTTGTGTACACCAAATATACTCGAATCACAAGAACTTTAATAACATACCCCAACTCGTAAGGCAGCATTATCTAAAAAAAAAAAGGCGATAACTCGCGCATAATGTGCATCTAAACATTCGACAAAACTCGGCGTTTATTTTTATCGATCAGTCGTTAAAAGAACTAGCGCACGAAAGTTCGATTAAAACTTCCATAACTCAATTAAATCATCGAGCCATTAAACTGGTTCGGGCCGCCGCCGCCGCCGCCGCGCAACGAGAATAAAACGGGCGCATAAATATATATCAGGCTTAATTGGAAAATTAACTTTAGCACCACTTAGATCGTTTCGGATGTGTGACTAGCGCGCGCGAGCCGATGATTTAAGCCGGCGATTACGATTATACGGCCGCTCGCGCGCGGAGATCGAATCGAGAGAGAGAGAGAGAGAGAGAGAGAGAGCCTTAATCAATCAGCCGAATTAATTTCTCCGCGCTTAATAACTCCCCCGGACGCGATAAGATATCCCGGAGCCTAACCCACATTCGCGCGTAAATCTATTCAATATTCCGAGGACGGCGATATATTCTCCTTTTGCTCGTGTTGCGTATCGATTCGCGCTCGTCTTCGAGAGAGCCGGGCCAGTACGAGAGAGAGAGAGCCGAGCGTCAATGAATAATTCCGCGAGATGTTATCGTTAATTACATCGTGCGGCCCGCTCGAGCTCTCGTGTATAACAATGGAAAAGGCGGCGGTTTTTGCTTTTTTTTTTCTTCTTCTTTTCGTCGCTCTCCGCGTGGCTTGTTTGAAGACACTTTATGAAAGCGCGCTGTGCATAAATTTCGAGGTACTCTTTGCCAGGAAGCTCTCTCTCTCTCGTGCGGCACCGATGGGCGGGTGGTAATTGTATGCGTGCCGCGTTTCAATGAGAATATATAGTTTATTAATTTCTTCGCCTATCTTGATTTCTTTCTTTAATGCGTAGGTGATAATTGGCTCGTGCCGCGAGAGATGAATAATATTTGAATTATTCCCGCTTGACACGAAAGTAATTTAAAGCATATAATAAGAGATTGCCCGTTGCCGATATAAGCCGGCTCAAATAATTAAATAGAAAATTTCTTTGAGAGTAAACACGGCGACGAGCCGAGAGTGGCGTTGATTTTAGAGGAATCTGATTTACCGGTACTTTTGTGGGACCAATATTTATTAATCGATTCAAACGAACTAGCCCTACTGGTACACTGAGAAAAATAATTCAATAAAGTTTATGTAAATTCTGGTAATTGGAGGACATCAGGCCTGAAATATGAAAAAAGTGGCATAAATTTTGGATAAATTACAATTTTATAGTAAAAATTACCACAATTATGGCAAATTTTACTATAACAATAGCTAGCATAGACATAAGAACAATAAAGGCTAAAAAATACATCGACAATTCACCCAAAAATACATCGTAGCATAAGATCTGTACAAATAATAACTGAATAGTTTACAATCCATTAATTGACCATAATTCTCCCCCCCCCCCCTCCTCCACATATAATATTTATGCCCAATTTATTAGCAATGCTTGGCTATTTTACCCAGATTAGAAAACTGTCTTAAAATTACTAAAAAAAAACGTTACGTATACGCATGGTATTTGACTAGATATTTGGCAAATATTTGACACCAGCAATCTAATAGAATTGGCCAATTTCTACTAAAAAAATGGAATCAAACTCCGCCAGCAAGTTCCTTCTTCTCATTCCTAATTACTTCGCGCACTCGCTATAAAAATGTCCCCGCAGCGCCTTTTCCCGGAAAGTCAATTAGGATTGTAAAGCCGGCCGAGCTGCGATGACTCCCAGCCGCGTGTACACCCTGAATGAAAAACTACTCGCTGCAGCGGCGGCGGCGGCGGCGGCGGCTCGCTTCGCGGAATCGTCAATATTATTAAGCTGCTCGATCATTCAGTTCGCGCCTCTTTTTTCAAATTCCCCGTGGCGACGAGCGTGCCGTTCGCGCGCACCTCACGTTCGCGCTCGCCGAGAGAGAGAAAGAGAGGCGGCCAGATCCGCGAGCGGAGATAGCTGGCCTCTGCGCCGCGCGTCGGGGCCCATATCGTCAAGCGCGAACGAGGGGCGCCAAAGTTATATACCCGCCGACGCCTCCGCAATCAAATTACCGGCCGGCTATGCATTATTTATCAGCATAAGCCGGTGTGCGATGCTCGCGAGTTTTGTCGCTCTTTTATTTCGTGGCAGTTCCCTCTCTCTCTTGGCTCTCTCGCCGTCTTCATAAAATACAAAGCGCGGTTTTTTTTTTTTACGAATTCTCCGGGAGTTGACGTTTCGAAATGCTTAGCGGCTAAATTATCCTCTCCGATTTGTAGTACGTGATCCGATTGCGTTAATAACACTTGTTCGCCGCCATTAAGTTTAAAGCGACTCTTATCGGGGGGGCGAGAGCGGCTCGAAAAGCTAAAATTGCATCTATCTAAAAATCGTTACTCAACTTTATTAAATATTCTAATAACGTATTTACACAGCGTTATTATCTCGTAAAAAAGCCTCGAAATTGCCGGCTATAAACGGGCGACTAATAAACTTCCTTGCAAAAGGGGGGCACACATCGATTTCTAGATAAGTCGAAGCAGCCCACTTAACACGTCACCGCGACCAATAATTAAGGGCGAAATTTTGCGCCGGGAAAGAAAAAAAAAACAGAAAAGAAAAAAAAACGGAAAAAACGACGGGCGAGCGGGGAAGGAAGGAAGTTCGGCGTTAGGTGTTTTACGCCGGCGATTAGTTGTTAAATTTGTGGCTCGAGCGCGCGCGCGCGCTCGCGGTGTGGCGCTGTGTGTGCTTAGGTTGCATATAGAGACGTGGTTAACTTTCATTGCCCGTGGCTTTCATGACAAGAATAAACGTCGTCGCTGCCGCTGCCACCCGTACGGGAGGTCGCTCTCTCTCTCTTTCTCTCTCTCTGACCCTTTTCGCATAGTAAACGAAGCTCGCAAAGCCGCGGCGGACGCCGGCTGTATTAGAATTTACGAGGCTCCTCGTTAGAGGAAAAAAAGGGGGCTCGTTTGGCGCTATTACTTTCGTAATGTTCGAAAAGGCCTCGTTTTCCCTGGCGGAAGACTTCATTCGCTTGCTGCTGTTTGCTCTTTCAGTCGATAAGATTTTATTGCTCTCGCCGTTTGCCGCGAGAAGCTTCGAACGAGTTTCATCCGTTTCGTCCGACTGTATTATTATTATGAAAGATTTTTAAACGAATCTCGAGAATAATGGGGTATTTGTCTATAACGAAATGCAGTCAGTCCGGCCTCTGACTAAAAAATCGCGAGAGCCTTTCTTATTTGGCTCTCCTGTTCCCCATAACTCAGCGGTCCAAAAGCCCACGACTCCCTTTCTCGAGGGCTCATCCAACGACATTGGGATTGCGCTCGGGCCGAGCTCGGGTCATAAAACGCTCGTAATGCGCGCCACGGTTGGTCTCTCTCTCTCTCTCTCTCTCTCTCCCCTTCGCGCAAAGATGCCTGCACGTATTATGCACGCGGCGGGCCGCGTCATAATTGATTCGCGGAAAGGCTCGTGGCCGATGGGTCCCTCCTCTCTCTCTCTCTCTCTCTCTCTCTCTCTCGCTGGAAGTCCCTAATGACGGCGCTTATAAGGCCCATCGCGCGCAATAATCGGCTTTTAATGCGCGCTAATGCGGCGCGCAAACCAAGACGTTTCGCTCGAAAATTTCCGAGGAGCTTTTTGCGACGAGAGAGCCGCGGAGGAATTCGCGGGGAAACGTCGGGGGGCATAACGAGCGGGCGGCTTTCAATTTGCCGTCTAAGGCGGAGGCTGGCTTCGGATTTTATTGTGATTAGCCGTGGCTTTTTTAGGGACGCGCAATGGATTTTGATAACGATTTCGGGAAGCTAATTGCACGGATTTTGCGAGTTTTGTATAGAGCAATTTGGTGTGCTCGAGTTGATGATAGAAAGGAAGATAATAAAGATTTCGCTTTGCCATTTTATTATTTAGTTTGCACAATAAAACCATTGAGTTTCTGGATGATAAACTTTAAAATCAGAACTTAGATCAGTTGTAAGAATTTTAATTTCTGTTCAAAAAGTAACAATCATTAATCATAGAAAAGTTAAAAAATGGTTTGTTCATAATAATTAATGTCCTTAAATTTTATGTATTACTTAATTAATAATATATCTGTGTACAATATTACAAAAAGCTCATTCAAACATTTAACAAGATTCAGCGACTTTCGCGCTCCTCAATAACCGTCGTTTGCAAATTTCACTCGATTAAGAGAGATCTCATCGTAGCCAAAGCGAGGGACAAAAAGCTAAAAAGCCCCCAACACTAATCAATCTATCACCCGGCCTCCTCGGGCTCATCGAAATGGCCAACGCGCCGCTGATAATTCGAAAAATCCAAAGAAAGTTCCCCGGTCTGCGGACGCGCGTCCCCGCTGTTTACGAGGGCAAGAACGAAATATCGACTCGTCGCCTCTCGCGCGTCCGTCCGTCCGTCAGTCAGCCGCGGCCGGTATTGAAACCTCCGGGTCCCCGAAAAAACGGCCGCCGAGCGCTGCTCGGCGTCATATCCCCCTCGTGTTCGCGTCCACGCCCGGGATCAGTCGAATTCCTCGCACGTCTCGGGGACGGCGTGGAATTCGCGCGCCTCTCTCTCTCTTTCCTCGCGTGGCATAACGAGCCACGCGTAATACGTGTGCATATATATCGGGTGACGCGGATTTCCCAGGAAATTCGCAGCGGGTGCAGTCGTGTAAAGTAAGGAGGGCCCGCTTGAGGTTCAGCCGCACTCTCCCACGCGGAGGGGGCTTTTGTACCTGTTTCTCGCGGAAATTTTCTGCTTCTCAATCTTGGGGGAAATTCTTTTGGGAGAAGGGTCTAGATTTTAGAATCGAAAGTCAACGTTTGCATAGATGTTTACGAATAAAGTAAATTTTACGTGGATCAAGTAAAATTTACGTAAAATTTACTTAGCATTAATAAAAATTTTTTTCAGTGTGTTTATAGTTGAGAAGAGATTGGAATTTTAAGGGAGCTGTTTTGAAGCTGCTTAGCAGAATGTATTAAAGAAATAATTAAAGTAATTAATGTTTCATAATAAAGAAACCATGTAAAGATACCAGTAGAAAAATGACGTAACTTTTCCTCCTCAGTTGATTAAATAAAAATTTATTAGCTACATGTTAATAAAAATAATACGGTCTTATACTATACACCTCAGCCCGATTCCTTTCACTGGCTTCAACACGTTTTTCAGAGAATGGCCCTTTATTTATTTTGAAAACACGCCCCATAGAAACGAAATTGAAAATGCATCCGTAAGCGATAAAATCAGAAGAAATCTTTACTTGGAAGCCGAACAATTCTCCCCGTGAATAGGATCATAAGTGAGCAATAACAGGGCCGAAGGATTCCCCGCGCAGGTCAAAGAGCAGCCGAAAAAAAGAGAAACGAGAGCGTGAAACTCTCGTGACAGCTCGGCCCTTAACTCTTCGGAGTCAAACCGCATCGGGCCGCCTCATTGTCGCGCGTTAGCCTAACGAGATTACCGGCGCTCTCTCTTTCGGAGGGGAAAATAAATATTTTGAGAGCGCTTTGTCGCAGCGCGTCCGCAGATGCTCGCAGTTCATTGTGCCCGTTTCGGTGCCAGATAGCGGCGGCAGATTTCGCGGTTTTTGACTCTGAAAAGCCTCGGGCTCTCGATTGACACGTCAAGCTGGCTTCTGTTGCCCGCCCAGTAAGGGACTAATGTTGATTTTACGAGGACCTGATGACTTCGCGGTCCGGTCGTGGCTGCCGTCGACGGCTTTTCCCCGAGGATAATGGACTCCTCGCGTCGGCCTCGAAGCTCGGAGTGCTATGATTTCGACTTTAACGGGTCAGTTTTCCCGGGGCTTTGATCCGCTTCCGGAGTCAGGCGGATAGGGCAGGTGCGCCGGAATGCAGGCGGATTTCGGTTCTCGGTCTCTCTCGACGTATACAGCTGGGTGGCGCGCTGTTGTGGAAATATTTATTCGGCCGAGACGAGCGCGTTATTCGGGTGAAAGTGAGTTTTGTTTGGGAGAACTGTTCCAGCTTAATGTCAGCTTTTGAACAAACTGCGCGAAATGACTTTCGATTGGGATTCGAAAAAATCCAAGTGATTTTTATGAAATTATTTTAAGACACCGCGAATTAACGATTCGGAAGCAGGCCTAAACAGCGTAATTCAAAAGCTCCAACTTGACTTTCAAGCCACCGCGTTCGCCGACGCGTAATTCCCCGTAGAAAGGCAGCTGGTCGCGCATCAAAAATCCCCGTCACACACAATCGCGCATCCAGGAGAGAGGCGCATTTCAGGGCCGAGAATTATGGCATTTTTAGGTAAAGGAGGCGACGCGCTCGCGGCCGGTAATGGATGCGCGCGCGGCGGAGTTTAAGACGTGTTCGAGGGGATTGCCGGGCCCCGCGTGATTTAAGATTCCCGAGCCGAGCCGAGCTGAGATATGTAAACAAGGGCCGCGCCCGACGTGATCGCCATTCCGGATCGGCGCGGCGAACTCGGACAGGCGGACGCGCGGCTCTGCCCCGTTTCTCGACGCAAAGCGGCCAGCGACGGACGCGGCCGAGGGAATTAGAAATCATTTGGATGTACCGTCCTTTTCCGGGAATGATAAGCGAGAGCTTTTCTAGGCGATGAACGAGTTATAGAGTTTTTTTTACGGATTTCGTGATGCGCTTTTGGACGCGGAGCTGCAATTTGATTGCTGTTGGATACGAATGCAGTTTCACCTATTACTATATTAGTCATCGTAGTGTTACGGGCCGCGAATTAAGTAAAATAAAAATCAAGGAAGGAAAGGAAAAAAGTGGACGACGGGTCTCGGACTGGGGACCACACGGTTGCGAAGTCTCTGCACTAACACCGAACTAACGTCCACGATGCAGCTTCGGTGCATACGAGAAGTCCTCGTATCTCTTTGCATCGTCTGTGGATGACGTCATCATCCATGACAATTGCATTGCATTAGCACCACATTGAATTTCTGATAAAATTAGAAGAAATTTGATTAATTTATTGGTGTAGAAGAATTCATGAATTTTCATTTTCTAAAGCTTAAACTTTTGGTTTTGCGAATATAGATTCGCATAAAATAAAAACCGCTGCCAATTCATTGGCATTTAGCTTCCTCCTAACTAATTTATCGTTCCAATATTATCTCTGAGAGTCATTAAAAAACAATCGATTTCAACAACATAATTTCAAACTATTCTACCCTAGTGGGAACTGAAAACATTTTTGAAGTAATTAATGGCCAGTTTTTAATGGCAAAGTAGTTAATGGCCATAAAAGGGGAATAAAATGTCCCTTTTTCGTATAATAATGTAAACATTTTTTCCAATGTTTTTAAAGTATTAAAAATGGAATGAATTCTGCAATTACTATTTTTTCGGTATTTCCAAGCTAGTTTTATTGACCAGTTTAAATACCTAAAAAAGGAGCGAGAAAATGGCGAGGCAAAATTAATATTTTTCTTAATTTCTCACGGAAGGACAATTAGAAAGGTTCAATTAGTTTAAGCTACTTCTTTGCATTTACATAAGCTATCCATAGCCCTGGTAGAATTTTCAATCTATAAAATGGCCATGAAAAATGGCCATGAACAATGGCCATTTTTCGTATATTAATGTAAACGATTTTTCAAATGGTTTTCGGGCATTTTCAAGTTTGAACATAACCTCACATATTTTTTTTACACTTCAGTCTCCATTCTCAGTTATTCAGTAATGTAGTAAAAAGCATCTAAATGCTATGGATAGCTTATGTAAATGTAAAGAAGTAGCTTAAACTAATTGAACGTTTGTAATTGTCTTTCCGTGAGAAATTAAGAAAAATATTAATTTTGCCTCGTCAACATTTTCTCACTCCAGTTCTTAGACCTTTTCTAGGTATCTAAACTGGGCCAATAAAACTAGCTTGGAAATACTGAAAAAATAGTTATTGCAGAATTCATTCCATTTTTAATGCTTTAAAAACATTGGAAAAAACGTTTACATTATTATACGAAAAATGGACACATTTTATTCCTCTTTTATGGCCATTAACTACTTTGCCATTAAAAACTGGCCATTAATTACTTCAAAAATATTTTCAGTTTCCACTAGGGAGCATTTAGATGCTTTTTACTACATTACTGAATAACGGAGACTGAAGTGTAATAAAAATATGTGAGGTTATGTTCATACTTGAAAACGCCAGATCACCATTTGAAAAAACGTTTACATTATGACCCGAGAATTGGTCATTTTTCATGGCCATTTTATAGATTAGAAATTCTACTACATATAATTTAAAATCGTTATAAAACAAAAACTAGTAAATGAACTTCAAACATTCTTTTCAATTTTGAAAGTTTATTTAAAGATGAAAAAAATAAGTGATCGATCATTGAAAAAGGTCGATTTTTCACTAAGATACAACTATTCAAAAAATTGAAAAAAAAAATGAAACATTAATATCTTTTGAATTAATAAGTTTCATAAGCAGAAAAACTATACAGCTCTAAACATACAAAAGATCTAGTCTTTTCCCAAAATTTCTAGTCAGTTAACGCCTTTTTACTCCCGTAATCGTTGGACATAAAAAATTCATTTTTTCAGTTTTCAGCTTTTTAGTCAGAAACTAATTAACAAAATGGCTTAAATTTTTTACAGTTTATAGCTATATATATTCTTAATTATCAAAAATGTTTTCAGAGCAGTTGATAATTTAATTAAAGCATTATAAGCTTTTTAAAAAAACGCGTTTTTATTAAAAACAAAAGAACTATAAGAGCTAGGGTAACTTTTTTCTCTGAAATTATAGGTATTGTTTTGCTCTTTAAAATGGTATTTTGTCGATTCAAATATCTCAATCCTATCATTAAAAAAAAGTAAAATTAAATTTTTTGAAAATCGAAAATTTGCGATAAAACGTGAACAAATAAGCTAAACAAAAAAAGATTTCTTTTGCCGCCATCATAAAAAAAAAAAAAAAAATAATGAATCGTGAAAGAAGCTGAGATCCAGGCAAATACACACACACACATCCATACAGATATTTCCAAAAATCAATTATTCTTGATACAACACCTTAAAATACAATTATAACAGGTTTTTCGAGCAACTCCAAAAATTACTATCACAAAGCTTCCTCTAGGAGGAAGCAAAAGCGCTTATTTGATAAAAAAAAATCAAGTATTTAATGTAAAACTATCATCAGACGACATATTAATATATGTTTTAATCGTAATATATTTTACTAGAATAACTTTTGCTCAACGCATTTCTTCGGTTTTGAATAAAAGTCGAAAATCATCACCCAAAGTTAATAGGCAAATGACGAGACTTTCACGAGAACGGAACGAAAAGAAAGCGCAGCGGTCCGAAAAATTTCTCCTCTCAGAACTCCCATTCACACTTTTACACTCCCGAACTCTCAAGAATAGGAATCGCAATGATTCTCCAATGCCGATCGTCCTTTGCTGTACAAGCAGTGCCGCCGACTCTATATAATGCAAGCTGCGCGCATCAATGAGCGCTTTGGGCGAGCGAGTCGCACGCATTATTTACAGTGGCCGTCCTCCGCTCATTGTGAAAAGAGCTCGCGCGACGATCGTTCCGGGAAAAATGCGATCATTTTCCCGTCCATTTTTCCCATTGAGACTCGCTTCTCTCTCTCTCGGGACACTTTCAGCCGCGGGGAGAAGTGACTCTCGAGTGAGCGGGGAGGAGGATTAATCTCGCGCGCGGCGTTAAAAAGTCGAGAGAGGGTTCACGCCCCGGGCGCAGGACGCGCTTTCGTGCGCAGGTACGCGGATAATGGGCTTTATCCCTTTCTGTGACTCGTCTCCTCCCCGGGGATTACTTAGGCGCGAGAGATTGCGCCTTTCGGGATGATCTCGCGTGCCTTGCGCTGTGTCCTTTCGCTCGGCTGCGTTGGTCTTCGTGCGCGCGTTTTCTATCATATCCGAGGAGGCCCCCATTGTGGATTTTGAAGAATGACTGGATTTCACGGCGCGCGCTTCGATTGTCGGAAAATGGGAGTCTGTTGAAAAACAAACGGATTAAAAAGGGCTTTTTTTATTATTATTTAAATTATATTGCCTCACGGGGGTATTCCCATTTAAGAAACTGTTGATATGCTAAATATGAATAATATCTGAAACAAGTATCTTTGATCATCTATACTTTAAAAGCATTAGCATTATGTGTATTGGTAAAAATTTAAAGTAACATTCTATTTTGATAGAGAGATTGTCGCGATTAGTTAGCATTAAAAAAATTAATATTCTTATAAGCATCAGAGTGGAAAAGGGTGCTGCTAAAAAAAAAAGAATAGAATGCTTTTCTAAAAGCGGTGCTAAAAACAAAATAAAATTTTCGCTCAAAGCACGAAAAACAAAATATCCCTCAAAGCCCACCCATAATTCAAAGTTAAATACGTTAAAATTAAGCAAAAATGGCCCAAGCCTTTATTACGACCTGTAGGTCCTTTAACTTCCTTAATCACCCATCCCGGCGTAAGTAGGTTTTAAAGGCTCTCGCGCGAGAGACGCGCCGTCGTCGTCCTCGGAATTTACAAAACTCGTTTGCCCGCGCTAAACAAGAGATTTCGTCCCGCGCAGACGCGAGTTTTCAGGCGACCACTATGCCACGAGATCGTTTTATTGGCGCTTCGTTAATGTCCGAGCTTTTATAATACTAACTCAAGTTAACTAGGAAAGTTCCGTCGGCGTTGATGATCTTTCGAATTCGTATAGTGGCAGAAAAAAAATTAACGCCGACTTTCCTTGAAATACGATTGTTTTAAACTCTGGAATCTCCCATTATATAGAGATCGTAAGGTAAGTTAATGAAAATCCAGATTTACGGCTTTGCATAAACAGGAATGACTTTATGCTACGATTTAAAAATGACGTTAAAATTTTCACTTTTCTCGACTCTCCGTAAATTTTCGACGGTCAAAAACTCATTACGCCAAAACGTCCAAAGCGACCGAAATTCGCAAACGAGAAATTAGCGATACCTCGAGGGCCCACCAAGGTAGTCGGTGTATCCGAGTTTCCCTGTAAACTTGCTACTCCTTACAAGCCCACTACTAGATAAACACGGCAATAGGAGGCAAAAAAAAGAGAAAAAAAAAAAAGAAAAGGAGTAAAGAGCCCAAAGCAAATAGCTCCTCACCTCTCTTCCTCGAGCCCAAAAGAACCTCTCGCCACTTCTTGTCCCGATGCACAAACACGCAGCCTCGCTCTCGCGCCGTAAATGCTTCTTTACTGCCCCGGCGCACGGGGGGGAATATTACCCCAACTCTCTCTCTCTCTCGTCCGCGCGAGGTTGACCACTTACACACGCTCGCTCGCGCGCGCGTACACCTTTTATAGATAATAACTCACTCGGAAATTAGACTGTTTAACACAAAGGCTTTTCATCCGCGATAAATATCTGATCTTCTCTCTCTCTCTCTCTCTCGTGCTGGGGTTTTACGCCCTGTCCACTCGGCACGCAGAGAGAGAGAGCCCCGCGCGGAGGACGGAGGAGAGAGCCTCGTCGGGATAATGACCGCGTTTACAACCAATGTCGGATAAGGGGAACGAGCGGCAAGAGAGAGACCAGCAGAAATAAAGAAACGCTCTGCGCCCGGGGATTATCTTTCCGATTCGAGCTTGTATGTGTATTTAGCGCCGACAAGTTGAACATTTTGCGGGATGATTCCGGCTCGAGTTTTACGGCCGGAGCGCCGTAATGTCAAAATTCACGACGTTCTCGTCCTCGGGAATCCGCCTTTTTCGAAGATCCGTCCTTCTAATTCTGGAAGCTGAATCGCTTATCAGAAGTTGCGGCTGCGGTTAATTGAAATATTGATTTTGAGACAATTACATTACTTGTCGAAAAATTACGCTCCTCGCGAATGATATTTCAATACAGAAACTCGTTCGAAACGTCAGTTAATTACCATCGTTTTCGAGAACAAAAATAAAGATAAAAGGCCCTAATACTGCCTCGTTACATAAATCCAAGCCTGCTTTGTCTCGACTTCTTTTTTCCCTTCCCTCTTTATTTTTTCGTCTTCCTCGTATTCCGCTTTATTTCCTTCTCTAGCACCTCTCTCGTCCTTCCCTCTCCGGGCCGTTTCCACGAAACTGAACCATCGGCTTTTACGATAGGCTTTATACGACTGGCGGGGCCGCGCTTAATTAATGAAGCCGCGCGAATGGCGCGAAAGTCGAGATTGACCGCCAAATTTACGTCACCTCCGCTACTCCGCGTCGTTCTTCGACTTTAAAAGCGTTCTTGTTACTCTCCTTTCGTCCTTCCTTCTGCCCCTCCTTCCCCATTCCTCTCCTCGTCCTGCAAGGAGAGACTCTGCCCATTTTACGGCCGCCTAATAGTCAGGTAAATTAAAACGAACGTCCCGGAATAAAAAGATTGTATTATAACTCGACGATACACGTTAAATTCTTAATTTGTTCGGGGAGTCCGCGGAAGGGGGGATTATCGTTCCTCGGCCGCTCATTGGCCCCGCGGTCGTCGGGTTTTCGGCGTTTTATGATCTTACATTCGGCTAACTGAAATCAATTACTCCGCTCTCGAGCTCCGGGGGCCGTTAAAATTTACGCCGCCCGGATCATTTTATCGCGCTGATGAGAGTTTATTGGGCGAGCGTCGTTTCGGTGCGCTAAAAATTTTGTTTAGGATTAACGTAATACAGGCCTACATCTTGTTGCCGCGAATTGCTATTGGATAATAGTCGATCCTTAAATTTTACGGGTCGGCTTGCTACTGATTTCTTCATTCCTTAAAGTTAGTTTTACAGTTTTCGCGCATTTACATTTACGAAGCGTAAAACTTTGGATTTTTAAAAAGTTTATTATTGCAATATGTTATTTAAATCAGAAAAAATTGTAATCGCACCTCAGATTTTCTGATGATTATTTCCATCGAGCTCCGCATTGGTATTCTATTTACAAATTGGCCTTTTTAAGAGCCCTCCCAACAATCCCCGTCCGCGTCCATAAAAGCGCACTTACTCTCGCTTTTGATTTTACGCTTAGGGTCCCCATTGATATTTACGTCGCCTCGTCGCGCGGCGCTCCGCGGAGAATCTGCCAGGCCCACGGAGAGAGAGAGAACTCGTCCGCAGGGCAGTATTCTCTCTGAAAACGCAAAAGGAACTCTCTCTCTCTCTCGGCGAAGCTAAAAAAGAGCGAGAGAGAGCTCTCGGGGCCCATTTTAAGGCCCCGGGCGCAGTAAATCTCCCGAGGACTCCGGGCCCGAACGTTTACGGGGTTTTTCGGGAATGTTGAACAAACAATTGACGGCTAATAAAGCCGCTTGCGCGGCTCGCCGCGGGGCGCCACGTGGGAAGATATCGGATTAAAAGCCGGAGCGGGGACCATCACGAGCTCTCTCTGGGGCAGAGCTTTGCTCTTTGGGCGCGCGAGAGAGAGGCGATATCGGCTAGTCGAGTTGGCCTGTAAATTCCGCGCCTCTCGAAAAACCGACTCGTCCGCGAGTGGATATTTTGTCGAAATTGATTGTCTCGACGTCGCCGCTGCTGCTGCCGCTGCTGCTGCTCTTTTCGACGGGGTTTTTCATTAATTAAGCGGTCATTTTCGTGGCGCGGCGAACGGGTTTGTAAATGGCTCGTTTGTAAGCGACGCTTCCTCGCCGGGGGGATTCGGTGAGAAGCGATTAATCAACCTTCTCCTTCTTTTTTTATTAATTATTTCGTGCTCTCGCGCGGATGATCCCTCTTCGTTTTCTGCGAGTTATTTGAATATTGCGTTATTTGTGCGTCACGAGAGGAGCACGTCACGCGGATAACTGTTGCGCGCCCCGATGATTAATTAATTAACGGACGGCTCTCCGTTTTCTCGGGCGATTTTGTTTTATATATAGACTGAAAGTGAGCGGAGGAAAATTATTACTTTATCTTCAATTATCATTTAAATTAATATTTTAATACCGTCGTCGGCGGTTATCCAATGTTGCTCGGCGTTATTTATGATTCCGATGATTGTAGTCGAATGTTATTTACAATGTGGCTTAAATAAATTTAAGAACGTAGCTTTTCAACGCTTCTTCTTTATTGCTCGAAAAACATTATAATTTAAATTACGCTTGTGAAATTTTTGCATTATAAATCTTGGACTTTCTTTGTGATTAATGTCACTTTCGAGATTACTTGGTATCTAAAAATTGACACAACAAAGCTGTATATTATCCCGTATTCTTGCGGAGATTTTATAAATTCATAGAATTCAAAATTTTAAATTAATGGTCACATTAGGGATTCTTAAATAGGAGATCATATAGATACCTGGAGAAACCAGTCAATTTGACTCATTTGGAGACTATTTCCTGTAAACTAGCCTTCGGTATTTATTCTGATTTATGCGCTTTTAGTTACCTGCGTGAAAATTAAATCGCGTATAAACGAATAAAATAAATTTTCCTTCTCACTTTAGAATGCTGTAACCGATATACTCGCTTTTTGATTTCAAATTCTTCACTTTATTAACGCGAATGTCGAACGATTTTTAAGCGGCTTACAAACGCATATATATGTATATGCGTATCTGCTTTATAAATCAGCATTTTACCGCGTTTAATTACTTCACGCGCAAATTACACGTGTTCTCATAAATTATCGTTCGCAGCTTCGGCCGAGCGAAGTTTTACAAGAGAAAGTCCGCGCTTCGAGGTCGCTTTTGCGCGACGATTCTTTACTGACGTCACGATATATCGGCGCGCTTTAAAATCTCGGATAATTAAGCACCCGAGCGTAACGACGTTGTGCGAACGCGAACGATATATTTCATTGATAAAATATAACTCGCACTCCGGCGCGCGGCAGTCTTTAGCGAGAGAGCGCAAAACAAAAATCTAGCTCCGCCACTCTCTCGGGCGCGCGATATAATTCTCCGGAAATCCCGACGTCGGCGAATTGACGCTTCGTTGGCTCGAGGAGCCGCGGATGTCTCGTCGATGTAGTAGGTGTCCGGGGGCAAAAATTGACGGCCGGCATAAAACCGTCGGGTTCATTAAATGCGGAGACGAGATTGTCATAATTTATAATTTAATAACGGTCTAAGAGGCCCATTAAGAGGAGGATAGTTTCCAAAATGCCACCATATTTATTACGACGAGTTTCTGCTTCTTTACCTCTCTCGGTCTCCGGTCTCTTCCGTGGCCTCTCCGCGCTCGTAAAAAATCATAAATAGAGAGGGAGAGCGATCTAATGATGGCCGCGGGCCGATCTTACGCCGGGCCCGGAAATTCCTTCGGCCGGCTTGACTTTCGATAATACGATTTATTAATAACTACTGCTTTTCGAATCGATAAGGAAATATTTATCCGTAGAAGAATGTTAGAGGCGAAGTTCTTTGATATTCCATTGACTATTTTGAAAACGTTTCCAGTATTTCTAAAAATGTAGGCGTATAAAACTCGATTCTTAATTAAAAAAAAAAAAGAAAAAAAAAGATAAAAGTTCTCGTCTTGTTCTCCGCGGATCCGTAAAACATCCGTACAGCGGATAAACCTCGGTTAAGCAGCCAACGTAAATACAACGCCTCAAAGACCCGATGACAAGGAGGGTAAGGTGCAGGGCGAATCGATCTCCCCCGTTGCCGGGAGCATCGCGGTCGATCGATCCCCCGCAAATTTCCGTGCCCGCGCGGGGCGGCTTATTATTACCGGCGCTCGAAAACTGGCGCGCCGCGATAATAAATGTAGGCGAGGCCATTAGTCGGATTATTAAATTTCTCGCCGCGCGGCATAAAAGCGCCTCGGTTATATACCTGCGCGCGCGGACGCGATGCGTGGCAGCGCCGGGGTTTCGCGTTTAGGCAACCATTAGCCCGAGATTTACGTCGAGTCGTAACTCATCGTACTCATTTGTTCCTCTCTCTCTCTCACTCTCTCTCCCTCGCGCCTTTCTGCACCAGCAGCCTATCGCTCTCCGACTCCTTTCGTTTTCGCTCTCGAGGCGCGTTTCTCTCCCCCTTTTCCTTCCTTTTCTCGCGACGAGGCTGCGCCTCGCGTGTGTATAAGACTCGAGCCTTCCAAGGGCTTGTCCGTCTCCGGTGGAGCTGGATCCGACGCCTGGCTTCCGAGCTGAGGAATGAGATTATAATTTTGCGCTGATATTCGGCCGGTGTCTGGCTGTTTGATAAGAAGCCTATAGAAGACACTCGTCTACCGTAATTTTAAAATTCAAATTTGGAAAAATGTTAAAATTACGCACGCCTTTTAAAATACGAATTCGGCGGTTTACGAAACAGTATATTTTAATAAATTATTTATAATTGTTTACCTAATAAACTGCATTCGCACATCAACGCTTATAAAAAGTAAAATTATTCGCAAATTTTCTCACCGAAACGAGAGAGGATTTTTTTCGCACTTTTTGAAATCGTGCGCACTTTGCATATTTCGCCGATTCGCCCAGTCCGAAAATTCAGGCCCGCTACTTTGTATTCCCATATCGATTGGAAACATCCGGAGAAACCGAAAATTAGCCTCTCGGCAGCGCTAATTCTGGCAGTATCAACTTTAAAAGAGCTCGGCAGCTGCAATAAAAAGCCAAGCCTATCGGCGTCATTAAATCCCCGTTTATACGCGAAATAAGAGAACGAAAATTTTACACCCGAGCGTCCAGACTCATTTCGCGCGGACTAAATTGGTCCCCGCGCCTTCCTCCTCTCTCCCCCCTCGAGTTATTACATCTGTTCTAGCCTGGCCGCGCGCCGTTTCCTTTTTTTCCCTCTCCGCTTATCGTGCTGGCGATCGCGTATTACTTCGAATTCGAGATATATACTCTCTCCCGGGCTGACCGGACAGGTGTCTCCCCGGGTAATAAAGTTACCGCGCGACCAAAAGGAGGAGAGATACACTAATGAGCCTGTAATACAGCCGGGGTTATCTTTACTGTTAAGATATCAGCTCGGTAGCTTCAAGCTCAAATTTATCGCGTCCCGATGAGGCAGAGTCCAATTGCTTTTTTCTTTGTTTTGCCTCTCGCTTGTCTGCTCGGTTTATTAGTATTTTTGCGATTTCTTATTATTGTGAGATTTTTTATTTATTCGCTCGAGGAACTTTTGCAGTTGGCGCGTACACTGAAAAAAAAACCACTGCCAATTCATTGGCACTTAGCTTCTTCCTAACTAATTTATCGTTCTAATATTATCTCTGAGATTCGTTAAAAACAATCAATTTCAACATAATTTCAAACTATTCTATACATATTTATTTATTTTTTTTTTATTAAGCTTTTCAACTTACAAAAAGTTATTAGCTGATTCGATATTTAATTAATTAATATTATTTTATTTTTCTGTGTCCGTTTTAAAATTTAATGAGCAGCAAACAAAATTTAAATAAAAATTCTGTTATTGGAATATTTAAGTTCTAAATACAGAATTTTGGAAACTCCATGCGCAAAGCCCGATTTCGCACAAACTTATAAATAAAAATGCATGTGATACATCAAGCTTTGTACAAAACGTATCAAAATATAATGTTCAATATAAGAGCAAAAAGGTCATTTTAACCTGGTGTTACCTTTTCACACTATCTTCCTTTAGAAGAAAATTAAATAAAAATTTCAAGTAAATTGAATTTTCTCTAGTAATTATTAGTCAAAGAAAAGTAATTTTTTATATTGATTTGAACTATATTGCTCAAACTAATGTAAACAATCATAATAAAATAATATTAATAATAAAAATATGACTATACTGTTATATATATAATCGCGATACCATATATAATTTAAAATCGTTATAAAACAAAAACTTTAATTTTGAAAGTTTATTTAAAGACGAAAAAAATAAGTGGTTGATCATTGAAAAAGAACTATTATTCACTAAGATACAGCTATTCAAAAAATTAAAAAAAATAAAATAAAACATTAATATCTTTTGAACTAATAAGTTTTGTAAGCTGAAAAACTATACAGCTCTGAACATACAAAAGATCTACCTTTCCCCAAAATTTTTAGTCAATTAAAGTTTTTTTACTCCCATAATCGTTGGACATAGAAAACTCATTTTTTTCATGTTTCAGCTTTTTATTCAAAAACGAATTGACCAAATGGCTTGGAATATTTACAGATTATGCCTCTATATATTATTAATTACCAAAAATTTCTTCAGAGCAGTTGATAATTTACACAAGAACCATAAGAGCTAGAGTATTTTTTTCTCTGAAATTATAGGTATTTTTATGCTCTTAATGGTCTTTGTTCCATTGAAATATCTCAATCTTATCATTAAAAAAAAGTAAAATTATATTTTTTGAAAATCGAAAATTTGCGATAAAACGAAAACAAATAAACTATACAAAAAAAGATTTTTTTGCCGCCATCACAAAAAAGCAAAAAAAATGAGTCGTTAAAGATGAAAATCCGTTCAGTAGAAGCTGACATCCAAGCGTATACACACACACACACACACACACACACACACACACACACACACACACACCTTGCCACAGTGGGTGAGAAAGCAGCAAAGTTTGGCGCTGCTCTATCACGATTGATGCCGAACGTAGTAGGGCCAACGCAAAAACGAAGGTTACTCTTAGCCAGTGTAACCATGTCGATTATGCTGTACGGAACCCCAATATGGACAAATGCCATGTTGGTGAAATTCTACTCACTTAAACTATCGAGAGTGCATAGGAGAAGTACATTGAGGGTCGCTTCTGCTTACCGCACGGTATCAGAGGAGGCCGCATATATTATAGCAGGTATGCCGCCAATAGACCTTCTGGCGATAGAGAAAAAGGATATTTTTGAATGGAAGAAATGGCTAAACGATAGCACCCGAAAGGAAATCTGGGACTCAGCGTGAAAGCAGACATTGGATGCGGGGCAAAGACGATGGGATGCCAGCAACGATGGACACATCGCCTTATTCCAAGAATACAAGATTGGATTGACAGAAGACACGGTGAAGTTAACTACTACATAACATAGTTTTTGAACGAGCACGGATGCTTCCGGGCGTACCTGCACCGATTTAAATTAGAAGATTGTCCATATTTCCCGGTATGTTTGGAAGTAAAAGAAGATGCTGAGCATGTCTTTTGCGACTGCCTACGATACCAGTAAGAGAGGGAAGAATCGGATTGCTATCTTCAGGCCAGAGAAACTGAGGAGAAACAGAGGACGGATGGTCTGCAACTAGCAACTATGCAGCAGAAATTTTGAAGAAACTTAGAAAGGACGATGATCAAAGAAGAAGAAAATAGGCGTATGCGGGTAAAGGTGCGAATGAGTGTGTGTGTGTGGATAAGCGCGGTTATGCATGTGTGGATGCCTGTGAATGCGTGTGGGGGTGTCTTGGGAGTGAGAGTGGTTTATAGTGGGCATGTATTGTGTAGGTGTATGTTTTCAACTGAGTGGAAGTGTGTGCGTACTTGTTTTGTGGGGGGGGGGGGGGGGGGGGTTAATTATTTGGGGTAAATTAGC
>JAWWEO010000045.1:20953251-20987836 GCA_035582975.1 Ormyrus labotus | reverse complement strand
TACAAAATATTGAAATTTCAGTTACACTTGTAACTGAATTATGCATTAAATTTAAGTTTTTTTTTAACAGTGTAGAATCTCTAATATTAGATTTCTCACAATTCTTATAATATACAATTGTATTAATGATATTATTGAACGAAACATTGCAGTCTCTAGTTTCCAAAGTTGAATCATATCTGCACTATATTAAGATTTCCGTTAATTTGGTATCTTTCGAGCCCTGGTAGTCCTACAGCGCCGTATGGCTGCCAGCCCAAATTTTTTTCAGTATAGAAAAATTGTTCATTAAATTTATCAGCCGCTGTCAGTGCACTAATATTAAATATGTACGGACTGCGATTATATTGAGAAACCGGTAAATTAACGTACGCGTTATTTTCATTTTGTTTCATTGCATCTGCTATACTGAGAAAGCCACACTGCTTTCCACTGAAAATTATTTATTTTATGATAATGCGCAATGACATCATTGGTATTCAGTGTCCTCTGAAGCCTAAAATTTTTTTTAAATGAGATAACAATATTGTAACAATACACTTTTTAATTTTAAAAACTATTTGTAGTACTGCTTTTTAACATTTTTAATTATAATTGAATACATTAGTTGAACAATGGAGTATGACTAATTCCCCTTAAATGTTTAACTTTCTCTAGGAGACAAAAGCATATTGTTTTAATTCCCAATAATTATGCGCAATAAAAGCACACCGTAGGATATAAATCATACACGGAGAAAAGCGTTTTAAGAAAAATTACTATTCTCGCCTGTAACTTGACACGTTTAACAATTTTGGCGATAAATTTTCGAACTGTTTCTAAAAATTACGTAATTTGAAGCAATTTATTGTATAAAATATTGTAGAGACTGTCCTTGACTTGCTGACGATTGCAGTAATTTTTGCTAATATGCTCCTTTTCGAGGAGTAACGCATGAGATTCTTAACATTCCATTACAAATCCTTTCAAAATTATTCAAATAAAATACAAAAGGATAAGTGGTAATTACTTGCCCGAATTTTACGTTCGATGCCACATAATAATTGCACCTAGCTCGAAATCTTTAAAAAAAAATAGAGTTTTCCACGGTAACAACGAGAAAAAAAATCAATCGAGCCAATCTCCCGCATCTAAACAGAGGGGAGCAATGCAAAAGATTGGAAAGAAAGCCCACTTCGCAATGCCATAAAGAAAGGCGATATTGCGCGGAACGTCGTACATGAGCAATACCCGAGCAATAACGATAAATCGCTAAAAGAGCGAGCGGCCGGGTCTCGAATCCCGCGGACGCCTAACAATACCATCAGACCTTAACGCCGAGATCTATGTAACGCGAGGCCTCATTTTCAACAAATCGAAAATCGGCCTCTCTCTCGGGACGTTTGACGGATCGCGCGATAATAACCTCGGCATCCGTGGGCGCGAGCGAACACGGGACCCGGAGGGGCCGAGCGGGGCGCGCTCCGGGAAATATCACCGGCGAGTGTGTGTATCGACTTAATGGTCCGGGCCATTATCCTTATTTATTGCCGCGCGAACTTCCCGAACATCGGGCATAAATAATCTCCCGGTAATTGTGAGAATGGAGCGATGCGCGCGCGCGCGCGGGCGTGAAAACCGCGCCGAGAGGATTAGCATGAGCCCTTGCCTTGGGAGGTGTTCGCGACTTTTACGGCCGAGCCGTTATCGGGGGGATAATTTGGGAATTTAATCGGTCAGGTGTGGCTGCGCCGAGCTTTGGCTCTTCGGGGCGACGCAGCTGAGGTCGCGTCAATTTTTCTTCGTTGTTTCGGGGTTTGCTGACGTGTTTGCTTCGCACCGGGAATCATTTTTCGTGGGAACTTTCAAGTTTTTTCTGCAAATTTGCCAAATTTTGAAGGTGAAAATTTATTTTAGGAATATTTTCCCGTTTTTTTTCTTTAATATTTAATACTTGCAATTTATTAATATAAATATCGTACATTACTTTCAGTTGCCACCAATGTACCGCTGTAGTGGCATAAATGCCAAGCTGTAACCGTGAGTTGAAATCGTTTCTATTAATAATTGATATATATTGACTTTTAGAGATAGACATACACAAGGTACCAGTTCCACTGGTATCATTCATTTAATACTCAATCATTGAATAATATTTTTTTTTGTTAAACTAAATTTAAACTCTAATATATTTTTGCTTTTTTACAAAAATTTCACTCAACTATCATGTTCACCTCGAGAAATGTTACAATTTTTCCGAACTTGCAATTAGTTCTCAATTGAATACACCGTAGAAAAGAGCCGCAGTCTCCTCAGCCTAACCCGAGAACTTGCGCATTAACCACCTCGAAACAGGTATTATACCCTTCGCGCTTACATTACGCCCAGAAAAGCTCTCGGCCGCTGTCGCAGCCCGGCGCTTATCTCGAATCAGCGCGCGATCCCTCACTCCCGACGCGCTCGAGAGAGCGTCGAGAGCTCAGAAAAATTTCGGGCATTTTTCCGTCGTCCGTCGATTTATCGTCGAAATGATCGTGTACACCGAAAGCTACACGCGTCCGCGCGCAACGAGCGCGAGAGAAAAAAAAAAAAGTAGGGGGCTCGAAGGCTCGGCCGCGCTCGCGCTTCGTCCGGTCCCTCTCGGCGTACACAGCCCAGGCAGCTCTCCTCGCCGGGCGATGATTTGTACGCGTGCGTCGTTGCGCGGGGCCCCGGCTTGTTTATGGAGGTCTAGGCAATTGTTTAACTTAATTGCACGGTGTTACGACGGCACAGTTAGTTTCCCATATAAAGCCGAGAGGCAGAGCGAGAGAGAGAGAGCTGCGTCTCTCGGCCCGGCAAATAGAGTTATTACCCGGCCGAGACTTTTAGAGCCGCCTCGCGCGCGCAGCCCGTAAGAAACTCCGCTTCTTCTCGCTTTTATGCGCGCTTCGCGAGAGACGGACGAGAGCGCGAACGCGCGCATTTTTCGGCCGCCCCCCGAAGGATTATGTGCGTGCATGGAAATGGCCGCTCGCCGCGGGCCCTTCTTTTTTTTTTCGGGACTGCACCGAGAGTCGCGGCGCCCTGACTAGCTCGCACGTTCGCTCGAGCGAAAAAGGGACAGCCTCGCGCACCGTCTGAATTAGTCTTTTTTTACGAGTATTCGCCGAAATAATCGTAAAAAAATAATCGTAATATCGTATTCGTCCGCGACGCCGTTAACATCGCCGACTGTTTTTCTTTCATTAACGCAAATACAGGCACGAAAAGGCTCCTCCCACCTTCGGATAGACCAAGCAGCACTCGACACGCCCTTCCGATGTATATTCGTTATTAGTAATGTCGACCATTAGAATTTTTCTCCTCTCTCTCTCTCCACCGGCATCTTTCATCCGCGCGAATATACGTGTCCGGGGAGCTCTCTCTCTTTCTCTCTCGGAGCGTACACTGGTTTACCCCCATTACTTACATCCAATTTCGTTATCTTTTGTTCCAAGGCCGGGAATGATCGAGCGACGTTGATTTACGGGCGGCTTTTTTCTTAATGGGATAGAATTTGCGCGGCCCGAGGAGAGCCGGGCGGAGGCGCTTAATCCGGCTAAAAAGTCATTAAAAAAGCGCCGATGCAACTACTTCCTAATTGCATGTTAGTATACTCGAAAAAATATGGCTCGTGCAATATTTCACATCGACGTCCTGCTTGCTTTTCGTAACCTAGCCTTTCCTTTTACCCCTCCTCGGTGTATATACGGGTGTAATGATTCTCCTTTTTCTCGTCCTCGTTTTATTGCGCCGACAAAATTCGCCAACCTGTTCTTAACCTCCTTTCTAATTATTTCTTTTTTCAAATAAATTAGCCCTCATTATTTACTTTATTGGCTTCGATCTTGCTTTCCGCTAATAAGTATTTAATTTACTGCTCTTCGTCGGATTTATATAATTTAGGAACTATTACATATAATATATAAGGGGTAAGATTTTTTTATTAATTATCATATTTATCAAACTTATTCTTATTTTGAAGAAAATCTTTGAATAATTAGCTTCTTTTCTATGTACTTTAGTATTAAAAAGTTTTGATCTTGAAGCATGCATTTTTTCAAATTCAACTAAAACGATTCAAATCTCTTTAATTTTAATACGTCTCCATTTGCATCCACTCCGAAAAGAAAGCCGTAAAATATATCGCCTACTAAAGAAAATGTTTGTAAAGTCGCGTAAAAAGTGCATTTGTCGTCCTTTCGCCCCGCCTATAAACTGCCCCATTGAACGTTATCCGCCCAAAGATCACGGCGTTTTGTCGACGAAACAGACCCCCATTATATCCCGAGGTAGTAACACCATTTTTTACCTCGGAAAACCAATAAAGTCGCAAAAAGGGCGCACGCGGGCGCAATTCCAATAATTTTTTTCTCTCCTCTCTTTCACCTCAAAGCACATAATAGCCGGCGTCGAGTTGTCGGCTACTAAAAAAGACTCCCGAGTTAAGTTATATATATAACGATCGTATCATTTTCTCGGTAAACTCCCCGAGTTTTTCCCGAGGCGCGCGCGCGCGCGCTTTGATTTTCGTGCGACGACTCCCCGATGCGAAACCGATCGATATTGCCGAGGGAAAAAAGGGCGCCATTCGAACGGGCCGACGACAAAACTTGGCCCCTCCGTCCTCAAAAGCGACGCGGAGTCTATCGCTTTTCCGTGTCGTGCGTGCGCACTTCATAAAAGCCGACCAATGGAAGATGTCGATGAGTGAAAAGGGAGAGAAATGGCAACTTTATTCCGGCCGTTGTCCCTCCTTCCTTTTTTTTTTCTTTTGAATTTTTTGTCACTCTTTGTGAAGGTTCTTCTATTTTGTGGATGATGACATTATTCAGGGAATGTGTAAAGGAATATTTAAAAAGTTATTGGTTTTAAGAATCAAAACCTTTTGTTAGTTTTTTTCGTCAAATTTTTTTATACGCTTTCTTAAACAAAATTTACGATTAAATATTCATCTCATTTGCAGAAAAGAATCTGAAAATCAAACGATTCATAATAAATAACTAATATTTGTTCAATTGACAATTCCCAGTGGCGCGGCATCGGACACAACAATAGAGATACAAATTCTCCATAAACACGATCTTCAACGGTGTCCTAATAATAAAGCAAAAAGCACGAACGGCACATTTGAGCGCTCGCTATTAATATAATTACAAACGCGCGGGGCGCTTGCCCGTGCGCGCGCGCAGGGTCACCGAATACAAACGGCTCCGAGATTTATGAAGCGGCACATCCACTCCATTCTCCTCCCCCTCTCTCTCTCGCCGTCCGGGCTTTTCTGCGACTGCACGTCTCTATTATTCGTAGCCGTTGCCTCGAGTTATGTACTTTATTGGGCAGAAAATTCTCGACAATAAAGCCAACTTGTCTCGCGGGGCCTTTGTGCGCGGCGGCGGCGGCGGCACCGATTTATCGTCGCGCGCTCCGCGCCGGATAACAGCCGAAAAATCGGACTGGAGGCTCGAGGACTAAAGGATCCTTTTTATCGACGATCGCCCCGTCTGCCCCTTCCCCCTCCCCCGGTAACGCTGTTATCTCGCGCGTAATTGTTGAGCTTGTTGCATATTGACACCGGTTTGTACCCCGGCGCGTGGTGTTATTGTTTTATTTCTCGTGTGCAAGTGGTAATTTAATTTCGTCAAGAATTATTTCGAACGAAATGTTAATAAATTTTAATGCAGTCCTTTATTAAACGAGCGAGGATGATAAACTGAAGCCAAAATGAAGCGTTTGGCGATTGGCTTTGTTGAGAGCTCATTCGTTTGATTAAATACGATTATTATATGAAACAATCCTTTAGATGTTTGTAGACTATGCTACAAATTTATGCTGTCGAATAATGATTTTGGAGGTTTAATAAATATTGTGTTACATCAATAACTATAAAAGATTTTACAGGTTCCTAAGTAGAATTAAATAAAATTGAATTGAATTTTATCAAATGGATATGAATAAAAGCAATCAATATACAGTTGAATACTATTTTTATTATTGCGATTTGCTTGAACGTCTATTTACGAACTAATTATCATAAAATATCAATCATTATTTTCAAATTACCAATTAATTATAAGTTACCTCGTTACTAATCAGAGAAAATCCTTTAAAACATATTAAGTAACTCGTTAATAATTTCCCAAACCTATCAATCTTTCCGCGATTAAGCAAGAATAAACACATCCCACGTTTCCCAATCGAGTCATTAAAATATCTCGAAGAAAACAACGGTAACCGTGGAAAATCGATTGAGCTTCGCTGCCCGAAGAAAACGACACCTCCAAAGGACGGCTGTGTCGGCGCCAGGCAATAATTAATAACGAGACCCTTAGGACTCTCTCCCAGCCCGCATCTAATAATACATCCCGTAAAATCCCCCGAAAAAAGAAATCATCTCTCACTTGCAGCCGTGTTTCAAAGAAAAGCGAGAGCGCGCGCGACAGGAGAGAAAGAGATCCCTGCTCGATTTACGGGGAAAAATCGACGGGGGGTAACAAATCGTCGCACGGCCCGGCGAGTGCGAAAATAAGCGCCTAACGAGGCAAAGATTGACTCCGACAAAAGCGGGCCACTCGACTCGAGAGAGCGAGAAAGGCAGAGGGCCCTTGAAATTTACACCCCGAATGCACGCGCCTCGGCTACAAAGGGAGAAGAATGCACCGCGTCTGCGGCCGGGCCCCTTTTTCCGGCGAACGGCGACACATCAACCGCCGTTCGCCGGGAAGAAGAAAAAAAAAATGGACGACCCGCTCTCTCTCACCTGCCCTCCTCTCTCGGCGTAAACAGATTTTCGAACCGGGGGCCCCGGGGGCCTTATGAGAATCTAATTTTCGGAAAAGTGAGAGGGGCCGATCAATTCATTTGGAAAATTCTCGCACGCGCGCTTCGGGCTTCCCGCCACCTTTTCTTGTATTATATTGTATTATATTATTACACTCGGCCCTTTCAGTGCCGGCTTTTATGAAAACGATCCCCGATACTGCACGAGGACAATGACGCGCCGAGGCGAGATGTATTTTGCGTTGTAAATACTTGGAAAACTGGATTTCACCGGCGGGCAGCTCCGTGAGAGAGAGAGACCTGTCGACGGCGTATCGCGAAATTCGACGCCTCGTCCCCAGGTCAGGTTCACCGTTTTTACGGCCGCCGCGCCGGGTCCGTTGTTTAACCCTTGGGGGCGCGGTCCAGATTTTTTGTGGGAATTAGCTACGCCTTGACTTTGAAATGTGTTTATTGATACCTTTCGCAGAATGAACTTTATGGTGTGGATATACAGGGAACATAAAATGCTAGAGAAGCTGTTGGGCTGGATCTGCAAAGGGTTGAAGTTTACGATAAAAGCTTTTTACAATGGGAAATGACTTACCGTTCTTTCGAGCCCATTATGCTACTTTTGCGGTTTGAAACAGTTGCGATAAATTAAACAAATGAAACCGAGTGTTCCTCTTGACTCAGAAAAATAATGCAACATTATACGCTGGGAAAGATTCTTTTGTAAAATTTACTACATGATTTTGGACAAGGTATAGGCTTATATTTTAACGTAAAAAATCCTGTAACTTATATTCTATTATAAACAATATATTAATTTAGAATTTAAAATGGGAATTGATTTATAAAAAAAATGTTTTATGGAGAATAAAGTTTTATCATTTAAAAATAAATGTCAAAAACTTAAAAAAAAACGAACGATTTAAAAATATTGTTTATTATTTATTCATGCACAAACATTAATTACATAAGTATTGATTAAAAATAATTAATTATGTACACAGTCGTACACGTCTAACACAGATTATACTTAATTCACATTATTTGTTTTGTTGCCGTAAATTAAGTTTTTTGAAATATATTTAATATTCACTCTTGAAAATCTACCGAACGATGTACAAAAAATTATAAAACCAATGTCAGAACCGCTTTCGATAATATCAGAATTTGTCGTACCACAAAACATCAAATCTGAGAAACGTGCAATCTCTTGAGGTTTACCTTCTGCAAAGATCCTATAAACTTTTGGAACAACTATTTTTATTGTCGTATCTTGAGATGAAGTATTGTTTTCTAATCTCTGATCAACCAATAACAACAGCCCCCCGTTTTCTAAATTAAAATAGGTTGATCTCTGAATTTCATCGGCGTTTAGTGTGTAGGTTACATTCAATTTAATTAATAAATCCATATCTATTTGCATACAACCACATTCATTCGATACGTTTTTGTCGTGCCAACAAAATGTGAGTAATTCGTTATGAACCCGAGGTCTAAAATACCTTTTATTTTCATCCCTTGTTAAATTCAATTCCTTCCTTATAGTACCGTCGGATTCCACCGAATACAGATGAAGCATCCTTTTAGATGGATTTCTGCACGTAACAAAGTATCCCTTACTCGAAGATCGTTGCACAGCTGGATAAACCAAGCAATTATCCGCCAAGGGGACATTTGGCAAAAATGGAATGGGATCTTTGATCATATTTCCAAACTTGTCATAAGTGTGGATATAAGCTTCTGCGTTTTTCCAGTCGTTGCTGAGAATCACGTCGAATGTTTCATTGTACGGTATAACACTACCTTGCAAACCGAACATTTTGAAAGTCATTCTAGATTTTATGACTTCGCCAAACATAGAAACTATATCAATCGTTAAATTGAACGGAGTTTCAAAACGTTCGTTCATTGCTGAAAGTACTGATTCTGGATAGGAAATAACAGTGTATCCGTCATTCAACAAATGCGACCTCATATAGTAATCATGTATGGCAGACTCGTTTCCAGCGATTATATTGTAGTTGTACATGGACAAAGGCGTGGATCCACCAAGTTTATAATATCTTTGAATTGCGCTGAAGCACGTAACATTGATTTTAGCAGTTATAAGATTCTTGCAATGCATCACATTGAGAAGATCATACTCAATACCGCTGAAACCGCTGATGCGATATAGATCGTTAAGGCTCGTGGGTCCTTGTGGAGGCAAGCTGACGTGGTAATCTTGATAGGCTGCTTTGACGAACACAGAAGATACAAAGAAAAATGCAATTATTTGTGTAAACCGATCCATTTTTTTTACTAATGAAACTACCGAATACTCGAACTGACGCGTTTAAATTACAATATTTTAATATAGTATTCGACGAATGGAACAGAGTGAGCTGCAGGCTAACATAAAACTGACCACTTCTTTTCAGTTTTACATTTGGAGCATGATAGTAAGCGCTCAAATTAAAATTAAGTATAGTGCCAGTGAGAATGTAAGAAGCCATATTAGATAAGCTTATCAAGCTTTTTTTGGAGACGACGAATTATCGATTGATATAAGCCTTAAAATTTTAAGAAAAAGTTGATGTAGCTTGAAAGTATTAACAATCAAAATATAAGGTATAATAAATTATATAATTTAAAGATAAATTTTTAAAATCTGTTTTAAAATCTATTATGGAACAATTATTTTATATATAAAATTTCATAATTAAAAAAACTAAACTGAAATAAATTTCGACATTTGTTTCACTTATTTTTCTTCGTAATATATTATTACAGAAGTATCTTGGTGGGGAAATATAAGGAAAAAATTAAATTTTTTAAATTCGGCAATTTTTAAAATAAATGAAATTTGAGAAGTAAGGGGGATTTACACGAGTTCTGCTCCGGAGCGCTTCTACAAAATCTACGTGAGCCACATGCCTAATTATGCAAAAACTAGTCTAGAAAATCTCGTAGGATCTCCGCTCTAAGGTCCGCTACCTGCTCCGGCGAAACTCCATATAATTATATTTCACGCGCGCGGCACCCGCAGTTTTCATTCCGGACCCATCCAATTCATCAGAGACGGAGACGGAGCGTCTTTGCCATATAGCCGCGTAAAGAGGGCCGAAAGCTCTCGGCACGAATCTCCCGAAAGAATGGCAACGGAGAAGGGCGTGCGACCGCTCGTTTTTCGTAGAAGCCAGAGAGAGAGAGAGAGGGAGAGAGCATAATGAGACGTCTCATTTTCAAGAGGTCGCCTTTTAGCTCAAGCGCTGTGCGAGTCAGAGATTTTCACAAAGGGATGTCTCTCGTCGTCGGGGCCTGTTTTCCCTTTTTTCCTCGCGCCGGGTGACCTTTTTCTCTCTTTTCTTGAGCCCTGACCGCGACTTCTCCAACACAAAAACGAGCCTCTAACGCCACTCGAGAGTCTCTCTCTCTCTCTCCCTTCTTTTCCCTTGGCTCCCTTTCAAAGTGCATTATCAATGCCTTTGGCTCAGTTCTTTTCACGATGCCTTCCCGAGTTATTTATGCAGTCTTTTCGATTCGTGAAGAATGACGCTATGGGTATTCGCTTCGCACAAACGTTTTCAAGTCTTTACATTGTGCTGAAAATCGAATTACTAAAGTATTAGAGATTATGTATGGTGTTGCGCGTAAATTTAACTGTAAATGCTTTGAATTTCTTCATTTTAATTTTTATACATTATTCTAAGAATTTTGAGAACTCGAAAACATGAATTTTTTTAAATGTACATCGACAGATTTTAAATTAATTTTAAATTGAACTATGCTATGTGCAAGTTTAACTCATACTAAAGTGTTAATATTTTGACATACAATTCAGCACAATAATAAGAATGATGTAATACTCATACCGAGACAGCAATAATGTAATTAATTATAGCGCGAAAGCTTAGCTTTTGCACTTGCAAAATAAAAGTGCGTACAAAGAGCTTTTCTCATTAAAAACGTCATTTCTTAATGCTCGGTAAATTAAAAGACTAATTGTTACATACCTCTTAAAAAATCAGTATTAATTACAAAATCCAAAGTATCATTACGATTGAAAATGACACCGACTTCATAACTCAACGATAGGCATCTGGCGGTACTGGGCGAACCCGAGCCATTTACATAAATACGCTAAATCAATCAATCAATCGAACAATCGATAAATCAATCGATCAATTCCTTATTAACTTTTTTATTTATTCCTCGCACCGCAATATTTCTTCTGCCTTCCATCGCGTTTTTCTTTCACCTTTCACTTTTAAGCGAGAGCCACACGCGCGCGCACGGCCCCGAGGCTTATTCCATTTTCTCCTCTATTCATATCTATTATGCGAGAGATGCGCGCGGACTTGTGCGAGAGCGAAGAAAGTGATAAAGAGAGGAGAGAACGAGAGGATGCCCGCCGGTGATGAACACGCTAATATACGCACGGTCCATAAACAATCATCATAAATATTTCGGTCGACACATTAGCCGGGCCACTCTTTCTTCGACGAGTGTATGCAGCCCGAGAGAGAGAGCCGGGGATCCTTACCCCCTTCGGTCGTTCGTGTATTCATCGCAAAAACTCAATATATCGTCGCGCTCCTTCTTTTTACCTACAACTCTCTCTCTCTCTCTCTCTCTCTCTCCCTCCTCCGTTTCGCGGACTTTTTCTCCTTCTTAAAAAAGACGACGGAGCTCCTTCGCCTTTACCCGGTAAGTATTTTTATTTTAGATTTTCACCGGGCGTCGAGTATCCCAGGGTTCGTTTCGGATTTAAGATTTTTTTCTTCGGTAAATTGAAGCAGTGCCCCTTATTTTTTGAATTAATCTATATTAATCGTATATACTTAGTTTTTTTAATGGCGAAAAGGCAAAAAAGAGGGTTTACTTTTCACTTGAAAATTCATTACACCGCACACTTCGTGAAAGTATATCGCAAAATTTAATTTATCATCGTAAATAAAATGTTCTCATCAGGTATCGCGATTAATACCGCCTTCAATCACGTTAACGCAGTAATCGCCAAAGGACTGCTCTTCAATCGCTACATTTTTTTTGTTCGCTCTCGCATTTTACTTTCTCCTCCGAGATATCTCTCATCTCTGCCCCTTCAATACACATAACTCGCGATAATAATTCACGCTCGAACTCTCGACTGATGTGCGCACAGCATAAAGCGCGCCAATTGATTACGTTCTCAAGCCCAGCGATAAATAATTACGCGTACATTATTATGCAAAATATGACGCGCCTCTTTCTTCGACTCCGAGCGGGGAGGATCGTGCATTTTTCGAAAATAACGTACGGTTTGCTGTGTATTTAGCGAGTGCTGTAATTAAAATGTAAGTATTTGCATTGGTTTACGTATATTTGCGTTAATTCAGAGTCAACTTAATTGATAAAAACCAAATAAATTTTGATAAAAAATAATTTAAACGCGAATAAGATTTTCTGAGAGAATCGTGCACAAGTATTTATCCGAGTTAAAATTCACTGGCGTATCACAGCTGTTTGTTGATAATCCTAAAAAATAGTTTTTATAATATATTGTAGTAAAAATATTTACAATATATTGACAAAATTCAAGATATTTTACCATTTCCAAATTACCAGCAATTCTGTTTGATATGCTTTGATGGTGACTGCACTTTCATCATGAGCTCGAATGTAAAAAGTTTTTGTTTTGCTTGGATCAGGGTCCATAGTCTCGACACCCCTGAATTCGATGGTAATTGGTTCAAATTGTTCAAATTTGCTCAAAGATTAGTTGATAAAATGAATTGAAAGTTTTATAGATTTTAGATATACATAGCCTTAATTACCAAAATTTTTTTTCGGAGCAATTGATAATTTAATTTAAGAGTTATAATCTTTTAAAAAAAAACATATTTTTGTTAAAACCAAAAGAACCATGATAGCTAGAGTAATTTTTTTTCTCTGAAATTATAGGTATTTTTATGCTCTTCAAAAGGGTTTTTTCCCGATTCAAATATCTCAATCCTAACATTAAAAAAAGTAAAATTAAATTTTTCAAAAATCGAAAATTAATGATAAAACAAAAACGAATAAGCTAAACAAAAATGGAATTTTTTGCCGCCATCACAAAAAATAAACAAAAAAAATGAGCCGTGAATGGTGAAAATTTGTTCAGTAGAAGTATACACACATACACACACACATCCAGACAGACATTTTTTAAAAACCGTTTATTCTTGTTTCTGACACGTTAAAATACAATTATAACAGAACAACCTTAAAAATGACTATCACAAAGCTTCCTCTAGGAGGAAGTAAAAAAAAAATTACCACAAGGATATTTAAAGAATCATGTTGCGAAATGTTTGAGATAATGATTGGATCATAAAAGAATATCATAAAATCTCACTAGACTACTATATAAGAGCCAGCGATCAGCATAATTAATGAGAATTTTATTTGACAGAAAGCCTGAGATATTTTAAAGTGAAGAATTTCTTCATTTGGATTTACCCGTTTACGACTTAATTCGACTGGTTAGAGGAATGTTAACAAGGATACTTTTACAGCCTCGTTGCGCTTACATCTTCATCTTTAAGCTTTTCAAAAGCGTATGAAAAATATTAATTGAGAGATTAGTTAGTGCATTTACCTTTTGAAATGGCACTAAAAAATTCACAATGTTTACATAAAAAACTTATAAAACTTGTATAAAAACTAACTATATTTCAAGCGCAAAAAATATTGTTGACGTCTTGCAAATAAGTTACACTAATCATAAGACGGTCTTCGACATACCTTTAAAACTAATTTCAAAGCCGAAGCTAAGCCACCCGAGTCGCGCAGCAAAACCCAAAGCTAATAAGAACCATCCGAATCCGAAAAACTCCTTAGCCATCAAAGCCTTCGGCTCCTCCTCGAAATCACTCAGCGTACTCCAATTCCAGACAGCTGCTCTCGCTCCTTTAGGCGCCAGGCGCGTCTTAGACGGATTAGGTTACCTCGTTAGCGCTCATAGGTGCAGTGTGTGCCCTTGGGGCGCGAATCGGCAGACTCGGCAAATAATAACGAGGCCGAGGCGATTCCTCTTCTTCGGCGCGGCGCGGAACGAGAGAGTCATTAAGGCTCCGGCCAATTTGCAAACGCAAATATATACGCGCCGCGCGCGAATTAATAAGATTCGCGCGCGGCGTTGCGCGCACACGTCTTATTTCATCGCGCCGCGCGGCGCTGTCCGGAGTCGCCGCCTTTTTTTTTTTTTTTTTTCAATCCCCCCGAGGAATCTGCGCCGGCTGTTGATGAAGGCGAGAGAGAGAGAGGCCGCAAAGGAGAGGGAGATAATTAATTTGACAAATTCGCGGCGCGATCGTAAATGCCGATCGGGGGACGAGCGAATTTCGGATGGTGCTCGTGGAATTTCGACTTGGAAACTTTTATTTATAATTGCGCGAACTTGCCGTCGGATGTATAATAGAAAGTAATTTGTATCCTCTGTCCGAATAGCTTACCTGCTGGAAAATTAACCAGTTTACTTGGTGAGCCACTTTTAGCTGAAATTGAGGCCTAAATTGAATAAAAACTATATTGGAAGATCGTCTTAAAAGATATTTAAAATATTATTAGAGTAAAATGCTCATGAGCAAACATACTTAATTACTTGATTAATAATAGCAATGTCATTTTTAATTGCAATACAGGCTCAACATTAGTTAAAAACTTGAAAACGATTCTACGAGGGTTCTCCACATTCGAAAGTATTATGTTTTACTCCACTCTCTCATTGACAACGAATTACGCCGATTCAATCAAGAAAGCCTGACAAATTCGACCAAGTTTTTAAAACTCGCGAGAGCAACGAAAACTCAAGACGATAGATAACAGCCGAGAGCCTATAAAATCCGAATAAACACCTCGTCCGTAGGCGAAAAAAGCCCGCTGCTGCGGGGGTGCATAATTCAAAAGCGCATTTCGTACCTCATTAAAGACACACAGCCGCGCGCACGCAGCACGGCGCGCACGAAAAACCATCGGCGCAGACGCGCGTGCACCCGGATTACAAGCCCCGGCAAAGGGAGTATACAGAGGGAGAGAGAGAGAGAGAGAGAGGGAGAAAGATGCCCGGTCAAATTTGTAGCCACTAAACCCGCCGGTTTTACGAGTCGGAATTTACGCGGCGTTTTCACGCCGGAGTAACAAAGTAAGCCCCGGTGAGCGCGGACCTACGATTTCTGATTGCCTGCGAGGCGTCTCTCTCTCTCCCTCTCTCTCTCCGTGTGTGTATATATACTCTCTCGATCGCGTCCGGGCGAAATTGAACGGCGAAAAAGTGCCTCGGGCGCGCGCGGCCGGCGCGAACGAACACCTCTCTTCCTTCCTCCTTTTTTTTGGGGGGCCGGAATTCTGGCGACCCGAGAGGTTTAAATTGTGAAAAAGGCTTTTCGCACACCGCGCGGACGCGTGATTCTTTTTTGCGCGTGACGCGCGCAAAATCGATTTCTCTCTCGAGCTCTCTCTTTTTTTTCGGACGGATCGGCGGAGAGGAAATTGATTTTTCCGACGGGCGCGTGACAGTTTTTCTCTCTCTCTTTTTTTTTTGAGAATGAAAAACTAATATATTGCAAACTATGTCTGTCGGCGAAATCGTTTTTTACACCGGAGTTTTCAATTAAATCCAAGTTTTTTCTTTATAAGGGAAAAGGATCGAGTTGGTCCTTTTGTTTATGGAATTGTTTGTGAATATCGTAAATCAGAAAATTGACGAGGTCTACGCGAACGATTAACAGGTTCCAGGCAGGATATACGGCGCTTAAATCAATTCCAAAGTACATCCGGAAGTCGGTCCAGTCGATAAAGACGAAATTTAACCGTGATTATAAAAATATTACTACCCCGGCGCGGGTTTATTAATACTTACATTCCCAGAAATTCCGGCAAAAAAAAAACGGCCGCCGCGCAAAAAAGCCGGGAGGGAAGCACCGCGAGTCATTAATAACCCATTAGCATTTCCCAATAAATCTCGCAAACGTTAAAGCCAACGTCCGTAATTATCGCTAGGAAGAATCGAAATTACCGTGAGAAACGGGAAAAAGAGAAAAAGCCCGCGTGTCCAGCATTCGTATTATCGTGTATACGGCGTTTAGCCTAATGCGAGTGATTTACGCAACGAGGACCCGTCGCGTCTTAATAATCGTCGATAAATCAATTGGTTCGCACTCCCTCCCCCCCTCCTCGCGAGGAGAGGCACAAAAGCAGGCACATAACGAGGAGGATAAGGAACAGGGGGGAATCGATCGGGAGAGTAGCGCGCGGCGCGAGAGAGCCGCGGGTGATTTACGCAATTTCATCGTGAGCTTATATACCAGCGGTAGTTTTCATTCAGGCTGCTGAATGGCTTTAACAAGCCCGCGAGAGAGAGAGAGAGTCTTCCTCCTCCTTTTTTTCGCTTCTTCCTCTTTGCATTCGCGGAGAGTCGTCAGTTTCCAGCGGCGGAAGGCGAGATGCTTAATGAACGCGGGAGGAGAGTGGATATCTTTTACCCGGAGGGGGAGAGAAAAAATATCGATTTACTCGCGTAGCAGTATATACTCGGCCGCTTACTCCGCACGGACAGGTTCCTTTTATACGCGTACGGTATCTGCCTCTCTCCCTCTCCCTCGGCATCATCCGTCATGCTTAAGCATACTAATGCAAGCACGTGTAATGTATTAATATGAAACTGTCGAGTGTGTCCTAGCCTCCATCTCTCTCTCTCTGCCTCTCGAGCAGAGTTCCTGCGCAGCTCGCCTCGATATAAAGTTAGCTGCCTCCGGTGAATTTAAAGGTGCACAGCTCTCTCTCTCTCTCTCTCGCTCGTAAATGAAGAGCTTATTAGACGAGCGGAGGACGATGATCGCGCAGTATTTAAAGGTGTCGGAGTGTGTTAAACTCGAGAACTAGCTCTAATAGGCTCTCGGCGCGAACTCGCCGATGCGCGCCTTTTATTTGCCGATTTATGATGGATCAACCGTTTCTCTTAATTTTGTTGCGCGCGTTTTACACGTAAACTGGACAATTTTGTCGAGCTGCAATTAACGGCCGTCCACTCCGCTTGAAAGATATAGAGTTCGATGTAAATTTTTAAGCGAAATATCGCACGGGAGACTCGAAAATATTTACGTTTCGTCGTTCTCTTTTTTGCGGTGTTTTATAGTCGGCTATTTATTAATATTTATGAAAAATAATAATCCACAAAGCTTTATAACCTTCCTGACATTAACGCACTCTGTAGGGCAAATGCATCCTCAATATATATTCGCCTCTCTCTCTCTCTCTCTCTCTCGCTTTCTCCCATTTGAGTTCTGCTCGTACATCGTTTTATCTTCTTTTATTCCTCCTTCTCGCCTCCTCTCTTTCCACCATAAATCCTAGGCAGTTATGGAAGGCGCTTTATATTATACGTCTGGTGCGAAGGTGCATCTATATTAATAGAAGGAAAGGCTCGAGCCGTGTACACACCGACACGTGAGCGTCGGTGTGTCGACGAATACATATATATATACAAGTGCGTACACATAATTATGTTAATAACCCGATCGGGAATGAAGAAGACAGATAAATAGATAGTTAGGAGCGGAGGAAGAGAAAGGTATGCTGATAGAGATTGATGCAGTAAACTCAAGCGCGCCGTTTCCGTGACACTTTATTCATCAAGGAAAACGCTTGGAAATTATTTTCGGTCGGCGCGCGCGTTTTACGAGTATAACCGCCGCTCTAAAGTGCTGCTGATGAGGTTCTTTAATTGTAAAATAAATCAAGCGGCACTTTCGAAATTCTTACAAACGGTCCTCGTGTTGCCGACTGCAGAGTCAAGCGGCTGCTCGAGTGTAAAATAAAGCCGCAAAAATCCAAGTCCACCGGTACAACAACGCTTGCGTAAATCAATTCGTCGCGCTCCGCGACGAGAAAAAGTATATCCGAAAAAGCGCCCTGTAAAATATCACTCAAGAATTCACTCCGAGAGCGATATATGTTATAAGCAAGAGAGAAAAATACCTCGCCCCCCGGAGCGTCCGCCGCCAAATTTTATACCCCATTATTTGTTTTCCAATCGGCTTTTGAGCCGATCCTCTCTTCTTAGCGCCGCGAGAGCTTTCTTCTGCCCGGGGAGAAAAAAAAAGGAGGAGAAATAATAAAGCGAGAGAGCAGGCGCGGACACCTCAATCTCTCTCTCTCTCTCTCTCTCTTTCTCTCTCGCGTTAATTTATACGGAAACCAGGTTAAGCGATTTCACGCTTCATCAATCGGTAACGACTCTCGAGACTATTCGTTTATTCTCTCTCTCTCTCTCCCTCTTACTTTCGCGCGGCTCCGTAAATCTCCTGGATGTTTCAATCAGAGCTCGGGCCATTAAATTGCCGAACATTACAATGTTAGAATTACCATTAACATAGGCATTAACATATACACGAACACACTTTGACATCTCGCTCTCCGGTCGCCGGGAGATAATTATAAATTCTTATTATATTAAAATCGACGCGCGCGCGAGCGTATTAGATCGCGCGGTGGACGAGGTTGGGTGTTTCATTTCTTTCTCCTTCTTTTTTTTTGTTTTTTTTTTTTTGTTTTTTTTTTTGTTTTTTTTTTTTTACTCCGCGCTCCGGCCGGAATGTATTAGCTCGGTCAAGCAATTTTAATGAGCCGGGATCTTGTCGTATCGCGTAACGCTCAAAACGAACTCCGTAAGAAATCCGTAACGTTCCAGGTTACGCAAGGCTTGTTTGTATATCCGAAAGCTCGTAGCGTTCGTTTATCTTTCTTATATTTTCGAAGGTTAAAAAGTTCCCTCCGTCGAATTAGAATCGTATTAGCCGGAGCTTTCAAAAACGCGTGCACGGCACCGGTAAATTTATACGTGTGTACGATTTGCCGGTGTATAAAATTCCGTTTGTTAATGGCTGCATTGATTTACAGGTTTGTTTGTGTACGTTTTACTTTAAAGCCTTCATTCAGCCGAGTAGTTAACATTTTATACAGCAATAATATTAAGAAATAAATGTTTTATTGACTTGTCTTTATTATACGGCCGGGAGACCGTCGTGAAAAGCCCCAATAAAAATTTACGCTCTTTGATTTGCTAAATAGGATGTTTTACTGGGATTTATCGAATCGCTAGCCGGAGTGTGTTTACAATGGGATACGCATGAGAAAATCAAGGATTTTACAAATGTTGCTTATTTTTACGAGTGCTTTCCACCTATAAGATACTCGACGCAAACAACGTCAGCAAAAAACTACCTTATAAATTAACGCAAACTAGTTTTTTTACAAATACAGTCGATCTCCCCGCGCGCAGAGCGAAATTCGACCAGCTACACACATACTCTTTATCCAAAATTAATTTCCGACTTCTCGCTACCCGTGAAATTGAGACGGGCGCGCGTGCGCGCTTTCTCGCCGAAATCTCTGGTCTCGCTTTAACGGCCGTGAAAATTGCCCGATACGCTTCGTACAATTAGCGCGAGGCTTTACGAGAGGAAGAAAGGATCCTCCGCGCGTCGGGGCGAAAAATACCGCGCGCAAAAATAAAGGTAGAGAGAGAGAGAGGGGGGCGACGTGGAACGTGGAGAGGAGGCCTGAAAAATGTTAAAGAAGGAAAAGAAAGCAAGAGGAGAGAGAGAGAGAGAGAGAGAGGCAGCGACGCCAGGGGCCCCGGGGCCGTATACAGAAGTGATAATTTCGTGATTGAATATATCGAAGGGGGGCCCCCCGCTGGCACAAACCCGCTCGGATCCAGGCTTCCAAAAGTCCCGGGCTCGCTCGCGTGGTAAAACATACATATATTATAACGCCATTAAAATGCCTAAGAGCGAGAGAGAGGATCGAGCGTTTTACCTGCGGTTAATCTACGATGACTATTCGTTCGGCGTTGCTTATATTTTCATTATCCGCGATTGTCTCGCTCGTTTTGTAATTGCTTATTTATGTGGGAGAAGACGTCGGGTGATTAGATCGTTATAGATATGTTAATGGTTTCCGGCTGAGTACCGCTCGAGTTGGGAATCATCGCGGACGATGTTTGCGTTGTCTTAAGATTGCTTTTGACGTATAAGACGTGTAAAAGAGAAAGTCGAGGGAATCGGAGATAAAAGAATGTAATTACTCTGATTTCCGAATACATTTAATTTGTACTATATTTTAGATTAATAACCTTAATTATTGTAAGTATCATAATGTTATTAAAAGCCAACTGATTCGAGAAAATCTCGTGTGTTTAAACAGATGTTTCGGTATCTAAATTTGTATTATCTAATGGGTATAACGGTACATTGTTATCTACAAGACGATTAGAAGCGTCGATTGCAAGCTTATTCGATGTTTTTTTTTATTACTTCGGCAAACACGATCGTGAATAAATATTGATAAATTATTATATTAATAAAATATAAAGTCGAGACTATAAATATACTTTTTACAATCATAAATTTTTTTAACGAAACGAGTTTTTCAAACAAAGTTTTAAATCTGCTAATCCGCGTCAAACTTTCTATAAAGAAACTTTAAAGCAGATTAAGGATATTCGGGTGAGACGTTAAACATTTTTTTCAGCTGCAAATATATCCCTCTCGCATTTACAATTACTCGCCGCCGCCAAAAACGGCGCCCAATATATACACCGGGACTCCTGCGAAATCTAGTTCCCACGATAATAGTAATTTCTGCTAATCGCGGTCGAAATCGACAGTCAGCGCAGCGCCAAGGGAAGAGAGAAAAAAGGAGGAGAGAGAGAGAGAGAACCCTGATAAATGTCATGCGGCTCGCAGCTGCGCACGGCCCAGTGCATAAGGTGATAACTATCTCGGCGATATATCAACTAAACAAACAGTTTATATCGGCGCGCCTCTAGTAAGAAGCTCATTCGCTCTTCCATCTCTTTTCACTTGTACTGCGCGCGATGCTGAATTCTTACCGGGGGTTGGTTGTTTCGGAATTGTTGGATATCGTCCGTTGAACAATTGAATTATAAATCTGGGAGACATTCTGGTTTGGAGAATATTTGACTTGGAGTATTAACGTTAAAATTGTTGCAAAAGAAATGTGATTGAAAGTAAGAACTGATCGCGTAATTTTGAAAGTTATTTTCAAAGTATTCGTCGTAGTTAATGAGTTCACTGGTTTATTAAAAGTTAAAGTATCTAATTTGAATAGCGCTTGCAGATCGCGAAGTCGTACACGTCAAGAATCATTTATAATTGCCTTCAGCTTGAATTAGCTGAACTGCTTCGAACGAGTTTATAAACTTATATGCGTTTAAAATTTTTCAAAACATTCCCAACCTGCTGGTTTTCAATCGACTTTGAAAAGGACTTTTCAAAATCTCTTTTAGAAATCTGACGCGTACGATAATAAAAACCTTAATAATTCCTTTCCAGCAAATAGCTAGAGTTTTGTCGAATCACCCCGAGGAAGAAACAACGACGTTACCATCCGCGCGAAACGCCTAACAGCGAGGTCGAATCAGAATTAAGCTTATCTCCGTCTTGTTAGGCTTATATCAAGCGATTAATCCAATTTGTACCCGTTAAGCCCTCGGAAACAAAGCTCTCGCCTCGGCGCGCAACGAAAGCGGAGGAAAAGAGAGAGGAGGGGAGAGAAACCCGAGGTCCACTCCTCGGATTCACGGAAGATCGCGGGAGAGAGAGAGAGAGAGGAGTTTAGTTTAGTGGCCCGGTCGGTTCCGCCGCTCTCTCTCGCGAACATGCACAAGCGGCCGCGCGCAGATAAAGATAAACAAGCTGATGCGCCTCGCACCACTGCCGCGGCATTTCGAGCGCGCGCAGAGTCCCGGGACAAGAGAGACATCCATCGCTGCCGCAGGGGGTCCGGCCAGAGTAATTGTCCGCCAGACACCCGGCCAATCCCCGTATAGTTCTCTCGCCCCTCGTCCCCCCCTTAAGCGTTCGCGCGAAATCCTCTCGCGCAGCGGTGCTCATTTTTATGCGGCGCCCACGCCGAGGGGATTATTAATTCTCGTTACGCGCCATAATGCGCGATTATGCCCGGCGTGCGCGCGCGCGCGCGCTTTGACGGGAAGTGCGAGCGGGAGAGAAATCCAAGCAAGCAGTTCGTTTCCGCGGTTTTTCGCGCGCGGCGTTTTTTAGCGAGATGCTAATCATTTGATAGGCGATGGTTGGGTAAGGCGCGAGCTGCCGCCGCGGCCGATTACTCATTCATTAAAAGCGCGCGCGCGCGCAGAAACTCGCGCGTTTTTTCGAGAGTACGGAATTTCATAATATATTATTCCACCGATATTTATCTGCGCGCGCGAGAGAGAGACCGCGCGTTTCGAAAAGATGAATTGCGCGTCGCCGCGTAGATGTGGTATAATTGACCTGTTACATTATAATTAATGCACAAAGAATTGTCCGCCAAGAGTCGACTGGATTAGTAAAAAGAATAGAGAAGAAAATTCTTGAAACGTCGCTGTTAATTTTGTAACGTGAATAATTGTACCTTTATGATTTTTTATTATTTAAATAAAATATTTTTAACGCCGTATTGTCTTTACAGCTTTGTACAGGCATGTTATTGAAACGAGAACGTTTACGCTCCCGAAGCTATGCCGAGGAAACAATCGCATTTCTAATTTTACGAGTTCACGCAGACTGAATTGCCTACGGCCAGCCAGTATTTGCCTTTTTCCTCCTCCTCTTTCTGCCTGAATTTCCCATCCTTTTATTGCTTTTCTTTCTACATTACTGGAGACTTTCAGGGTCTCTGTGCACATAAATGTAATTGCTGGAACGTACTTTTTAAGTTTCACGCATTGATTCAATTAACGAAGTAGGAAAGAATTTGTCATTTTAATAATATAATAATAATAGTATGCCATTACGGTAATACTTTTCTGGTCCACTCTTACGTATTAGATAATAAATTTTCAATTAGTTGAAATAAACTATGAATTAAATTTTTAAACCATTCCTCATCATTATTACTCAAGTACACGAATACGTAACAAGGTTATTTTCTACGGAATTCACCGAGTTTTAATGGAGCAAAGAATCTACCGTATTTCAGGAGTTCATAATTTTTTGCTTTCACCGCCGCTACTGGTTCTGCTCGCTTCGTTCTCCTCATTCAAATTTTATTTTTCGGCGGTCCGTTCTCTTAAACATAGCAATTATACTTTCGCTTAAAGATATTGTTAACTTTCTACAGTTTCGTTTTTACTCCTTTTTTACAGTTTCGGCGCACCTTAATTACTTAATTTTCTGCGCTGCCTTTGTAATTTGTAAGTGGCTGCCAACATTTCGCGGGGAAATTAAAAAAATTAAAATTTTTTTATATACCAGTCGTGCACGTCGTACCTTGATTTCGCTTCGTTGTGCGCCTTTTAGCTGTACTGTTGACTTTGCTCAAAAATCGTTGACAACTAATTATCAGCTGATGTGTTAAAGATTTATCCATTTGTTTTCTAAAAAAACCTTTCATTTAAAAGTTATTTTAGGTTTATCATAAATTTTAATAACCGGTCTATAATTAAATTCAAGGTTTGCAGCCTTAATAAAGTGTTAAAGCAAAATAACAAAAATTGTAAACTTTATCATAATTAAATGGTCCTATTAAATAAGCGTTAATCTTAGTACCTGTTCAAGAAATTAAAATATTGCGCCTTGTAAATCTAAGTAAATGTAAGCCATAATTGAGAAATATATTTTATGGCGTGATAATATTACTTTTTTAATGCGCAATCTCAAACAGTTTGATATTTTATCATTCGTGCATTTTTTGATTTTATTCGAGATCAACTTTTACACTACCAATATTGGTGCTTTCTAAGTCACTTGTGCCTAACTTGCATAAATAAATGTATTTTCGGACAAAATTCGCAATCGAACCAGGAAACCCCGCTGATTTATTTTCCATAAAAGCCTCTCGAAAAAAAATCTTTAAAAATTACTTTAAAGAGATTTTATTGCAGCATATTCTAATTTAACCGCACCGCCGTTACCCGACTCTTTGTTAAGAAACTCCTACCGCGGTATCAAAGTAGCCTCATAAAGCCATTACAAAGCCACTGCAGCGGCCCGATAATAGCTTCTCGAACCAAATTCACTTTATCAAAAAACCGAATCGCCCCCACGGCGGCCGCCTCGGCTGCGCGCGCGGCTTCCATTGTACGTTATTAAAACGCTCGTGTTTTGACGATCCGGAGATCGGCCGGGCGGCGCTCGCGCACGATTTCTGAAAAACGAACGTACATATCTGGACGGGCCGCGCGCGCCTTCGGAATTCGAGGGAGAAAAGAGAGAGAGAGAGAGAGAGAGAGAGATGGCCGATCGGTTCGTCGGGCAAGATCGATTATATCTTAATTACCTTGAGCGCTCGCTTAATCGTTCCGTGGGAGTGAAGGAGAGGAGAGAGACGGTTCAATATAACCCGGAGTTCGTAGAAGCGCGAGGTTTTTACATACCGCCGTGATGCCTGTGGCCCGTCTCGCGCGATGCCTCGATCAATCGGAGGGGCCTCTTCTGCATTCTTCGCTTTTTGAATCTGTCATTGTCAGGGGCTTTTCTTTGTTCGACGCACGGTGTGTTTCGGGACTCGATTCGCCGGAAATGCAAGTGTATATACGTTCGTGCGAATCGAGGATCGAAATCGGCTGGCTTTTTTTTAATCGATCTATTAAATTTTTGGAGCACCGCCGCGACTGGTGGAGTCGGTTTGTTTATCGAATTTTGAGATCGTATTAAACTCGGTAATTTAATATACAATTAAGCGTTCTTTCCCGGACGCTTAATTGGTTAGACACTTGTAAGCGAGAGGCTTCAGATTTTTTTCTGGACGTAAATATTTGATCGGAGATAAAGAAAAAGATGGTTTTGAGTTACGTAGATTAATAATTAATTGCGGCAAGGTGATTTTGACGATTGTTATCTATTGTCACGGTGTGATTTATTTTAGAGACTAAATTAGGTTTTTATATAAATGACTCTGACGCGTGGCGATAAAGCGATTCGTTAAAAAATTTTTTTCAATCTGATACTTTAAAAAATGTATTTTAATTCCTGTATATTATTTCTCTCAAATGCCCCGGTAGAAAAATTAACCAGTTGGGCTGGTTAACGTGTATTTTAAATGGAGCGCTTTTTAACTAAAATTTATGTCTAAATAAAAATAATTGGAAAATCATTTTAAAAGATAAAATATCATTAAACTGAAATGTTCGTGAATGGCAAAAGAATAATAGCAATTTGTCGTTTTCAACCACAAAATAAGCTAAGCATTGGCTAAAAACTGCTTAACGTTTCTACCAGGCTGTCTGCATTAATTTCTTAATAAACACAAGAAATATCATAATGTTCGGGGCGCGAATTAAAAACTTTCCGTCAAAACTTGTATCCCCCAATTCTCGCGCAGATCTCTCACGTCGATTGCAGCGGCCGCAGGATGAAAATGCCTCGTGTGACTCACTCGCATTCCCAAAATCATCGCGAGCAAAAAAAAAAGGCTCGTCGCCAAAATCAGTCGTCCGCATCGCTCCTATCGTGTAAGTACAAATTCATTTTATTCTCCGTCGCCACCTTTTTTTGCTCGATTCGGGCTCTCGACTTAATGAGCGGCCTCTCCCTCGGCGACGCGGTCAAAAAAATTTGTCGACAGTCGCTCTCTCTCTCTCTCGAGATAGGAATCGAGTCGTATAGGTCCGAGAGGCACATCGGGCGATGCCTGCATGCTTACACTTGGGAAAATCCTTTTGGGCCGCCGTGCCAGCAGAAGGAGGCGCGCACTCGACCATAAAACGATGATCGATCTGGCGCGGAAACCTATAGAATTCGCAGTTTACGCGAGCGGACGCCGAGAGAGGAGTCTGGGAGTTGCTGCGGTCGGGCCGCACAATGATCGCCGGGGAAAACGTCGTAAATCAGTCAGTCGTCGGCAGTCAGGAAACAATGCCGACAGATTATGAGCGTGGCGCAGCCCTCTCGCAGCTCCTTCTTGATAATCTTGGCTTGCTTTGGCTCCTTTCAGCACCTCCGTGCATGCGGCTTTTGCCTTCCGTGTCTTTCACTCCTGCTCTTTGTCTATTGGTTACGATTTCGCCCGGGAATGACAATTCGTCAATGGATCGGCTGTTTTTCTCGATGTCCTTTGTAAGCTGGGTAATATGATTGGGATTCTTGGGAAGGTTTTTCGAAAGAGTTTCAATTTTCAATTTGCGACGTCCTGCCGCGTTGCGAAAGATTTCCGGCACACTTTTATAGAGGTAAACGAAACCAAGCAAGTATTGATAAAAGTGTCAGAATAATCCGGAGAAGCTAGAAAAATATAAAAATGCTTTTCTTTGAAACGAACTTTTTTTCTATATACCTGTTTTTCGTATGTTTTTCTTGGCAATGTCTTGCGGTTTGGGAAACAAGTTACCACCGGCTTATCGACGAGAGGATGCGCCGCTAATTGTTGCTAAAGAATTGGATTTCGAAGTAGGAGTCGACCGGTGGGATTTGGTTAAGCCAATTTTCTCCGGAAACTTCTTCTCGAGGCAATTTTCGCTTCGACGCTCTCCGTCCCCGTCTCGCGCGTTCGGACGATTGATTTCAACTAGTCTGCGATGCATTTTTCTTTATTGACTACGTCAAAGTTACAGAGATAATCATCGAAAAACGAGGAAAGCGGTGGAAAGATGGCCAATCTCGCGAGAAAGAAGAGATTCTTTCTCACCGTCCCTTTAGGGAATTCTCTTTTCATTTGTTCGCAGGACGTTGCGGGAAAGAAATTTTATTACAAATGTTCCTAAAAAATTATTTAACTTTAGAATATTTTTTTTTATATTTAAAACCTAAAAAACATGCAGTTGAAAGGTTTCTCTAACAATTGATAACTTAATTTTATTCTTAAAGAAAATTTACGTATTTGTATTTTACCCCATTACAGCAGAATCAACCAAAATTTACGTTATGCGTGGAAATGAATCATCAAAGTATTCTTTAATGACATAACTTCTACAATAAAGTGTACCGAATAACATGAAAAAATAAATAATTTCTCATTCAAAATATTTGTCAACATCCGAAACCCCGAAATCCCAAGCACGCGTACATAATAACCTACTTAAAAACATGCCTCGACGTTCGAAAAGGCCCCGTCAAAGTCATTTTTCACCTACATCCTCGACAGGCGCGCACACAAGACCTCTCCAGAAAAAACAATCCCCGACCCCGCCGAGGCTAAACAGTCTGTCGGCGTATAATCTCTCCTCCCTCGCCCCGCCAGCCGCCTCTCGAGAGAGACGACCGGGCCTCAAAGCACGCGCGCGCTTACTTAACGATACATCCGGGCGGAAAAATCGGCGCGTACCCGCCCCCTTGCGGCGCACAAAGCCGCCGCCGGAGGTTAATTTTTAAGGGGGGGGGGGGAAAAAGAAGCGTGTAAAAGCCGGCTGGGCGTGCGGACCTCGGTAATTAGCCGTCCGAGATGACCAGTAGTGGGCCCGGCGCCTAATCCGGGATTATCCTCGGGAAGGGCCGAGCACCAGCAGAGAGACAAAAGCCTGATGCCTGATGGGGTGGTGGGGGGTGATGTGTCGATCCGCCGGGCGCCGATTAAAAAGTTCCTGCATCGATTTCATTGTATTAACCGGTCATCCAGTTATAAGCGTCCGCGAGTTTATCTCTTTTTTCTCGGCTCTGGACTCGTCGGGGAAACCGGTTTCGGGACGGCCGGCCGACGACGACGAGCAGCTGGCTGTATAATACGTGTTGCCCTCTTGTCTACCCTCCGCCAGATATTTGTCTTTCTCTAGTTCACTGTGTCTTAAACACCGAATGCTCTTTTTATCTGTTTGCTTAACCTTTCTCTCTGGTTTTGGCGGCTCTTAGGCCCGCTGTTTGTGTCAACGTATAATTCGAAGCTCGGTTAGTTCTGCATCTGTAATTTTTCGAGAGGATTTGTGAAAAACTTACGACCCTCGACACTTGATGATCAATCGAGTTCGCAGTTTAACTACTTGACGATTACGAGCGTCTTCTCTATAAAAATAGTATCTCGCGCGGACGTAAATACAAGTGAAAGACCTAAACGCGAACTGGGAATGTAAAGCATCGTTAAAGCGATAGGCGATCAAAAAAAAGAGCAGCGAAAGAATTTATGTTGAAATTAGAAGAGATTACCGGTGGCTACCTGTGCGCCGCTTCATCCGCTCGCGCGGCATTCCTCCGAGCCTCGTCTCTCGAGCCTTCCGTCTCTAATAATAATATCATGTCCCCCCGCGTTATTGCCTTTGTTTCTCTCTGCCTCGTCGTTTATTCGTTGGCTGCCCGCCTCGACCGGTATATGTCCCTTATCTCGAAATCGGTCAATCGTCCGTCCCCTCCGTCTCTCTCTCTCTCTCTCCGGGTGTATTTCTCTTCCCACCGACATCCTCCGGTTCTCCCGGTCGTGCTAATTGAACCGGTCGGGGATTAGCTGCGTTCGGTAATCGACCTTTAAATATTTTGGCATTAACGGCGAATAAATCTCTCGCGGCGCTCTCTCGCGCGCGCGAGGAAATAAATTGCGCTCCGAGACCTACGCATTAGTCGTAAAGGCCCCGAGAAGTGAGTTTTCCCCGGTGTTACATTCATTATGCGCGCGTCTCTCGCGCGAATATCTTTCTTTCCCTCCGTATTATGATATTGTACGGACTTGGAGGCGATGCAAATCTCTCGGGCGGCCATTTATCGCGGGGTAATGAATACATCCCGCGGCTGATTGAGAAGAATCGTAATTGAAATCATGAAAAGGGGACGTCGTCGTGAATTACGGCCGAGTATTATTATTGAATTTTATTTGAAAACGCTCGAGTATTATAAGCAGCGCGACTCGTTAGCTTCGAACTTTGAAGACGCGCGCATGAGCTTAATTAAAATCGTTCAGATTTTTATCGGGGGGGGGGGCTTTAATATTTTTTCGTAATTTCAGCGGAGGCGCTCGTTTTACACAAGAATTTCAATCATTAAGCGAGAGAGTGAGAGATTCGACGCGGGGCGGAATAAATAAGGTAAAAAACATTTAATTAAGATATTTAATCCTGATTTAGGTATACTAACTGTGGTAAATGCGTAATTTATTTCGGTGTAATTTTATGAGAAGCGAATATTTTAGCGAAAATTTTCGTCGTTTCCTAGGAAATAAAATTTTCCGATCAACGCATGTTCCACGAGCGTGTAGAGTATATTTTATTACTGTTGCAAACTGAAACTATCGAGACTAGATTTATATTTAAACATCACACTAAATACACTTATTTTATATTTAAATCAACATTCTCTCCCGAGCAAAGCGATAAACTTAACAAAATCATTTTACAACCAGTTCTGGGCGTCGGAGAAATAAAACGCGCGAAAACCCAGGCCTTACGTACTCGTTCGAGGAGCATTAGCGTAAAACAGGTGGAAAATAAATTCCGCTTCCGAATAAATCAGTGTGCAGTCGAAAAATCCGTAATTGTTTCTAAAAGCTCCGTAAAGGCGGCGCATTAATCTCGAGGCGGCGGCAAAAGAAGAAGCTCTCCTTCGTCGGCGCGGAGAAAAAAATCGCGCCGCTGAAATAGATCCGACGTCGAACGGCTTGCGGATCTTTTCAGCGGCTCTCTCTCTCTCTCTCTCGCTTTAGCCGACGAGTCAATTAATGCCCCGGCGAGGCGCTCTCGCTAATCGAAGCCAGGGGGTGGAGCGCGGCGGCCCCTCGTGCGCTCGAGCTTAAATAAGCGGCCGAGCCAATTATATTGCATTTAAAATTAATTACTAGATGGGGCCGCGATAAATCCTCGTCGTCCTCCGGGCGGCGAGAGGGAGAAGAGGCTGCCGAGCTGCGCGAGCGCGCGCGCGTCCGCGAGAGTCCGCGTCGGGGATTCGCCGGAATCAAAAACGACGCACAGAAGCGAAATCGCTTTTCAGGCCGAGGAAGTAATTGCTTATTATTGGGGATACCTTGTACTTTGTGCGAACTTTGAGCTTCGTCGATAAATAGCAATATCATCTGGCGGGCTCTTCCTTTTCCCTTTTATTTCGTTGAGAGCCAGTGCGAGGAGAAAATTATTGCTCTCTTAATGCTGTCTTAATGTTGGCTTGTTGTACTTGGAATGTTACAATGGAACTTGTAAATGGTGGTAGTAAATGAGTGATGAAAAATTTGGTCTTTTTCTGATTTCTCCAAGTTTCATTATTTTCGATCTTAAAATGTAATTGTAAAACTTAATTTTAGTTAATAGGTAAATTTTTGCAACAATTTAATACTAATACGCGTAAAATTTTAGGAGAATTAATGCTTCAATCATTAATATACCGTTAAACATATCTTGCAGAAAATCAGAAATTAAATATTGCGGTGAAGAAAGTTTATGAAGTAGAGGTATTTTACACGTTTAATGTTTCAGTGGCCATAACTCTTTAGTGCTTAATTAAGTAGACCGTAAATAGATTTTGATTCAATCAAATTGAGAGAAATTCCTTTGAATGAAGAAATATTACTTAATTAAAGTTGCGTAATTTTCATTAAAATTCTCAAAATTAATTGATCGTCTTATTAGAAAAATATAAGATTGTATACCGAATGCCCGATATTTTTTTATAATACAAGTTCGTTTAAAAGAAGATTGTTCCTGAAACTAAAAACCTGTTTGTCCTTCATACATGAACAAACTTTAACTTTAAAACGTATCGATTTTTTTTTTATTGCTGAAAAAGAACATTAAATTAAAAATCAAAGCTAATTTATAAAAGCGCAATTCCCCTCTTAAAAACAATCCGGTCGAGCCTGAAAATAATAAAGAGGTTCAGCAGAGCCATCCATTCGTAGAGTTCCTTCCAGCTAATTCTCTACAGTTAGTCCAGCCGGGGCAGAGCCGCAGGATTTCCACCGGCAATATCGTTTTGTAGCGCCATCTTCTAAATCATTTTGACTCTCGGGCTGCTCGGCGCAGGCAGTCCGCTCGCCTTGCCCCGCGCGTCCTCAAAAGCATCAGCCTGCTATAATACCGGACGCAAGTGCAAAAGCGCCTCTCTCTCTCTCTCTCTCCGGCCGGCTTATCTCTCGGTAGTATCGGCTTTCGGGCCGTCGATCGGCAATAATTATTATTCCCTCATATATTAATCCCGCACCCGTCACGGACCCTTCTATTAGAGCTGGCCTCGCGGACTCGTTTTTTTCCCTTTTCCCCTCTTCCTTTTTGCTTATCCTCGTCGGGAGGCTTCAACGAGGGCCTCGGAGGATCTCCTCGCCGGAAGGTAATGAATTTTTCTCCGGACGAATTTGATGATTTTTCGGGGCCGTCGAGAGGGGAGCTTTTAAGACGTTTAATTATCGGGAGGGGAAGGAGCTGCCGAGAATTTACGCTGATTGAGATGTGTTTGAATATGCATTTTGCCCCCGAAATTATTGGCTGCGCGGTTTGCTTTTTTATGGATTTCGAAGATTCACTGTTCCGCTGACGCAAGCAATTTTATCGCGCTTATCTGGATTGAATTTACGATCTTTTAATAATGAAACATTAATTATGCAACATTTTGTACGAATTTTCATTTTTATGCAGGTTATTCTCTCAGAATTTGACTTAAATCGTCAAATAACAGTATATTAAAGAATTTAAAAAATATATATTCAAGTAACAATTGGTATTATTTCTTAGTCAAAATGCTATTATCATAAGAAGATAATCAGAAAATTATAGATTTTAATCAATGTTATTTATTACGTAATTCTGTATAATTCTGTTGAAAAACGCTCAAGATATTTCCATTTAATCAGTCAATAAAATTAGAAGATAAAAAATGTAACCACAAAGTCAGTCTTCTTTTTTTCTGTCCAACTGCTTCTAGTAATTTATTCAGCATTACATTTTTTCCTGAAATAATTGCGGCTTAAGTATGAAAAAATATACATTTAATTACTTTAATTACCACGGAATTTAAAATTCAATCTACCATTAAACTCGGAACATTCTGAAACAGATCAAATACTAACTTGCTAAGTAATATGACATCCTATAATTAGAAACTTTGATCCATTTCTTAATCGTTATCGCAAAAACTACGTTAAATTACACGGCGGACTTTGACGCGTACACGCGGCAAGTGTCCAACATTTTTCCTCCATCAATTTACTTCTCTCCATTAGCACGCACCGAGAAAAATCCTATCCCCGAATGAAAATATCTCATTAAAACGAGAGGCATTTTAACTCCCCCGACGATTACAAAGATCATTACAGGCGTTTTCACCTTCCGCAAAGAGCTCTCGGTTGCGCGTTGCGCAAAAGCGATTCGCAACCCGGTCGCTTATGGATATAAGACCGATTTAGCGAGGTCGAAGCGAGAGCGCGCGGCCGGAATTCCAAAGGCCCCCAAGTGCAGAAAGGCAATTAAAGCATTCGACGAAGGAGCGAGGGCCGCGCGCGCGACGGCTTAACCGAGCCGTTTGTATTCTTCGGCGCCTCCGCCTGGCCGCACGCGCGGATGCCTGACTGACATGGAAATGACGGATTTAATCGTGGATTCCAGTTTACCGGGTGTCGGATCGGACTGCGCCCGACTGCAAAATGACGCATTACGCGGGGAAACGGTGCCTTGTTTACCGAAAATAACGTTCCTTTTCGGGTAATTATTTGGGAGCTCGAAATGTAGGAGAAGGTTTCGTTTTAATTGAAAATTTCCGTAGAGACTCGTTCTGCTGGCCGTGAGCTAATGATTAATAAGCCTTTACGAAAACAGATTTTACGCAAACAAAGATGTAACGAAATTCGTTCAGCTGGCTTTCTTCGCGTCATTCCTCAAAAAGTAGTCGTAATAAAAACTTCATTGAATAATTTTAATCTAATAATATCAGATTATCCTTGGAGGACTAAACTCGGATATTGTTTAGGGCACACATCTTTTAAATGGTTCATCAGCCTTAAACAATTTTTGCAAAAGGAGATTTCTATTTAAATGGAAAAATTCCAGTCCAAATCCTATACAAAATCATAGGCTGAATGACAATACTATAATAAAAGATAACTTTTATTAATCAGGAAGAGGTTGTGGATATGTTCGAAATGCCATCGATAAAATTCCTAATGGAGATGACTTAAAAAATATTCCATTTATTACTGACAATGTAGTTTAACTATCTAAGGACCAGAACTTGGGCAATGCATGTCGTTGACTTTCGAGAAGTTTCAAAGGAGCCCTTGCGTACGCGCGTACCTTTATATATATGTCTACACCGTTAAGTAAACCGGGGATTATCGCTCAAACTACGCCTTTTCGGTTTAGTTGTTGTTCGATCCGTGCTTGCCAAAAACTACTATCACAAAGCTTCCTCTAAGAGAAAGTAAAAAATGTGATTAATCCTTATTGTAAAACACATTTTAAAAATATCGGCGTGGATTCTTCAGACCCGTCGCAACGATGTTTCTGCGGCTATTTGTACATTCGATTTCCTTATTCACTTGTGGAAAAGAAAAAACTGCTGCCAAGTCATTGGCAGTTAACTTCCTCCTAACTAATTTATTGTTCCATTATTATCTCATTTGTATTATTATTTTATTTTTATATGTCCATTTTAGAATTTAATGAACAGCTAACAAAATTTAAATATAAATTTTGTTATTGAAATATTTAAAGTCTTAAAAAACAGAATTTTTGAAACTCCATATACATAGCTTGATTTCGCGCAAGCTTGAATAAACATGCATGCGCTAAATTAAGTCATATAAAAATATTAGCCAAAGAAAAGTAATTATTTTTATTTTATTTGAACTATATTGCTAAAACTAATGTAAACAATCATAATAAAATAATAATAATAATAAAAATATGACTGTAATATTTTATATATATAATCGCGATACCATACATAACTTAAAATCGTTATAAAACAAAAACTAGTAGATGAACTTGAAAAATTATTTATAATTTTGAAAGTTTAGTTAAAGACGAAAAAATAAGTGGTCGATCATTGAACAATACCGATTATTCACCGAGATACAGTTATTCAAAAAATTGAAAAGAAATATATAAAACTTTAATATCTTTTGAACTAATAAGCAGAAAAACTATACAGCCCTGAACATATAAAAGATCTACCTTTTCCCAAAATTTCAAGTAATTTAAAGTCTTTTCACTTCCGTAATCGTTTCACATAGAAAACTCATTTTTTTCGGTTTTCAGCTTTTTATTCAAAAACTAATTGACAAAATGGCTTGAAATTTTTACAAATTATAGCTATATATATTCTTAATTACCAAAAAATTTTTGAGAGCAGTTGATAATTTAATTTAAGAATTATAAGCTTTTTTTTAAAAAAAAACGCGTTTTTATAAAAACAAAAAAACCATAAGAGCTAGGCTTACTTTTTTCTATGAAATTATAGGTATTTTTATGTTCTTTAACATGGTCTTTGTTCGATTCGAAACTGCGTTCATCTCGCTAGTGCTCAAAGAATATTATTTGGAAAAATATTCCTGAAAAATTCTCGGAGACTTCAAGTCTTCTAGATTCCTAACTTTACTGTTAAAAGTAAAAAAAGTGTTTTTGTTTATCTGAAAAAATTATGAACTAACAAACAAAACTTCAAAGGAAAAAAAAGTCTTATGAATTTTTTTATACAAAATTGTTTGTTTACATCTTATAACTGTGTGTTTAAAATTTCAAATCTTAATATTTTATAGAAAAAATTTAGGAAGCAATCTTGTGAAATAAAATTGCGCGGCGACACGAATTTTTTAAATTTGTTTTTACCCCACGTAAAAACAATTTATATAATTTTTACCAAGATTTTATAATGTTATTTTTAAATTTTGTAAAATTTTGATTCTACATAATTCGTGCAAAATTTGTGTACTAAAATATAAAAAATATGAG
>JAWWEO010000045.1:20922093-20953151 GCA_035582975.1 Ormyrus labotus | reverse complement strand
TTAGTACACAAATTTTGCACGAATTATGTAGAATCAAAATTTTACAAAATTTAAAAATAAAATTATAAAATCTTGATGAAAATTATATAAATTATTTTTACGTGGGACGTTTTGGTTCATAACTTTTAAAAATGATTGACAACGTTACAGCTCTAAATTGCTAAATGATTCGGAATTAAATTAACTTTCATTTGTTTACGTGTTCATTGGTGTTTGCAATTTCTTTCTATGGAATTTTAAAAGAAAAGTCCAATAATTTATTGTTAATAGGGAAAATGTATGGATAGAAATTATTTTATTCATCAAATGTAAAAAATTCCATAGAAACTGTACACATCAATGAGCCAACTTAATGTAGTCCGTTCAAGACTGCAAAATATCTATCTAGTAAGTAGAAACTTATACGGACGATAACATCTTAGTGAAATTAATACATTTGGGTCGAAAAACGCGCATTCTGTGGTTAATCATGATTAGTGGTGCAAATGGTGTCAATTAATTTAATAAATAAGCCTCTATTATATCAAGTAACAGCCAGTTAATTAAACTATAATCCTAGATTAACTATTAAGTTGCATTAAACAATTGAGCTTTAGATTAGCAATTATTCATATTACAAATATAGCTGCAGTAAAAATTGATGAATAGTAAGCAAGTCACCAATCCAATACGTAATATATACGCGAAGGTGATAGCATCACGAATTGTTATAACCCAATAAGAAAACAAAAAAAAAATGAACTCTCCCATTAATATAATATTTCCTAACTTGGTTTGCCTCGCCAAACAGAAACTCCGAACCTTTCCTCCGCCCAATTACAGTCAACTTCTGTATATCCACTGCTGTACGAAGCGGGCAGTGCTCGAGCCTTTTGTCGTCGTGGCCGCGAGCTGCCAAACGTTAATCACGGATAAACACCGGGCCCGACAGCTTAATCGTTTTGCGCTCGGCGCAATTCGTTCGCGGATAATCGGCTTCGGAAATTATTACGAAATCAAGATCTCGCCGCGCCATCTAGCGTCTGCTCGGACGAGCAGCACGAATAATAAATCGTGCACCCGAGCGCATTCGAGAAAGTTAGGAGAATTTATTGTGATTATTATGACACCTTGGAATTAATGCACCGGCTTAAACTCCAGTCGTGATTTTAGAGAGCAGGGAGGAGGCAAGGAGGTCAAGCTTTTATCGGGTCGAATCTGGTGTTGAAGCAAGCGCGGAATCCCTCTTTCAGTTGCGGGCATCGTTTCTTTCAATCTTGTGTTATTTAACTTCAAGATTGCATTGAAAGTATTCAGCTTTGTAGATATTATAACACTGAGAACCTCGCCACGGTTGATTGCAATAAATTATGCTGCTATTCCCATTTTAATAATTAATAATTGAGAGAAGATAGGATGTAAGGGCGTGGAATCGATTAATATGATGCAATTTGATTAATTATGTTTCAATCATTTTATGCTTTTTGTATTAGGAAATTTCTGTAACTCCTTCCAACTTGCAAGGATTATTTACTTCAGGAACGAATAAAAATATGAAATTTAATTTATAAATACATAAAGAATCATGATTTAGGATCAGAAATAAACACTAAACGAAATTACAATTCAACGATCTTCTGCCTAACAAAGACATCACCATGCTTATCGTCTGTCTTTCCAAGCGTAACAAACTCCAACAATTAAACTTGATCCCAGAAAAGAATCTCCAGCAATGCAACTCGCAGCAAAAAAAAACTCATCGTTTCTATTAAACATCCCGCTCGTCGGGCTTCGCTCGCAGCGCAACCTGAAAAAGGCCTCCGTTCAATCGAAATCAGTAGTTGAACCGAGCGCAAACAAGAGCGTCGGCATCTAATTTCGAACGGGGGGCAAAAACCGCGGGGGCTGATTTCCTTAGGCCCCATTATCCGGTGCTTGCAAAAAGGAATTAGGCGGCCGCGCGCTTTCGGAGGCTCTCGGTTTCACGCTTCGCGCCGCACGAGAGAGAGAGAGAGAGAGAGAGAGAGAGAGCCTCCCCCTCCGGCGGAGGAGGCCTCCTCTAACAAAGTTACACTCGCGCTTGGGCAAGGCCGCCTTCTTGTCCCGGCTTTTTGTCGGCCCTCCTCGCTGGAATCCCGCTCTCGTTGCCCATTCGTCTCGCGACAAAAAGCCACGTCTCCAGAATTCCAGGTTATGTCGCGCGCGCGGGTCCTCCGCCCCCCCCCCCCCCCCCGTCCCCCTTTCCTCGCGCTTGCGATACATACGCACCGCAGGAGCATCGGCACACAGCAGCTACCTCTCGATTCGACTCGGCAAGGAGCCGCGACTTTCCTGTTTTGACGTTTTTCTCGTGTAATAGTGCGCCGCCGCCGCCGCCGCCGCTGCTCCCTCAAGCCCCTCGAGCCTGCCTGCCTGCACTCTTCCGTTCCGCGATCGAAGGATCTTTTTTCCATGTTCCTCCCCCTACTCGTTGCCCCGAGTAACATTGTATGAATAAGTGCACCTGATAAACCCCCTTCGTAACTTTTTCCCGAGAGATAACCGCGCTTCTTCGTCCCTCTGTCCAACGATCTAATATACCGGTGCGTAATTAACCGCGCGAAAGAAGGCGACCAGTTGTACTTGGTCGATATCGGATTCGCTCGGCGGACGCGAGATCCCCGTCGCGGCGAAATAATAAATTTATCAATTACGCGCCGTAACACTTCCACCTGCCTTCTTATGCGCGTTTCTGCCGCTCTCTTCGCTCCTCTTCGGTTCTGCTTCTTGCCGCCTCTTCTCCGGAGGGGACCTCCGAAGAGGATGTCGCGAGCAGCAGCAGCAGCAGCAGCAGCAGTAGCCCCTTTTATCGAGGCGGCTCTCGCGCGCATTGTTTTTTGCCGCGAGGCCCCGTCGGCTGCCGCCGCCGCCTTCGGCACATTAAAAATGTATCAATCTCCCGTGGGATCGCGCGCGAAGCCTGTTTTGCGACCGAGTTAAAGGAGCCCCCCGATGCGTGGCCGGCGTCGGGGCCTGGAATTCTACTTAGCCGGCCGTTAGGAATAACGTGGAAGCTCTCGCGTCGGCCCCGACGATGAAGGTGTAGCTTTGAGGGATCGCGGATGATTTTCGAGGGCTCGAGATGTGTTCTTTAGGCAAAAAAAAAAAAAAGAAATCGACGTTCCTTAGAAACCTGGCTATTCTCTTTTTAATTGATTTTCTTTTTAATTGTTTCTCGAGCTTTCCTCGCGCCGAGGCACAAAGCGACCGATATCCCGCCGTCCGAATAAAAATTTCTCCCGAAAAAAGTGAAAAAACCAGCGAACGATCGGCGTATCTCCGCCGCGTTTGTTCCCTAAGTACCTCGGCGACATTGCTCGCAGATCCTCTCGGTTCGCGTGCGTTCGCACTCTCGCATGCGCGGGGGGAGATGCGCGGGGATCAGCGTTTTTGCCGAAAGAAAGGGAGAGAGAGAGAGAAGCGGGCGCGGCTCGAGTTATCGCTAACAAGCGCTCCGGTCTTCTTTCTCGGCCGCGTGCGGAGAGAGAGAGAGAGAGAGAGAAAGACAGAGAAGCGGCTCATTTTGCTCCTGTTTCTCCTGTTATTTTCTTCCTCGTTTCCGAAGCCCCGGAGAATTGTGATGCGGCTGACACTTTAGTGATGTAGCCTGCCTCGTTTTCGGACGAGAAGCAGAACGAGCTCCATATTCGGCGAGGCCGAGCCAAATTCTCTCTCTCTCTCTCTCTCTCTCTCCCGGCTCTCTGCGCGAGAGGCAGGATGAGCCGGGACGATAAGGAGCCGCGCGGATCTTAGTTGGCATGGATGAGGGAGAAATGAGCGAGTTATACGGAATAAGGATGACGAGACGCGAGGAGAGCCCAGATCTCTCTTCCCCCCGTTGGTCGGAGCAGCAGCTCGGCTTCGCAACCAGCACTCTTTATCTGCGAGCTCCGTCTGCTTTGTGTCAGGGCTTCTGGTCGGCGGCCCGCAAGAGTTACAAGCGTTAATATTTTTCTTTTATACTTGATTTAAATGTCCTTGCGGAATACCCGGCGGACTAATGAGCTTTATTTATACTCCGAAAATCGAATTGCTGGCAAAGAGTCTGTACCAACTATTTTGCTATATTCGATCTTCTCTAATTTAGGTTGAAACAATTCTAATGCTACAATGTCTAACGAGCTGCGATAATCTAATGCTTTCTCCCGCGAGAGCCGGTACCGCGACTCGCGCCGAACCGAATTCGAAACCGAGTCCGCCTAATTACCGTGCTCATTTTCGTCAGCCGAAAAGCGCGCGTCCTCGTCTCCTGGCCGGCAAAGCGCGCCGCTCCTCCTGCGCTCCCTTTATCCAGAATTACGCGGGCCTCGGTCTCATATCTCAGGCAGCTTCTTGTGCCTCCTTTTGCCGTCTTTATTTACCTTCCTATTATTTTTTCCCCTCCCTCTCGGCGGCGGCTGCGCCGGCCGTCGCTCTCTCGTCTCTCTCTCTCTCTCTCTCGTCGGCGGATCGCGATGCGATGCGCGCAGAGTCGGCTTTGGCCGAAGCCGACGGCCTCTCCTGCTCTGGCCCCCCGATACAAATTACAACGAGACTCAACGGCCGGGGGACGAAGACGAGAGCCGCGGGGACGACGGTCCGTTTTCGCCTCTCATTCTCGGATTCCTGTTCTGGCGGCGACGACGACGACGACGACGACTACCGCCGAGAGAGAGAGAGAGCCGGCAAGTGACTGATGTTATCATCGGGCGCGTGCTCGCGCCGCTCAAAACTGTTTTTGTCCCGGAGAGCCGCGCGGAGCTGCTGCCGTCGGTCTGCCGAGGAGCTCGACTTTCGGTCATTAACGACACCTGCGGGAATGATAGTCGAGAAGATCGTCGATGCGAGCGAGAAAGAGGTTTTTAAATCTGAGTTTTCAAAGGTTTCCCAATGTTTGACTAATTTTGTTGGTAAACATTTTGTTGCGTTTGTGTATTCAGAGTTAAAATAAAATAAACCATTGGCTTAAATTTTGTATTAAAAAGAATGATACGAAACTTTATATTTAATCAAAATATATATCGTTTGGGCTCTTCGGTGAATCGATTGGTAAAATCAAACAGGAATTTATTATCCAATCGGGTTCAAAGACCCTATCTAGACTCTCCCGATTGAAAGAAGCACCACTGCGACAGTCGCTCGTACTTGTTGTTTACCAAAGCACCGTTGACCCCCATCATCGTCGAGCACCAGGATTGGAAGCAGGAACGGAGAAACGTTAAAAAAGTATATTTGATTGCCCCCAAAATGATATCAACACGTTCGAAATATATATAAATAGTCCTGTAAAAGAAGGGAAAAAATGAAAGGCTGAAAGATTTTCAGCGTAATTAACGTTCGAATTGCAAAACGAAGCGATTTAATCAATCTATGTTGCTCCATGATTATTAGATTTCCTGGCTTTTCTTAGCGTTTACGGGCGCCGTTATTTCGATTCTCAAGAAAAATCACCGCTCGATACGATGCTTGATACCCGCGGCTACTATATAGTTTCCCTCGATATATCGCATTCCAGGTCGGTAATTCCCAAGTAGTAAAATGAAAACACCCATATAAAATTTAATTTGTAGAAGGAGCGATAGGACGATCGATGTAAGCTGAGCTTTTAACGACTTGAAAAGAAAAGTATCATTGGATAAACGCATGAAAATATGCGCGCGAAACGCCGAGGCAATGAAACGAATTGCAAAAATTCCCTGAAAATGCCTTGAAAATTATTATCCATTCGTATGAAATTAAAATCTCATTTAGTCCGGAGTAGGTGTAAAAAGTCAATAATGACTGTAAAATTATAAAATACTCAAACACTAATGTAGTCATTTATAAATTCTGCAAAACATTTGCGTACATTATTAATCTGAAATCGATTAACGTAACAAAAAAAAAAAAAAAAATAATAAAGGTGAATAACTTTAAAATTACCTGCATTCAAGCTTACACGTCGAATCTAACTATAAATCATCGATCTATAAAAATAATATATTTTTTCTAAACGCTCACAGACTAAATTTAAGGCTTAAGTCACTGAAGTAGCCCCAAAAACTAATCTCTTCATCGGAGCTTCTCACCGGGGAGTTTTTGACGATAAATCTCCCCCAAAAGCCCAAACCTGCCCCGCGGCAGCGAAAAACAAACGCGATCCAAGGAACGCGCATTAAATCCTCGAAAATCATTAATAAACTATATCGTTTCTGGCCGGCCGGCCAGAAGAAGAAGCCGCGGCGGCCGAAGGAATAATAAATAAATGGAAACGCCGCGCGCGGCACCAGAACCGGGAGAGGAGCGACGGAAAAAGCGGCCTAAAGACACCGAGTCCCACGCCGAGAGTGTTTATGGCTTTTCTTGCCGGATCGCGCGCTGTTTTAAAACCGGCCGCCGCCGCTTGTCCCCTTATGGTAATTTCCCTGACCGCTTCATCTCGCCGGGGAAACTTTCGCCGCAATTAAAGCCCGCGCGCGGAGCGAGTCCGCCTGTAAAGAGACTCCGGAGAGGATGAATATTTCGTGCCGGGGCGGGGTCCGGGACGCATTACTCGCGACGTTCGCCCCGTAGGTGAGAAAGAGCGATTTGCCTTTGTATCGAATTCATTTCTCGGCTGGAGGTCGAAAGCTCGCCTTTGTGAATTTGGTAATTTTATTTGTAAATGCTTGATCTATCAATGGTGGAAACGTTAAGCAGTTTTTGGCCAAACCTTAGCTTGTTTTTTAGTTGAAAACGACAAATTGCTATTATTCATTTGCCATTATCACATAATTAAATATGTTTGCTTATGAATATTTTAGTGTAATGATTTTCCAATTGCTTTTATTTAATTTGGACATGAATTTTAGCTAAAAAGCGCTCCGTTTAACCCGTCCAACTGGTTAATTGTCTATTACCTGTGGATTCACAATTTAGCTTCTATACAGTCGAATGATTAATTTATCCGCCCATAAAGAGTCTCACATTTTTCCATCAAAAGTAAAATTAAATACTTCGCATTTAAAAATCGCCCGAGATTTTCATGTCGAAATCCGTAGTTTGAAATTTCCGCAAAAAGCAAATAGAACAGGCAAAAGGTTCACTGAAAAAGTCAGACTGTGGCCTACTTAATAAACCTCGGCAACTTTTATTTAACACCGCGCGACCCCTAATCATCGCCTTAATAATAACCCGAAGCCACACGCCGACACACTGCCAAACTTCGTGGCATTAACGACATAATCACCCAGGCCAATCAGTAATGGCCGCGGCAGCGTCGAGCCCCCCAACGCTCTTTTCTTGTACGCACTCTTGCACCAGAGCCCGCGCAAGAAAAAGGCGAATTCCCAAAGGCGGCCCAGCGCCGTTTTGCCCCGTTCGCACCTGCGAGAGAGGAAAAGCTGGCCGGGGCCCGCGGTAATTCGCCGTTATTACAGGCGATAATCGCGCGAAAGTCGCGTATCATTATTATCGTTTCGGGGCGCTCGCGCGAAGAATCGAATCCGAGGTAAACAGTTGGCTAAGCTTTAAAAACGTACGCGCGAACGACGCGGCGAATGATTGTTCTCGGAAAGCGGAGAGCCGAGAGTCATTCAATTATACGCGGATTTTTTTTTTTTTCTTCCTTCGTTTATTATTATGCATCGGTGGTATTTCACAAAAGGCCTGTATCGGCTTTAATTGTATGCTCCATTAGATTATTCCGAGTTTCTACAGCGTTACGTGCCGCGGCGGTTGCGTCATTTATCAGCGCGAAGGTGTGTACGTATATGTACACAGGCCGAGAGCTCGTTGCGCGTTACGTGTATAAATGTCTCAATTTATGGAGAGGCAAACGGCCGTTTACTTTATTACGGAAATGGGACAAAATTGTAAAATTGCTTTATGGGTTAAGGCGAGAGTTATAATAAATTTTCAGATAAGTGGAAATGGCCACGAGCGAACGCGCGCGCGCCGCCTAAGCGGAATTGAATTAGCAAGCATTAACTTTTACAATGTACCGGACATTTGCATATGTATGTATTTGCGGTGAAAATATTTTAATAGCGATATTATTATTCTTTTATTTACGCTGTTTGGAGGATTTCTTAACGCGCCGTTATGTAAACTGTATTATGTAAATGGCAAAAAAAGCGGTCGCGCACAAAGGAAATGTTGTATGTTGCTCATGAAAATTTTGTCTGTTGCCTCTAATCGTTTAGGAAAGGTACAAATGTTGATCTGCTTGTTTACAACTGTTTTTGGGAAACTTGCGTCTCCTTGGTGCTTAAATTCATTTTCGATTCGGTTTTTTTTAATAAACTATTGCTCTGGCATTCTGATAAAATGGACATTAGAATACTTTTTATGATGTTTAGCAGATATTGGTAGAATGATTTGCATAACTTTTAAAGTAAATAGAACATATCTTATAAACTTTTCTCAAAAGCTTGGAGAATTAATAACTATTTTCTACCTTACCAAAATAAATGTAGCTTTTAGGAACGAAAATACTTTTTACCATTGTTATTAAGTGATTCCGCAATGCACGAGGACTAAACAACGTCGGTGCCTTGATATGCAAAACTTGGAATTTCCACAGAAAAAAAAAACTGAAAGGAACAGAGAGAAAGGAGATAAAGATAAAAGTCCGCAACAGTAAAAAGAGGTGGTAGGAAGAAGTGGCTTGTTGGTATTCCGGTAATAGCCGCCCATTTACATTGGCTTTTAACGTCCTCGTAATGCAAACCGCACATTGTTTCACGACCCCCATCGACGATACGTCGGCTCGATCCTTTGATCCGATTTCACCTGATCTCCCGGCTTCTTCGGCTGGCCAGTTTTTTTTTTAACGTTTGTCGCGCTGGTTGTTCGATTTTGAGGTTTGAACGTTTGCTATTCGCGCGTTGAAGCTCGAGAGTTGACAGAGATTTTACTAGGAAATTTAAATGCAATTCAAATGTATAAAAATTGTAGCAAGATTTGAATTTCTTTTTTAATTTTTTTTCATGCAGACATTTTAATTTTGAAAATCTCGCCGAATTTATCGATATGATATAGATAAACATTTTTTTTTTTCAATTTTCTTCGGTTTAGGGTCAAAATGTGATACACGAATTTTAAAAGTGAATAATTTCTTTATTATGTCTTTACAGAATCATTTGATTATAAAACTTTGTACATTTCTGATATTTATAAAATCGTTTAGTTAACTCATTAAAACTTTTCACATGTACGTAAGCCACGAACAGTTAAATCAACATACTTCATTTTTAAAGCAATGTACAATCAAAAATAAATAAGCGTACTGTTATACTTTTCCCTGTATTTATCTACTGCTTCTCATATGTTCTTGACTTGAATGCAGTTGACAACCAATGAGTACAAGCGTCGAATAAACCCAAGATGTCACTTCGATAACTTATTTGTAAGTCTTCATGAACTGAAAGAAATTATTAAATTATTTTATGCAAATACGATGTTGGTATATTGTATTTAAGAGAAATATATTTTAAATACTTTGCCAATCCTTTTAAAGTTGCACTTGCTAGTCTGATAATTTGTTAGTAATCATCTGAATCATACATCATTGTATCTATAAATATAAATATATTACATACAATTTTTTATTTTTTTCTTACACTTATAAAGATTCAGTTTCTACTTTATTTACCTAGCATGTCTATCTGTTCTGCTCCTATATAAAATGTATCAGGATCCATTGATAGTTCTATAAATACATATATATTATATATAATTTCTTTTGTATTTTTTTCTTTCCGCATGCTCGTAATATTTGCAAATTTGATTTATAATTATAAAATCTTACGTTTAAATTTTTTTTCCTGTTTTGCCTCTGTTTTTTCAGATGGTCTTTCAGTGCTTGGTTTGTCTATCTTGCTTTCAACTTTTACACTGTCATCTAAAATAAAAAGTAATTAATAATGATTGCATTATCAGTACGTACATAAATTGACTGAGCTTTCGATCCAATCTGGGACCAAAGTGAATTCCATAAAATTAATGGTTATTTATCAAACAAATGCAACATTTTGTCGACCTCTTCAAGCACTTTATTCGTTTTCTTAATTCATATTATACTGAATGTATCATTTGAACAATCTGTTTAACAGGTCTCTAAAGAGTACAATAAGTATTAAGGAAGATAAATAAAGTGCCTAAATTATCGGTCCGCAAATTCATATTTTTAGATAAATAAAACAATTATTTTTATTTAATTCAATAGCTTGAATAATTTTCTTAAATGAAATCTCATAAATGTCATCAAAGAGCAAAAAAAAGTGTCCATCTTATTTCGATATCTTTAACATTATATCTCTTTTTATTTGATTTTCAAAAAGAATATGATTTCGATTTATACTACTTGTAAAAAAGTAACGGCATATTTCATTTTATTGTTACATTTAAACAACAAATACTTTCTTGGTAGAAAGATTCCGATAATGTCTCTAGAGTCGAGTTAGAATGTCAAAATCTAGCTAGATTCTAGCGATATTATCGGAAATTATCGGAAACTTTCTATTAGGATTATTTACCTGGAAATAAAGCTGGTCCAAAATTTCTTTCTGCCTTTTTTATGAAAATATCCAGTGCTTCCTGCCCACCTATACATAATTTTTTTTATATTCTTTCTGTTCTATTGTTTAGAAATTCTAATAAATGGTTTTGTGATTTTGATTTTTTTCGATTTTTTTATTTTTACATTTATTAAACTTTTTATAATGATATATTTCTTGTTATTATATTAAGAAGAAAATACTTCATACCTAGTTCTATTCCAAAATTGATTTTTGACCTACTAACAAAAAGATCAATTGCTCGCTGCATACCTATAAATAAAGGGAGATTATATATAATTTATTTTATATTTTTTCTGTAAAGAATTTTCTTTACAAATTTTAATAAATGGTTTAGTATTATTTTTTTAAATATTTTTTCTGTATTATTCTTAATAAAAATTTATTGTTAACCACTGCACACTTTAGAAAATAAATCTAAAAGAAAATGTAAAAAATAAATAAAGAAAAAAAAGCTTACGCTTCTCTTCATTTGCAAGAGACTCAGTTGATGTAATTTTGGGTTCAAACAATGGGATCAATCCAAAATTTTCTGGCCATTCAAACTGTACTTCCGCTGCTCTGTTAGCTGTACAAATACATTTAATGTTTTAGATGTTTATTAAAATACTTATAAAACATAATAATGGTATATTATTTTTTGCTTTTAAAAAGAAATACTTCTGGTACCTGCAGTTGGTTTTTCTTTCATTCCCGATCTGATTAGAAAAAGATCAAGTGCTTCCCGTCTACCTATATAAAACATAGGTGAATTATGTATACTTTTATTAATATTTTTTCTGTTGCATTCATTATAAATTCTAATAAATGTGTCTATATTATGGACGGCATAATTTTGAAACATGTTCCCTTTATAAATATATTACATGTGATTTTTTCGATTTTTTATTTTTACACTTATTAAAAATTGTAATGATATACTTCGTGTTATTATATTAAGAAGAAAATACTTCATACCTAGTTCTATTCCAAAATTGATTTTTGACCTACTAACAAAAAGATCAATTGCTTGCTGCATACCTACAAATAAAGGTAGATTATATATAATTTATTTTATATTTTTTCTGTTGAATTCTTTATAAATTCTAATAAATATGTTTACTAAACAGCAACATACATTAGACAATAAATTAAAAAGAATGTAAGACTTGAATGAAAAAAAGTAAGTTTACCTATCTCTTTAGGTGTATTAAGAAGTTCTTCTTGATTTGATTTTTTTGATGTCGTTTTGTCTACAAAATAAATTAATTAACTGATTTTTCGTTGGACATATATAAATTAAAACCTCCGAATAATTTTTTCTTTAATTAAATATTAACATGATGCTTAGAAAACGTGTAGCCTAATTTTCTTTAATCTTTTTTCGAGTTCTTTCATATTTTATGACTTATGATTTTATTTTTTAAAAGAAGTACTTCAATTACCTTTGTTTTCATCATCAAAAAACTGTACTTCCACTGTCGTGTTTCCTGTACGGAGAAAAATTTTGTAATAAAAATTACAATAGTACATTTTAATTTGATCACAGACTGTAAAAGTCTAAAAAATTACCATGTTCCTAGTAAATTTTACAAGTCTAAATATGAAAATTTATCATTGACCTCGTAAAATTTACTAAAAAGTATGGTAATTTTTTAGGTTTTTACAGTCTGTGATCAAATTAAAACGTACTCTTGTGATTTTTACTAGAGAATTTTTCTCGGCGAATACAAATACAATTAATGTTTTAGATTTTTCTTTAAATACTTTTAGAAAATAATAATGGTGTATTTTATTTTTGTTAATATATTTAAAGAATATTTTATTTTTTCTTTTAAGAAGAAATTATTTTATTCTTTACTTACTTTGTATCGATATATCATCCTCTTCCTTCGAGAGCAATTCTTGAATCGAAGTTAGATCTGTAAAATATCAATTTATAAAATACTTATAAAAAATAATAAAGGTTTATTATTTTTTTACTATCAAAAAGAAACACTTAATATACCTGCAGTTCGTTTTTCTTTCATTCCCGATCTTATTACAAAAAGATCCAGTGCTTCCTGATTATCTATAAATATTCGAAAATTACGTATAATTTTTTTTACATTTTTTCTGTTGCATTCGTTATAAATTTTAATAAATATGTGTCCACTATGAACGGCATAATCTTGAAATATGTTCCCTTTATAAATATATTACATGTGATTTTTTTCGATTTTTTTATTTTTACATTTATTAAAAATTATAATGATATATTTCTTGTTATTAAGAACAAAATACTTTATACCTAGTTCTATTCCAAAATTGACTTTTGACCTGCTAACAAAAAGATCAATTGCTTGCTGCATACCTATAAATAAAGGTAGATTATATATAATTTATTTTATATTTTTTCTGTTGAATTCTTTATAAATTCTAATAAATGGTTTAGTATTATTTTTTAAAATATTTTTTCTGTATAATTCTTAATAAAAATTTATTGTTAACCATGCATACTCTAGAAAATAAATCTAAAAGAAAATGTAAAACATAAATAAAGAAATAAAAGCTTACGCTCGTCTTCATTTGTAGGAGACTCAGTTGGTTTCATTTTGGGTTCAGGCAATGGAATCAATCCAAAATTTTCTGACCTAACTACAAAAAGATCACAAAAAGGTATAAAATTGATTCTTAATAGCTACATACTTCAGAAAATATATTTAAAAGAAAAGGTAGCATTTGAATAAAGTTGATATATTTTCCATTGGACACATACATAAAATAAAAATCAACAAAAATATTTTGTTTAATTAAATCTGTTAAGTATTAATATGATATTTATGCTCAGAAAAAATGTAGCCAAATTTCCTTTACGCTTTTTCGATTTTGTATTTTATTGCTTTTCATTTTATTTTTGAAAAAAAGTAGTTCGGTTACCTTCATCTTCATCGTCATCAAAAAACTGTACTTCCGCTGTAGTGTTTCCTATATAAGTAGATTTAATGTTTTAGATCTCTTTATAATACTTGTCGAAAATAATAATGATGTATTATTTGTTTATTTTCAAAAAGACTGTGTACCTATAGCTGCATTTTCTTTCATTCCCGATCTTGTTAGAAAAAGATCAATTGCTTCCTGCATACCTATAAATATAATGTATACTTTTAATGATATCCTTCTGTTCTTTATAAATTCTAATAAATATGTACCACTAAAGACGAAATATTTTAAACAATATAAATTACAAAGATTGTAAGATTTGAATTAAGAAAAAAGGAAGTTTACCTATCATTTTAGGGGTCTGTGGATCATTCACTTCTTGAGTTGATCTTTTGGATGTAATTTTGCCTACAAAAGTAATTAATTAACCGAATACTTCATTGTACATAAATAAATAAAAAATGTACAAAAATGCTTGCTGCAAAACTATAAATATAGGTGAATTATGTATAATTTTTTTTAGATTTTGTCTATTATTATATTGTATATAAATTTTAATAAATATGTCTATTTATCAGCAACATACATTAGATAATAAATTTTAAAGAATGTAAAATTTGAATAAAATAAAGAAAGTTTACCCCTGTCTTCATCCTCATCTGGACAACCAGACACAAAACAATAACCCATTCCTTCAGTTGAAGTATTTTCGTCTACAAACAAAATTAATTAACTGATATTCCATTGCACACATTTTAATTAAACAGCAACTAAAAATGTTTTCTTTCAATAAATCTGTTAATTATCAACATTATACTTATGCTTAAAAAGGTATAGCCAACTTTTCATTAATCTTATTTTGATTTCTTTCATATTTTATTGCTTTTCATTTTATTTTTCAAAAGAAGTACTTCAATTACCTTCGTCTTCATCGTTACGAGAAACCTGTATTCTCGCTGCTGCATTTTCTATACAAATATATTTAATGTTTTAGATATTTATTAAAATACTTATAAAACATAATAATGGTATATTATTTTTTTGCTTTAAAAAGGAAACACTTTATATACCTGCAATTGGTTTTTCTTTCATTGCCGATCTTATTAGAAAAAGACCAAGTGCTTCCCGTCTACCTATATAAAACATAGGTGAATTGTATATACTTTTATTTATATTTTTTCTGTTGCATTCATTATAAATTCTAATAAATGTGTCTCCATTATGGGCGGCATAATTTTGAAACATGTTTCATTTAAATATATTACATGTGATTTTTTTTCGATTTTTTTATTTTTACATTTATTAAACTTTTTATAATGATATATTTCTTGTTATTATATATTAAGAGGAAAATACTTCATACCTAGTTCTATTCCAAAATTGATTTTTGACCTACTAACAAAAAGATCAATAATTGCTTGCTGCATACCTAGAAATAAAGGTAGATTATATATAATTTATTTTATATTTTTTCTGTTGAATTGTTTATAAATACTAATAAATGGTTTAGTATTATTTTTTAAAATATTTTTTCTGTATAATTCTTAATAAAAATTTATTGTTAACTACTTAATCTAAAAGAAAATGTAAAAAATAAACAAAGAAAAAAAAGCTTACGCTTCTCTTCATTTGCAGGAGACTCAGTTGCTGTAATTTTGGGTTCAAACAATGGGATCAATCCAAAATTTTCTGGCCATTCAAAAAACTGTACTTCCGCTGCTGTGTTTGCTAAACAAATACATTTAATGTTTTAGATGTTTATTAAAATACTTATAAAACATAATAATGGTATATTATTTTTTTGCTTTCAAAAAGAAAAACTTCTGGTACCTGCAGTTGGTTTTTCTTTCATTCCCGATCTTATTAGAAAAAGACCAAGTGCTTCCCGTCTACCTATATAAAACATAGGTGAATTATGTATACTTTTATTTATATTTTCTCTGTTTGCATTCATTATAAATTCTAATAAATGTGCCTCCATTATGGGCGGCATAATTTTGAAACATATATAAATATATTACATGTGATTTTTTCGATTTTTTATTTTTACGCTTATTAAAACTTATAATGATATACTTCGTGTTATTATATTAAGAAAAAAATACTTTATACCTAGTTCTATTCCAAAATTGATTTTTGACCTGCTAACAAAAAGATCAATTGCTTGTTGCATACCTATAAATAAAGGTAGATTATATATAATTTATTTTATATTTTTTCTGTTGAATTTTTTACAAATTTTAATAAATGGTTTAGTATTATTTTTTAAAATATTTTTTCTGTATAGTTCTTAATAAAAATTTATTGTTAACCACTGCATATTTTAGAAAATAAATCTAAAAGAAAATGTAAAATTAAATAAAGAAAAAAAAGCTTACGCTTCTCTTCATTTGAAGGAGACTCAGTTAGTGTAGTTGTGGGTTCAAACAATAGAATTAATCCAAAATTTCTTGGCCATTCAAAAAACTGTACTTCCGCTGTTGTGTTTCCTGTACAAATACATTTAATGTTTTAGATTTTTATTACAATACTTTTTGAAAATAATAGCGGTGTATTATATATTTATTTTTAAAAAGACTATATACCTAGAGTTGCATGTGCTTTCATTCCCAATCTTGTTAGAAAAAGATCAAGTGCTTTCCGCATACCTATAAATATAATGTATAATACTTTTATTGACTTGATGTAATTTTGCCTACAAAAGAAATTAATTAACTGAATATTTCATTGTACACATAGAAATAAAAAATGTGCGAAAAATGTGTTCTTTAATTAAATCTGTTAATTATCAACAAGGTACTTATGCTTAAAAGGGTATAGCCAATTTTTCTTTAATCTTATTTTGATTTCTTCCGTATTCTATTGCTTCTAATTTTATTTTTGTAAAGAAGTACTTATACCTTCGTGTTCATCATCATCATCAAAAAATTGTACTGCCGCTTTTGTGTTTCCTGTAAAGAAAAATTTAATATTTTAGATTTTTCTTAAAAGACTTGCAGATAATAATACTGGTGTATTATTTTTTTATCTTCTAAAAAGAAATGCATTATATACCTATATCTCCATATTGCATTCCCCATTTTGCCATAAAATGATTAATTGCTTCTTGCCTACCTATAAATATACGTATATTTGCACATATTTTCAAACATAAATAAAAACCTTTGAGACCTTAACGGTCACATTATTACAAATTATTATTACAAATTCGATTATAATTATAAAAGTTTACCCATCTGTTTGATCGGTAACTACTTTCTTCCATTTTTTGTATGGCCTACATGAAAAGTTAATTAATTCAGATTGAATAGTATTTAGATAAGTTATAAACCAACGAAAAATGTTTTCTTAAATTATATTCATTATTTGTAAAAATTCAATAACTAACAAAGAGGTATTCGTTTGTTTCATGGTCTTTTATCGTTCAAATTTTGTTTTTAAAAATTGCAGGTTCATAAACTTCAGTATTTACCTGGACGCCGCTCAAGGAGAACTTCAGTTATTACTGCCCATACAATGGCAACACATAAGGCTGCTATACAATAAAATTTCATTTTCTTTTGTGAAACTTTATTTAAAAAACTGAAGGCTTTACTATATTTATCTAAATAATTTGCGGCCGCACTAGAATTTAGAAATTATATAAATTAATTAAAAATAATGATAAGTTTTCTGTTATGTCTTATCAATATAATTTTAAAGTTAGAGTCTCCTCGATCGCTCAACTAATAATAGATAACTGTGAGTATTTCTCTTAGTCGCTCTAATATAAACCAAAACATTCTGTGTACTTAGATTTCAAAATAATTGGTTTTTAAGTTTAAATTTTATTTCCGTTAAGATTTATATTTAAGTAACATTAAAGTGCTTTTTTATAGTTATTAAGTATAAAATATTTAATATTTAATGAATTTTTGTATATAAGAAATATTAATAATGTAGTCATATATTGTTATAAAAATATTTTTAATAAATTGCAGTAATAGATTTGTACATAGTCATTTTTTAATAATATTATTGTTTTTAGTTGAAACCAGGTTTAGTATAAGAATAATGGAAACACTTGTGTCATTCAACTAATTGCATATACTGTGGTTTAATTTGTACTATGCCACAAATTGCAAATTTTCATATAGCACAGATATTTCGGCAGTCCTAAACAAACGAAAAGGTTTTATGTAGTTTATTTTCTATTTATTAATAAGTAAACAAAATGTTATTTCACTCACCTTTTTTTTCCTCACCTTGAGGCTCGCTTGGCAAATCTGTTGCTGTAGCAATTCTTTGATCTTCCTTCAGATCTGTGAAAACAAATCATGTAAATGAATGACTAGTTTATTAAATTTTTTGAAATTTATGTTAATAATAAAGAATAAATTTTTTGTTATGCAGTTCCTCGAGATTATCTTTAACATTATTTCATGCTAAGATTTAAAGCAATCATATAATTAATTATATAAAAAACAAATTTTTATACTTTTTAAGTCATACAAAGCGTGCATGGATTTATAACCAACACATAATGTTATAAAAATAAAATATATATTGATTAAGAATGAATTCATAGATGCAAGTAATCTTGAAACCAAATATAATTTATAAGATAATCTTATTATTGTTTATTTACTTTTCAGCATTTCATCTTCGTGCCGCTTTTGCAATTCTTGAAAGATAGTTGTAATATCTGAAAATATCAATTATAAATATGTCATATATTTTAAACTTATCAAATTGGTATGACTTTTAAACCGACATTTATACAGGTGTTCCAAAAATGAATATCAAAAAGCTACTGTCAGTTAGAGAAGAAAATTCTATGCCTAAAAGTCTTAGATTGTGTCACTTCCGGTGCATACATTTTGAGTTGTATTTTATTAACAATTAGAAGATTTAATGAATCAGAATTCGCCGCACCTCGTAGTTGCTATAGCCGTTGAAAGAAGTGGCTAATTTGTATTATATATATTTAAAACACGTGTACATTATTTCATATTTTGAATCATTAAACGATAATTATTAACTATAAAATGTTACATTTTTAAATATATGCTACAAAATACGCATACGAACAAATTAAAATTAAAATTAATGAATACAGCCAACTTTACATTTTAAACCAAACAGCATTTCTTTATTTCTGTATTTTAAGAAGAAATTATTTTATTCTTTACTTACTTGGTAGAGGTATAACTGCGAGTTGCTTCGCGCGCAATTCAAAGGCAGTCAAGTCTGTAAAATATCAATTAAAATGGTGTAATATGTAAATGGTGGATTGAAATTATTGTATTTTTTTCTTACTTCGCAACGGTATATCTTCTGGTTTCTTCGACTGCGATTCTTGAATGAAAGTTAAATCTATAAAATATCGATTAAAAGTGTGTAATGTTAACTTATCAAATTATTGGACTTTTGGAGCAAACAGAATTTTTTTATTTCTGCATTTTAAGAAGAAATGATTTTATTTTTTTCTTACTTGGTAGAGGTATAACTGCGAGTTGCTTCGCGCGCAATTCAAAGGCAGTCAAGTCTGTAAAATATTAATTAAAATGGTATAATATGTAAATGGTGGATTGAAATTATTGTATTTTTTTCTTACTTCGCAACGGTATATCTTCTGGTTTCTTCGACTGCGATTCTTGAATGAAAGTTAAATCTATAAAATATCGATTAAAAGTGTGTAATGTTAACTTATCAAATTATTGGACTTTTGGAGCAAACAGAATTTTTTTATTTCTGCATTTTAAGAAGAAATGATTTTATTTTTTTCTTACTTGGTAGAGGTATAACTGCGAGTTGCTTCGCGCGCAATTCAAAGGCAGTCAAGTCTGTAAAATATTAATTAAAATCGTATAATATGTAAATGGTGGATTGAAATTATTGTATTTTTTTCTTACTTCGCAACGGTATATCTTCTGGTTGCTTCGAGTGCAATTCTTGAACAGAAGGTAAATCTGTAAAATATCGATTGAAAGCATGTGTTGCAAAAACTTACCAAATTACTGGATTTTATATTTGAATACTTTTTAAATGAAGATTTGCATTTTATATATTGAATCATTAAAAAATAATTCATATTAATTGTTGAGGATATTTTACAAACGATATTTTACAATCATATTCTGAACTTAAAAAAAAATGAATTGAAAATTAAACAAATATAAATTTTAATCTACACAAAGGATAAACATATAGATTAGAAATGCATGTCTTTTAAGACGAGCACAGTTTTTAATAAAGTACCTAAATGGATTTGCGAATGACAAATATTATCAAATTACTTTAAAACAATAATTACGACGATTATACCTTTGGGTAAATCAGATTCTACTTTGGATATTAAAGTACTTAAAATGTAAACGGCACTGCATAATAAAACGTCTTTCGTATTCTGCAAATAATTAGAGAAAACATTATATTTTGAAAAACATTATTATTAAAAATATCGGACTGACTTTGGACTTCTTTTTTAACCAAATGCGACTTACCATATTTTGTACGATATTATTATATAATTAATTCTTTTGTCACAGCGCTAATCACAGTTTGCATAGATTTAGAACTGACTTGTCTTTTTATGCGTTCATAATGTATAAATTTTAAAGTACGTTTTAAACTATTGTTTAGTCACGCCAGCCGTAAAAACGGTGTGTTATCTTTCCATTTTTTAAAAATAATATATAATTGTTACATAAAAATTGGAAAGCATGTGTTCGAATCGGCACGACTGTAAAATTTTTAAAACTTCTTTATCCAAACCGAAAGCAAACAAAACCAAAAACTAACAAAATCGTCTCAGTTCGAGCGCGTAATTGTTTTTCCAATGAAATCGGACACCTCTCGGGCTCGCACCTTCGTCCGTCGCAGGTGAAGCCCGCACCTAATTATCTCGTCTCCTGCAGGGGTCCCTCGATAAAAAAAAAAAAAAAAGAACGGCCCCCGCTCGGAATTCCGCGTCCCGGCGAAAAACCGGCGGCATATTTTCGGGCCCCTCGGAATGCCCGGCGCATTCAAATCGGTCAGCGGCTCTCTCTCTCTCTCTCTCTCTATTTTGCTTGAACCGCGGCCTTTTTTAAAGCGGCCGCGCTTTTTGCCTCCCTTTCTCTCTCTCTTATTTGTTACCACTCTCCGTCTCTCTCTCCGCCTATTTCGAGGGCCCCTTTCGCGAGGCTGCGGCCGTCTATCAGTTTGTCTCTATCGCGCACCGACGACGATTCGGGATTGACGTTGAGGGATGACGCGAGCCTTCGCTCTTCTGGGCTGTCGCGTTCTCGCATCGTGAGACTGACCACGCGCGCGCGCGATTCCGAAGGCGAAACGAGTGAGAGAGGAGACGCAAACGGAGGGGGAGGAATCGGGCAATTTCGCCTGCAAACCGTGTTGCCGCGAGGTCATTCGCGAGCCTGATACCGCGCGGGGGGACTTTGTTGCTCCTTTTTCGATCGACCGTCGCCTGCGGATTGTTAGCACACGGCGAACGTCATTTCAGACGACTCAAATTCCTGCATCGAACGTTGTCGCTCTAACGCTCGGGGGAGCGGATACGTGTACCGCTCGCCGAGGCATCGACTCGAGAGAATTTATAGTCATCGACAGTCGAAACGTCCCCCTCTTGCCTATTAGCAAAAAACCTCGCAGCGGACAATCACTACACGCATTATGAGCGGATCTCATCAATTCGAAGGGGTCCGTTCGCCTCAACACTTTAAAGCAACTTCATTTGAAATTTAATGCGCCGAGCGCGGCGCACGGGGCGACGGGCAGAGAGGCCGGCGAAAAAAAAGGAAAAAAATCGAGCAGATCGAACAAAGGAAGAAAGCGGGGTAAGAAGCGGAGCAGTCCGCTCTCGATTAAACGGCCGAAAAGCTCTCTTTTCGAATGCCGAAAAATGCAGCTCTCGCCGCGGAGAACCGAGGGAGGGGGGGGGGGGGAACAAAGGCCCCCGCGGGGCCTCGAAAGACCGTCGTCCGTCGTCGTCCCCCGCGGGCCGCGCGGAGAATCGAACCGAGAAACGAGAGAGGGAGCAGCGGATCGTCAGCGTAGCGCGCGGAGTGATGAAAGAGTGCAACTTATGCATACCGTGTAAGTGACGCCGATGAATTATTCATTCTAATAAAATAATGCGCGCGCGCGGATGCCGCGGATGCGCGAAACTCTAAGGAGGACGACGGCGAAGGGTCCCTTCCTCGAGCTCTTTTTTACGTGTTTCGCTTGCCTCTTTGCGCGTCCCTCTTTTTTTGCCCAACAGTCCTTCCCTTTGTCTTCTCATACATAATACAATTAAGCAATCCGGACCGTAAATTGAAAATTTGCATCCTTGTTATACGATTGTATAGAGAAAATTACGGCGATGTAAATGCTTCGTTCGTTTAATTGTGAACACGCGTTTACTTTCGAATCTTGGAAAGATTTGATTGTTCGCAAATGCGGAAAAGACGGAAAAGGCCGTCATGGCAACATATTCCTTGCAAGTTAACCGAATTAAACAATGCGAAAAATCTGCTTTCTCGAATAACCGAGGCCGGAAAATGTATAATAGTTTTAAACTAGTTCTCCTCGATTTCAAAGAGCGCACTCCGACAATGTCAAGCTCCTTCCGCGCACTTACGTAACGTCGGCGAAAATCGCTGCCAGCGCGATGGCGGAGGGTGGCAGCAGCAGCAGCAGCAGCAGCCCGCCTTTCTCGGGGCGCGGGCGAAATACGAGCGAATTCCCCGAGAGACGTGTAATGCGGGGAAAAAGCCAGGGCGTTTTACCGCGGAAGAAGGCGAGAGCTCACCGCGGAGCGAAAGAAAAATAGAGCGAAAAGGAGGAAAAGGCTCGGGAGGAAGGGGGGGGGGAGCAAAGTCGCGCGGCGTATATAAAATCCCATTTTCGAAACTCGATTTCTCGCCCATAAACAGGCGGTCGCACAGCTCGCCTCGGAAAATAGAATCGCTCCCCGCGCCGAGAGAGAGAGAGAGAGAGAGAGTGGCAATCGAATTCCCGAGCACTTTCAATTCTCCGGCACCTACGCGAAACCGACTGCAAAGTAAAAAAAAGGAGCGCCGGCAGGAGAAAACGAAACAAGTCGCCCGGTGATGCTCGTCCAGGGAGACATTCGAGCATCGGAGCTCGAGAGTGGCGGATGCGCGCCTCTCGCTTCTTCTCCGCCAGGAGACGAGGTTCTCCTAAGGCCGGACCCTGTCCGCTTAATCGACTTCTGGGCCGAGCCGTGCTGCGATTTATGGATTCCCCGGGATTTCGCCGGAGTGAAATTGCCTTGTTTATAACGACGAGGTCGAAAAATCCTTAAGGTGACAAACCGCTTGAGTAAGCGGGGACCGAATCGAAGATTCGGTTCTTTTTATGGTTTTTGTGATCGCGAAACTTGTCCAGTAAACTTGGGAAATTCGTAATCGTGTACTTTATTCTTACTATTTAAAAAGGATATCAAGCTTGTTATCTCAAATAGACTTTAAGAAGGGTTATTGGGGGAAAGTTAAAATTTGCTAATGTTTGTTTTGATCCTCGACTCGTTTAACTCCTTTTTAATACTTTATCATTAAATTTGATAATTAAAAATATATAGACTGATCTTCAAAATCTTTCGTACACTTGCTAAAAAAATAATCTCAAAAAGTATTTTACAGCAATCTATATAATGAACTCGACAAAAGACAATTTTTTTCAATCTCATTCTTCTTATTTCTCCACGTCAAAACTGTCAAATCACTCGTGATTTTACCGATAATAAATCTTCGCCGCTTTTTACTTTTTGCGACGAAAAAAACAAGAGAAAAAAAAAGAAAAAAGATTTTTGCACTATATAATCTGAACTATCGCAAAAAAGGTGTTATTTCATCCACAATTTCGCAAGGGGTAGCCCGGCAAATTGTACACTTTCTCAAATCGCGCGAGCCAGTTATGTAGATGACAAGTCCGACGGGACTATATAGCCCCCCCGATGCAAAAAGGGGCAAAAATCCGCTCGCCCTGCGAGCGCCAAACATTATAATAAATCAGCCGGGTTTCGACGTGAATGTGAAATTGCCGGAACCGATATGCTCGCGCACAACTTGCCGGCGTCATATAGCCGCGGCGCGCGGCGTATGTATATATATATATATATATATATATGGAAAACGAGGGGGATGACACGATCGACCCGGGCTCTCTCGCCGAGAGAGAAAGACATAGAAACGAGAGAAAAATGAAGCCCCGAGCAAGAGAGAGAGACGGGCAATCGTTGGGGTCGATCAAAGGAAATGGGCTATTGTGAACATTATTTGTCATACTGCCTCCGGACCTATGGGACTTGGAATCGCGCGGGAGAAAGCCGCCCCGCTTGTGTATACGCGTGTCTCTACGGGGATTTTACGCTGATATAACGCCCGCGGATGACGATTGGAAATTATTCGGATTTTAAAAATTGAGGCGCGCACCCACGGGGGGGGGGGGGAAACGAATGTTTCGAAAATGGCCGTTCGTTCCGGTATAAAGAGATTTTGTATTTTTCGATATTTCGAGATACTTTTCTTACTTTTTTTTAATAGGTTAATTGATATAACAGAATATAGATTTAAATATTTATTCAGAGTAATAAAGTAAAACAAGTTCAGTTAACCTTCGGTTTAATAGTCACATGAAAATTGTCTAATACCTTGCGGGTTCTCCAGTATCTTTTTAACAAAACTACTTAATATTCTGAAACGTTTTTGAGATTTCGAATTAAAAAGTAAACGCGAGCGAAAAACTAATATATTTAGTTTTTAGCAACATCCTGGCAAGTACTTAATTAGCTTAATCTGCTATGAAAAGTAATTAAAATTCAAGACCAAAAATTAAAATCAGAGAAGCTTATATGCGAACGAAAATTTACAACGCTCGCTTACGCATTTTTTTATCATAATATACCTCTTAATTATCCATAAACGATAGTGATAAAGTTGAGGCGTCGCCAACATATTATGATATTCCCCGACTTTTTTTTTTTTTTTTTGTCGATACGCGAGATTAATTATTCGGGATTTACATGAAACTCCGATTCAGCGACAATCCGCCGGCGAAATTAATTCTCGCCATCCGCCACGAGACAAGTTATTCATGTAGATGACGTGAAAATGTTCGAGAATAACGGGGTTTGGGTTAGCCTTTCATCAGCATTTTAATCGAACGAAATTTAGCGGCTGCGGCTAATGAAAACACGTTAGACGCGGAATAAATATTTTTTACGAGCTGAGATCCGATCGGATATTTTTAGCCTTTTACTGATACGCTCAATGTTGAATAAATGAAATTTATTTAAAGAATTATTTTATTAGTCTTGTATAAATATTGACGTAGAATTTAACTGGGCACTGGGGCTGCCTCGTAATTATTTTTCGACTTTTATAAATTATTCCGCTCGACAGAGTTACAATAATCGGCTGCAGCTAATTTTCTTGAAAATTTGGAATAATATTTAGATTGTTACTGATATTAATGTAAATGATTTAAGCATGCATAATTTATAAGTCGGTAATGCCATTAGAATGGCGAGTCGTAAAAAATCGAGGAAATTGAAGTCTTCTAGGCTCGGGTTACATGACAGCCGTGGAGTTATAAATTAGTAAATAGTAAGGCTGCTTGAAGACTTCATTATATTTAAGAAGCGATGCAACTTTCCTCGTTAAAGATTCGTCGCCTCGGGCGTCGAAGGATGCCTTGTTAAAATACACCCCGGCGACTACATATATTCTAAAGATCCCGTGACTTTAATATAATTTTCACACGCTAGGAGAAGTAGTCGAAGTATTTTTACGGTCCTCGTAAAAAGTTTTTATTTTCTTTCTTTAAAAATTTTGAGGAAAGCAGCAGCGCTGCCGAGATGAAATCTTTAAAATGTGCGCTAACTTTTATTGCGCTGGAAAAATTTCATTCCATTCGTGTACACGTGCATTTTTATGATAAACAAATTAATTCAGCGAACTTTTATTGGTTTAACTGATGCGTATATAAAGAGGAAGATCGACTACGAGCTTCAAGTTTTTATTGGGAAAATAATAAATAAAATAGTTAAAAACATTTGCAAATTTGATTTTATTATTCAAGCAAGTTTATACTATTAACATCAGTATTAACTATAGTAAATATCTTAAGTTAGAGAACAACTCTTCCGAATTCATGATATACAACATAGGAACAATTTATTACATAATCTTATGCAAATTCGTGAAAAATAAACAATAATTTATTACCATAAATATTTTATACTTCTTACTTAAGTTTTGTAACTCCTAAAAAAGTGTAAATCAACAAAAACTCATTGGACGAAAAGCTGGCTATTAAGCTTTCGGTTCAACAACTTCTGTTCGAAGCGAGACGCAATTATTTACGATATAAGTAACATCGAAATATTAATCCAATACGACAATCTAACAAAAGGCATTCCAAATTGCTAAATCCATCACGCGCTGTGCAATGCGGCAGCCATTATGCGTACAATCGCCTGGCGTACACAATTCCCCAACATGGAGAGTTTTACGCAGACTCCATTTTCGCTACACAATGCTCTCGACTGGGATTTTTTTCTTTTTTTTTTTTTTCACGCGGCGATTCGTCAAAAAAGGAAGAAACGAGAGCGGGAAAAATATACGGCAACTCCCCTTCCGCTCAATAAACTGGCGTATCAAGGGGGATATTGTACATTGGTTTCGACAATATATGGCCTGCTTTCTCTCTCTCTCTCTTTCTCCCTCCTCGAATCGCTCGTCCCTTTTTCGATTCAGTTTCCGTCGCTTTTCTAATGCTTTTTGTTCGCACTCGTGTTTCGTGTTACTTTTGCCACGGCTTTTGTTCCGCGGAGAGATTGACAGATTTTAATTTTAAATTCAATCTTTTTAGTTCTCATTATAGCGAGTGTTTGCACACTGCATATATTTCTTTTAAAATGGTTATGCGGAAATAGGCATTTTTACATTTAAATAATGCCATTTTTCTTGGTTTGAGTTATCGCGAGGAATATTTTCTAAAAAAAAAAACTTAAAATCCTCTTCATTTTTTTGACTAGATATAAATTTTACAGATGAAAACTTATTAATTAAATCTACCAATAAATAAAGACTTGGACTATAATCGTTCAATACCTAAATGTAATATTATTTAAAAGCGTAGTTAGATATCCAGATATAAATAATTCTTATAAAGGTGATTGGTATTATTATTTACATGTCATCGGTATGTTTACCTTATACGAAATATTGAGTTGGACGTTTAGATTTAATTTGACGTTAATTAAATTCTAAATGGAAATAAAATGTCATAATTGAGTTTTTCTCAGATAGCATTTTCATCAGGTCCTATGTGTAATTTTTAACTAAAGTTTATAATAAAAAGTAGATCAATGCAAATTCGAAAATGTCAATGTAGTTAGTATATTATTCATTGCCTCCAGAAAAATTTTCTTCTATCTACTTTGATTCAATATACTCTTAGCAATAGAATCGCATAAGAAAAGATTTTTATGGAAATTTAAAAATTTCCGCGTACCAGATTATACATTAGCCAACTGCATCGGCTCCAAGTCTATTTTTACCGTACGTAAGGCCCGCCTCGGCCGTCGACAAAAGCCACCAACTCCCCTCTCGGCTCATTTTCCTCGGCGCGGCAATCGCTTCGCATCCTCAACAGCCGCAGCCCCAGATTCCGCTTTTCCGCGATCGTTATAATAAAACGAACGAAAATCCGCGGCGAAGCACAGCGCGGATACGTCGACGCGTCGTCGCTATATCGATTGCGGGGAAGCCAGCGGAGGAGATCCCGTAGTATAGCGGCGGGGAAGGGAGGCGGTGCGCGCGGAGAGAGAGAGAGAGAGAGCGAGTGTTTCCATGGCGACGCGGGAGGCGCGGAGAGCTCGACTGCACCGAGGGACGTTTACCTTAATGCCCTGGAATTACGGACGTGATTTCAGCCTCCTCCTCGGCGGAGGACGCTTTAGTGATAATGTAATTTTATCTCCCCCCCCCCTCCTCCCCCTTGTATCGCATTATATCCGCGCGCAGCTCCCCCTGGAAGCTCGATAAGCCGTCGCCGCTCGAGGAGCTCCTCACTTTTTCCGGCGATGATAAGGTCTGATTAAGAGGGGAGCTGCCACGGCCAATTATCTCGTCGGCTGGTCGAAGTGCGCTGCGATCGGGATCATTGTTCGGGGCTTCCTGTCTCCGGGACTTTTGCGCTCACGCGCAAGTCCACGACGGGAGATGTTTTTGCTTCGAGCTCGATAATTTTAGGAGTTTGTCGCGTTGCGCATTACAGCGGATTGTCTTTAATCTTTCTGTTTTTAGGAGGGTTTCTAATTATCTTTCACTGTTGTCAAAAAAAGTGACTGTTGGATAATAATTAATGAGTTGCATGTACAAATTCTTATTTTATTTGGTCGAATAAAAAGAATTTTAAACCAATAACTGTGTTATTATTCCCAAGCATTATAGTACTGATAAACGGTACCGAATTTCTAAATTTTACTCCACTAAAACAATTGTCAATAATTTTTTTATCCTGTTCTAATTTTATCTGCAAAATATCTATAAAATTTTACCTAAATTTTTTATGTAGAAACCATAAAAGCAGTTAAAATCTACTATTCATCCGATGGACAACGAGAAACTTATGGAAGAAATCCCGCGGACCATCAGGTAAAATTCGGTCCCACCGCAGGGGTGCCGCCTTCGAGATCCGTCTTTGGCTTGGGTTTATAATCCGCAGCCACTCGGTTTCTGGTCGCGTGGCGGCGCTCCAGCTCACGGCGGCTTCCCCCTCCTCCGTCGATCGTCGGCCTCCTCGTCGCTCCACCCCCTCGAACCCCGGAGCGTTCGGCGATTGGCCGACGGGAGAGAGCCGCCGCCCGGCGGGGAAGGAAAAGCCATCGTTGCGATCGAATCAAGCGGCTCGGCTCGTTAGCGCAAAATTGCGAGACATTAACTCTCGGGCCTCCCCCCTCCCTCTCGCCTCTCTCTCTGCACACAGACGCGCAGGGACAATTTCGCGCTCGGCGCTTTTTCTTATACGACGATGTCTTGATTATCTCGTCGCCGGGGAAGAGAGAGGCGTAATTTGCCGCGATGACTAGGAAACGCCGAGGGAGGTAATAAGGGCTCTTATTGGGTAATCGCTGGTTCGCCGCCTGTAAAAAGACGTTGTAATTGTAGGATTGCCCGCGCACATAGGGAGGCTGTACATTGTGTAACGGACGCGCGCGCCTGGCTGTGCTTTAAGTTATTGAGCTTTGCGAGCGTTATTTATCCGGCGACGACCTGCGATGCGAAATCCGGCGTAAAAATTCACGAGTAGCACGCGCCGAGAACAGAAATTTACCGCGCGCTATAATTCCTAGGCGCTTTACGGCTCCAACTGCTAATTACTCTTTTCAAAAATTCTCACATTTTTAACCGGGAAAATCCACTTTGCCTTATCCGTAAAATCAATTTTCTCGCGGGTAAAAGATACATTAGACGATATTGTGGAAAGTTTTGCGGAAAGCTCAGGTATTCCACTAGGCAAGATTCCCTTTAAATTTATTAACTCTGTACTTGCTAAGTTTTTATAATGTATGTTCGCACTTATATTCATAAATTCAGTGTTATTCAGTTCAATATACGGACCTCCCTAATAATAACACACGAAAACCAAAAAAATACCAATTACTCATATATAATAGCTCGTAAATTTAAAATTTCTCAACGCATTTACTTATCTTATAATTTATCTCTTTTATAATATTATATAATTTTAAATACTTATAATTTTGAAACTAGTTACCCCGTACACTTTCGAATCTATATAAAAATATGAAAAATTGCTTTTTTTTAGGTAATGGTGAAACACTTTTTCAAAGTGCTATGGATATGGGTAGACTATTATAAAATGCAAACAAGCAGAGTAGCACAATCTAATAAACGAATTATAATTCTCTTTTATTGTAATTCTACCTCATCGACTGGAAAGAAGAATAAAGGGGAAAAATAAAAATCAATATTTATTTACCAGATTGGTTTTAAATTTTTATTTAATCCTTTTTAGTATTAATGTACTCAGTTTTTAAAACATTTATTTATAAACAGTTATTCAGGTGTAGATAAAAATTAAATACATACGATGATGTTCGACAAAAGAATTATAAAAACTCAAAATATTTAAAAAAAAATTATCTATCGATTGATACATTAAATTCAAGTCAGGTGCAACGTACCAAATAAAATTAATTTCTAAAAATTTCATGAAATATAAGTTTAAATATAGTCAAAATACTTTTCTTCAAAATGTTCATGACATATATCTAAAAAATAAAATACATATACGAGTCTCTTATTTCTATTATACTCACAGACTATATAGATACACTAAATAGTATTAATTTGCTTTTCGGAATTTTTAATATTTTCAGAAGTCAAATAATTATATCTAACAAGGAGAGTGTATGAGATTTGGGTAATGGATTTTTCTGTAAATTTGTGGATATTTTTTCTGATGTTACAATATGAAGGAAGCCGCGTCCGTTCGGCCTAACGCTCGATTTTTCAAAAATTATTTGCTCTTTAGCGAAAATCTAAGAAAAATCGCTTTTGGTTTAAATCTTATCGATTAATCTTTATTTTTTCAAAAGTTATAGCTAAATAAAAATTTACAATAAAATTAAACTAAAATTACATAAGAAGATTTTTTATATTATTTTAATGGTCATTCTTTGTTTCACTACAACTTTTGAACAAATAAATTAGTTTATGTTAAAATTAAACAAAAAAACATTTTGGAAACAATTCGAATAATTATTTTATTGAAAGTGAACTAAACGTACATTGCAATGCAGATCATGAATGATTAACTTTTTTACACACAGTTTTTCATTTCGTTTAGTTTAGAACTCATGCTCTTCAAGATGATGATTTTTTCTCTTTCACCAGTTCCTTTTTTTTACACATTCTTGAATAGTTATTGTCAAGTAAAACTAAGTTATCTTATTTAAACTATTTAGTGAATTATAATATACATGTATACCTTAGTAATTTCTTACGTAAAACAGCACTAGCTCCTTTTGAATTAAGTTCAAATCTGCTGATATCGTGTTTTCCGAGACCTTTGGCTTTTTTTCAGTTAGTCAACAACTTCTTAATGCACCTTCTTGAAATACGATTCGACTCGGCAGGGCTCGTGCGAGTTCCATCTGTGATTTAACATTTCTTGTTACTTTTTTCACTTTCAAAACATTAACATATACTTAAATCCCTTTTATTAATTCCTTTTATTATTTCCTTTCCCTTTATGAAAATAATATTTCAAAACAATTATAAATAATATAATAAATAATCATACATTTTCTTTTTCAGTAAGGTGTAGAAAACACCCGTTGTCCACCCATTTATTTAATTGCTATATACTTTTAAAGCATTTCCTAAGTTTCGGTATATAGTAGTATTTCGTAAAGTATTTTGTAAAAATTTTTGTACAGCGTGTAATGTATAATAATATAATAAAATTACAATATTGATTGTGTACCTATAAAGTATTATGAAATTCGGTACTTTTTTCACACTACCCGCGTAAAAATAATTTCGTTTAGCCCAAACTTGGGCCAAGTTTCCTATGGCTGAACTTTGGGCTAAACGTGGC
>JAWWEO010000045.1:20874000-20921993 GCA_035582975.1 Ormyrus labotus | reverse complement strand
AAATAAAATTAATTCCGCTTGGTGGCGCATCCTAACCTTTTACACTTCTCATGACAAAATTAGTAACCGATGACTATCATAGGAGCTCATATTTTTTATATTTTTGTACACAAGTTTTGTACGAATTATGTAGAATCAAAATTTTACAATATTTAAAAATAAAATTGTAAAATCTTGGTAAAAATTATATAAATTGTTTTTACGTGGTTACATCTTCTATGCGATATTTTTCCTGCTGCACAGTGAAACTCTGTTACCGAAATGACTTTCTCTAGTCCATACTTAGATCAAGGATTCCTATTCTTAATGTGTCAAAAAAAATTTTTCTGCAATAATGACAAATAAGAATATCACACTTAAAGTTTATTAAATTTATATATCATACAAGAAAGATAATATTATTAAAATTTACTTTCCGCAATTTGTGCGAAGCATATTTGTAAATTCTACGACAAATCAATTATATATTTTTTTAACTTCATCTTTTGCAGCAGTTTTTTACACGGATGTTTTATGTAGTATTAAAAGTTAAAAGTAAAATGTCAAATGATTCCTTATAATAAGAGTCTAATATTAGATTTAGCGTAATTTTTTTTGCGCATAATCATGTGGTATATACAATTATAAACTTTACACATTTTATTAAAACATTATATTTTATATTTTAAAACATGTTTAATCAAATAGAAAAAAAAATTGTAATTGACTTTTTTATTACAATATTACATGTAATAGCATTATTTTATATTTTGCTTTTTAAAATGAATAAATAACAATTATAAAAGCTGGATGTTCATTTATTCGAATCTTCCCAATATTTAAAAATAATGTTTTACGGCATGTTGCACTATATTACTCAGAATTAAAGTAGATTAAAAGAAATTTGCAAAAAGTAGAAAAGTGCTAACTCGAGAAAGGTAAAGAATCAAAAAGAATTAAAAGAGGGGACTAATTCTTCGGACCAGCGACTACTTTTTGCTCGAAATCAATTTGTAAAACGCAGTCGATTAATTCTGAAGGCTGACTGGCCACTGAACTTGACCTTACAGGCATAAAATGCCGCATAAATTGGAGGTGTGATGCAGTCGATCATTGGGAACAAATGAATGTTCAATTTTATTAGGCAGAAAGGTTTACCTTTTTCTACAGTGATTTATTTTAAAACTGTCTTACTATTTCATATTTTAATACGGTATTCTTATAATGCAACCGAGAATAACTATTCCTGTTAGGCAATATAATTTTGAAAAAAGCAATTACATTACGTAAAATTATAAAACCTTTTTTATAACTATTACTCAGAAATTGATTAATTTTTCTGATGTATATTTGGATGCGAGAAGTAACTAAAACATTTTTGAGAATGATTTAAGGCAATAACACTTATAACGAATCATATTCCATCGTTATTCCTCTACATATTCAAAGTGTCGTTTGCTCACAAGACGTAATTGGTCAGCCGTTAAATTAAAGTTCCGTCAGTTTGTTTTACAATGACCGGTTTTTTTATAGTAGGCACTTTGAAATTAAGAGTCAGCCTCTTAATATGTAATCTTATATCTTGCATCTCTCGTTTGCGCTTTTCACTTTGTAATTTGATGATAAAGCTTTCAATATGATATACGCACTACTGATCTTACTTTTCGTATTTTAAAAAGGAATTCGCATTTTTGTAAAGTTTCAAGTTAGCTCATTAATGATTTGTAATTACATTAGAACCAGTTAAGTAATTATACAATAACTTTTATTATCTGTTAAATTAAAAAAATTAAAATATTGATCCAGCAAAATTATTTTCTTAGCCTTTTAAAATTGATAGTTTTCATTTAATTAAAACGCAAATCAGTAGAAAAACGCGCGAATCGCCCGTCTACTTAATATCACAGCAGCGTTTTAATTCTCAACTTTATTGCATCAAACCAAACCTGTTCGCACAGCTACCCGGCATCGGCATTACACCACTTATCTTGGTCTTTGTTCCCCAAGACTGGTTCGTAGGTTAAGTTCGAGAGAGAGAGAAAGAGAGAGAGTCGCCTTTCGCAGATTTTTTTTCGAAGCTTTCTGCCCGTTTTGCAGGCTCGCGTTCGTCTCGAAAACTGCCAGCGCTATAAACGAAGGGCTGCGTAACTCGCGCTTCTGTTAAATGATAGGTTCTTCCAGCGATCTCTCGCTTATACGACTTCCGGCCGTTTATATACGCAGGAGCGCGAGAAAGGTGGGATGCGGTCCCGATCGATTCTCCAATGTTTTTCGTGCTCCGGCCAGGTACAGTTGCGTGCGGAGCCGAAGGAAAATGGAAGAAAAAAAGTTTTAAGAATTGTAGGAGCTCTCCCGGAGCTTTTTGTGGGTTTATTATACGTTTGCGTTTAAAATTCTTGTATGAAAACCGATGTTAGCGGTTCGAGGATTTTACTTTGGTCGTTCGCGAGAAAATGCGCAAATTGAAAAAATACTCCCTTGTTTTTCAATATAATTCCAGTTTCAGGAATACACGCGATTGAAATATTAATTACTACGTACTATTAGCGCCATACGGAATTATATGAATTTTTCTTCTAATAAGGTAATATAAATTATAATAACATATATTTAAAAAACACTTTATAAATATTCACCAAAAATCTATATCCGGCTTTTAAAGTTCTGACCTATTTTTTAACAATTCTTTTAATCGTTTAATTTATTGTAAAAGCAAGTATATAAAAGCAAATTTTTACATTCTCAGTTTACCTTCTCAAAGTAGGTAATAACTATATATAATCTGCCCGCCTGTAACAGGTGATACGCGGAGTAAAATTTTCTAGTAAAAATGACAATAGTACATTTTAATTTGATCACAGACTGTAAAAATCTAAAAAATTACTATAGTTTCTACGATTGTCCATTATCGATCGGCCTGAAATTTTAACAGCGCACTCCTGGCTTCCCTTACAAAGATTTCCTTCTGTATCCGAGTCCGGCCGAGCCCGGGAAGCTATTCCTGGAGGACCCGGTCTCTCAGCCCGCTGCGCAATTTTTCTAAGTTCCAGGCGCATGGATATGCTGCGGTGTGCATCCTTATGCGCTGCTTATGCACTCTTGGCGATTCCCTTATGAAGCTTTTTTCGATACGCCGTGAAAAGTTATTGATACCCGTTAGACTCGTATTCAAAAGAATCAATATAAGTATCGATTCTCCCAGCAAAGTATAGATCGATCTTGAAATATCGAAAAGTATCGGACATCTCTACAGGAGCCAGCAGAACGAGAAGTTCAGTTCAGTGTTTCATCATGGGTGTATATACAAATTTCCTAAAAATTCATTTAAATCCTTGTTCCTTTCCACCCTTCGAGTGGTCAGAACGCTGCAATTTTTATTCATGGAAAGTGTGAGAGTTCCGGTACCTATGAATGTAAACGAACGGCAAAAAAGAATCCTCAAAAGTGAGTACTTATAAGATCTCCCCCGAGGATGAAACCATGTGACAACCTTCTCGTGTACTTCCGAAGGGCGGAGGTATAGAAATTAACCCCAGCGGCTTTTAGGAGAGCCTATATAATAACCTACTTTATGTGGTAACAGTACGTATATGACATATCCTCCAAATCCAAAAATACGCTGTATAACATTTATCTTTATCTTTCAATACTATAGCGTTTCCATACTTGCTGTATCATTATAGGCGGGATTCGGAAGCCCTCCACAACGTATATACACGGTACAAGGACCAACAAGGGTACACCACTGGAAACGAAAACTCAAAATCGTTTCCTAAACCTATCACCGTTGAAGAGTTAAAGTATTTATGTAACAAAGCGATTCTCGAGCAAGAGACCAGTGATTACGGGAATCAGGACGAGCGGAACAAGTGCCCTTAATACCTATCCACAAATTCGACGAATAGGGTCGATGCTGTCAAAATTAAAATGCTACATTCAAATGCGCGCGCTCCTCAATAATCCCCTAACATCGGATTTTGTAGAGATGAAACGCAGGAATTGCAACCTTATCAAGGAAATGCTGCCGGATGCAGCTGTATTTTCCACCACGTTTTACTTACAGGAATGATGAGCGTTTTACATTCAAACCAACTCGAGTAGCCCCCCTCGTCCAACCGGCACAACACTACAAACAGGCTGAGGTTGAACAGGAATGCTGTAAGTATCCCTAGTACAAAGAACTTATAAAAACTGATAAAACGGGGCCATTACGGGTGAAGATGCACACATTAAAACTTTTTGAACGGACCTAGTTTTATCAGTTTTTATAAGACATTTTCAACAGGGATATACTGAATAGCGTAAAAACGGATATAACGATTTACTGCACTCTTTTCTAGAGATGAAAGCAACATCGTAACCGAAGTCATCGTCAACCGGAAGGACAATGCGAATCCAAAGAAGTTGTTCCAAATTGAGCAAGCGGGGGACAAAGAATTAGAGGAGGAGGAGGAGAAAGGAGAAGAAGACAGGAAGAAAAAGAGGAACAAGAAGAAGAGTTAGCGTCGATAAGTAAAAGAAAGGCTATAGGATCGAAAAAAGGGGAAAAAGAAGGAAGAAAAAAAAAGTTAGACGAGCTCTTCGACCCCATCCCCGACGAGTTGATCTTAGATAAGTGGGCGCGAAAAAATAATAGTAAAATACAACATAATAAAAATAATAATAATAATAATATTAATACAACATACTTAAAAATAACAGTAAATACATTGTTTTTATTTTCGGAATTTTTTTCCCCAAACTTTAGACTTAGAGGTCTCGCAAAAAGTCTAAGATCGTCTCATCGATCCTATCATCGGCTATTGCTCGACCTTTGGAGCTAGACTTGAGCAAGACCTGAGCTAGACTTTTAATTTTTTTACACACTCGCCGCGGCAATCATTTCTTGTTCTGCTACTTAAAATATTAATATTTAGTAAAAAGTAACGCACGAGCTTCTTTTGCAAAAAAGTTTATGTACCTTGCAGCGTAATTAAGAGAACAGTAGCTAAATCCTATATTTACGGAAAATTAATATTTTCTCCACTCGTCGACAATTATCGCGACGAGGTAAAATTAAGAAGACCGAGGGGCAACCGCATCCTGCCGAAGGATCGTAAACTTTTTCACTCCGATTCTTCGAATCAATGCATTTGTTTCGTGCTCAAAACCAGAAGTTATTTGCGCAAACATTGTGGCCAAGACCATTCATTATGCTCCGACGTTCGTTCGGCGATCAAACGAGTGAGCTGAGAAAAAAAAATTTCGTACAACTAAAGAAGGCCCCTTTGGCTGCTGGCTGCAGCATATATTTTACGATTTCAAAAAAAAAAAAAAGCAATGCAAATGCTGTCATTACGAAATTTATAAATAAAATTAAACTGAGCGTTGAAACATTGCTGTAAAAATGTCTTTTTTGTTATGAAATAATTACTTTATTTATTAAAAATACTTTGTATTTAAAATATTACGAGATTACATTAAAAGATTTGAAAGATATATAGAAGTAGGTAATCCACTTGTCTGTTTTGTAATTTGTTAACAAAAAACAAAGAAAAAGTTAATAAGCCAAAGAAATTTAATCGATTTATTAAAAGAAAAAAAAAACAAAAATTATTGGTTATACCTTCCCGGCCAAAACTACCCGAAGTACAGCCGGTGAGCCATGACTGCGCCCAAAGGAATCCTTCCGAGAGTCCGATGCGCATTACAAACTGCTCATTCCAGAATGAAGTCGGGCGCGCGGCGTCGGGGAAAAATCAAGCCGTCACTCGTCGCTCATTCATAAATTCTTTGTTTCGCTGCGAGAAAACGAGCGGCGCGGCGGCGCCGAGGCGCGCGGGGGCCCCCGTAAAAGGGCCGGGGCGAACTTCCAGAAGCAATTGACGAGTAAGTACTGTTTGTTTTTACATACGATTAAACGTCGAGGATGATTTCTGCGGGCGCTCTCTCCGAGCCGTAAAAAGAGGGGCCCCCGAACGAGCGGAAAGAGAGAGAGAGAGCCGTTCGCGCGTCTGAGAAACGACGCCTCTCTCTCGCCCCGAGAAGAACAATGAAGCGCGGAGGAGAGAGAGAGAGATGCGCGCGGTTCCGGGCAATTTCAGCCGATAAAACACCGCGGGAGAGGAGGAGAGAGAGAGACGGCTCGCGCCTAAGCCGAACCGGCAATTTTCACCTGCCCGCAAGAGGGAAGGAACGAGCGCGCGACGATTACCGAGCGGCCGCGCGCGAGCCGCTCCGAGGGAATTGCTATTTGTTTAGCGCTAGTTCCACCGAAGGCGCGAGCCCCGAGAGCCAGTTCTTTCATGCTCAAGCGGCTCCGAGTCTGCTTTTACGCTCTCCTCCGGGGCCTCTTTTTTTTTTTCGTCCGCGAAATTATGCGGCTTTCACATTTGTTACGCGATATTAAGCGCCGCGTCTCGGGACGAGGGATTATTTTGTTTCGCCGGGGAAGAAGTTGCCGTGCGCGCGGTTGCCTGGCGCTTTATTAAAATAGTATTATTCGGAATATAACTTTGTAGAACGTGAATTTTACGAGGGGAATTAATTACCGATTCGCAGGTTAATTACGAGGGACAAAAAGTGATGGGCATTTAATTACAACACCTTGCGCGCGCCTCTCGCGTCTGGGAAGTGCGATCTGCATAATTTTTTAATAAATAAAAGCCAGCCGATCGTCAATTCGAGCTAATTTGCTCGAATAATTTATACGAATTCGCGTAAATATTATGAAGCAATAAATAATATATATGCGAGGGACGTTAAAATATGACAGGCCGAAATTTCGACGGAAGCGCCCCGATAAAATTCGGCAGCTGCTTGCACACCTCGCGATACTCGCCCAATACTGCCTCGCGGTAACGAGGATTAATGCCATGCAAACTTTTCGAGAAAAATGTCATCGCTTAATTAATTGCCGGCCGAATATCGCACTCGATCATTGGATGCGCCGGGCGTTGAATAATCGTCGCCGACGGACAAAAATTATGCAACTGCAGCCGTATTCGTTATCCGCGCTCGATGAGCGTACGCGCGTTATATGTATATATATATCCCTTGCGCGTAAAACGAGAAAATATACGCGCGTCACTGAAAAACACGGCAGATGCGTGAAAATGCGCGCTGTACTCGGATAAAGTAGCTGCGGTGCGTCTCCTGGTGATCGATTATCCAAATTTGTATACGGGACAATAATGTAAATAATGAGCGATTGTAAGTTTAATTAACGGCGCGTGTACTTTGCGCTAATAGTATTGAATTAAATTTATTTACGAGGATTTCGAGCGCGTTGAATTTTAACGATGCAGGATCGTTCCAAGTTTAATTGTTTGTTCTGCGGACTTGAGGCTCGATCGAGTCAAATTAAATCGTCGCACGACACGCGCGCCGACGAAAGATTTCCTTTTAAAGATGTTGATACTCGATGAAATACCTTTTCTCGTTATATACTTGCAGTTTATAAATTTTTCCACGAGATTCGAGTAAAATTTGCGTTTCGGAATACGTGAATTCTATCACCGAAGTCTATTTATTAATTTTATTCTAAAATATTTTGAATTGCATTTTAATACATTAATAATATGAAATACCGTTATTCAGCGATATTTGTTTTTGCCTTCAATAAAAATTTTAAAGGAAGTTGCATACGAAATTATTAAGAAATTGACTTAATTTAGCAGAAAAAGTTAATTCCATATCTCTGACTGTTATCGTACATTTGCCGTTTACGAACATCCTGCAATTTTTTCGAGAAAAAATACGCTTCTCTCATTATTAGTATATAACTATCGTGATTCCTGTAAGGATTTTTAAATGACGTACCATCTTAAACGACGTTGGCTAAGTGCTATACTTCGTGACTTGAGTACCAGCAAATGTATTATTTTTACATTAAGTCATTATCCAATTTTTATGATGTTAAATTTTAAGAGGTATTAACGATCGAATTAAGAAACCGGTTTCACAAACAAACGTATAATGTCTCTTTTTAACCCTCGGTGCGGCATCCATTTTGTTTAATTGGTTTTCAACAAGCTGATTATCGCCGATTTTAAGAAATTAAACCCTTTTCAATCACATTATACGTATTTCTAAAGAAAAAGATTTTATAAAGTTGACTCGATAAATAGATCAAGATGAAGTCATTGATAAAATCCGAATGTGGTGTCATAATAAAACGCATTTAACGAAATTACAGTCACAATAACAACCTTGACGTTGCCTTCTGGTTAACTAGACTAAAATTAACATATAAATTAAATAAAAAGTGAAACGGCCGCGCAAAAAAACGCAAAAAATACGGCGAAGCTCTATCTCCTCTCCCTTATAATCCCCCGTCGGATCCTTTCGCCCGGCAAATGAACACGTTTATTGTTAATAAAGTTCCTTGCGCAAAACCCACAAAATCGCAAGTCAATCAATCACGCGTTAACAACATGTAAATTGCCGACATATCTCCGTCGTCGTCCCCGGCGGAGTAAAGGCGTAACGATGCACGCGGCGCGCGCGTCCCGTTTATTCATCGGCGACGAACGAGCCGCGAGCACGTGTACACCATAATTATCCGAAAATTACCGAAAGTCCCTCCCCCCCCCCCCCCAGCGGCCGGGCTTGTATATAAACGGCGCGTAAATTATGCGCTGGTATGCGGCTTCGCGCGCGCTGCACTCCGCGAGAGAGGAGTATATGCGAGGAAAAGGGAGAGAAAAAGAAGGCCCGTAATAAACCGGCGAAACGCGCCGTATTATTTTTAATACGCGCGCTGCCCCGTTTAAGAGAGGTATTAGGTGTACAGACGAAACGAAAAGCAGGGGACGCGCGGTTTTCGTCGTGATTATTATTAGTAAAATGGCGGGTAAATGTAATAAATGTAGATTTTGGAGAGAGGAGAGTTAAATTGTACACCCGAGTATGTAATTTACAAGAGAATAGTTTGCCTTTATTTGATGAATTTGGAACGTATATCTCGTTGAACTTTAAAATTCGCTGACATTTATATATTATTGGCGAGATATTAATTATCAAAAATTATTATTTTTTGAACCTTATTCGGCTTAAACTTTAATAAACTTAAAATTTTTCCGGATTTTGAGTAAATATAAAAAAAATTGCAGTGAATTTTCTTCCTCGCTCTTTCGCGCAAACGTCTGCAAATTAAATGGGCTCTTACATCTGCAACTATTATCAATCATGAAAATTTATTAAACTCATTTTAGATACGTGTAATTTTGTTTCTTTCCATACAATGTCTATTATTTCTTACTTTTTTTTTAATTGTTAATTATAAATCTGGCGCGATTCATTAGAATTAATAAAATTGATTTTCACACGTTAGTAAACAAAAAATAAATGTTACTGACTTTACTTTTAGGTGTTAAAATAAACAGATAAAGTGCAGGTACCAATCGCAATTCCGTATTTTACAATCAATAAATATTAGCTCGTAAAACTTTATTACTATATGAAAACAAGTTTTAATATTGCATAATTTATTTTACTAACAATAGATTTAAAAGTATATTTTAAATGTTAACATGAATCTTAAATAGACATCTCATAAAACAATGATTTATTATTTAATCACGCTGCGTAAATTAGTATATGTTTTAGGAAAAAATTGTTATTTCTTCATATGTACTAAAAATATTGCATTTTTTTAAATTGTTCTTTTATCGAATGTGCTACAGGTTGAGAAAATCTTTGAATACATTTTATAATATATTACGAAACTTGACATGCTTTGAAAGATCTTTTTGTTATCTATACGAACTGCAGGTAAACGGTAAGTTATAAATCAAATAAATACAATTTTATGTATATTTATAATTTTAATAGTGTATGAAAAAGTCTCTGAATATATTATTAAGATATAAAAAATAATATTAATTTTCACATTAATAATTAATATTTGCTTCTAAAGGGCGAATAAATCACTATATCCATAATGCATGAAACGTTGCAAAATCACAAGAGACGGTAAACTTTTCGAAATAATATTAACAAACATAAATATTTTACCATCGAGTAATTGATACATCCTGCTACGATTATTCCTTGAACTTTTATCGAGGCGTTCAATGTAAACATTCCTATATCTTAAAATTCCCTCGTAAAACGGCAGCTCGCGTAAAATGGTAGCTGCGTTTTCGCGCTTGATAGGCAAACCGCGGCCGGACAGCGGGCTTATTTAGCGGCATTAATAAAGTTTTTACGAGTGGACAAGGTCGAGCTGGTCGTGCTGCATACCGCGGCAATTTGCGCGCAGCGCCTCGGAGTCGCGAAAGCTGCGCAGGGCAAGCATTATATGCAGGTGAGGGAGAGCCGCAGGAAGCAGGCGAGGGCTCTATAAAGATTTTACGGCCGCAGCTCATCGGCGAGCTTTATTTTCTTGCGAACAATCGAGCTTAACTGTTGACGAGGACGATTTCGAATTGCGGCGATCGAAATTAATTCACTCTGTAGCGTTGTTGTTCGGTTGCCTGGTACATTTTGCCAGAGGGAAAGAATTATTTATTTGTACGTGCAGTTTCACCGTGTAAGCGTGTACTCGCGTTAATGATTTGTTATTCGAATTTTGTTGCTGTTGTGACTGAATCGTAAATGTACAATCATTATATACTAACCTCTATGTATACTTTTATTACAATGTACCTATAGTTTAAAACGCTACGATTTTATATATTATGATTATATAATAATATATTTTAACCAAATTAATTTGTATAAAATTCATATTTTATTTAAAGCAATTTGGAATTCATATTTCTTTTTCTTGCTTCGTGTATGAAATTCATAAAAGTAATAATAATTTTTTGAGAATTCCATCAACATTTACGGAGAGTATAACAGGAGACAAAATATAAACAAGCAAAAATTAATATATGTTTTAATTCGCATGTTTTGCGTGCTAAAATGCTCATTTATTAGATAAACGAAATTTTCGTACAAGTTTCAGTCAATTTATATGTTTTGCTGAAATTTGTAATTATTACAAAAAGAATACCAAATAAAAAAGCGATAAAATGAAAAAGGTATCGCTGATCGCTTTACGTCACGGCTACATAGTTAAAAAAGCAATTATACGATGGCATAAAATTAACGCAGAGCGACTTCTCATTACGATAGTTGTTCGGTTATTTTACGAGCGCCTCGTAAACCTAAATTAAAAAGAGGAATTAACGATGATCACAACAGTTTTCATATTACGAACCTGAGCACCGCCAAGCTTTACGGATTAAACCGATTAATGGAGATTTGCGTTTTAAATTGGAATTAGTTTCGAGCGTTTATAGTGTGATAGATGTTATATACTTTAGAACTATTTGAACTCCTTATTTGCATTCTACAAATTCCTGATTGCACTAACTAATTTTAATATTCGGAACACGTCTTTACAATCGCAAACATTTCTCTTTAATTATGTAAACAATTAAATTAACATCGAAATTTTTACTTGATACGAGTTACATTTCTTCAGATTTAATTAAGTTTATTTTCCGTAAGTTTTATTACACCTAATAAATTAACGACTTTGATTTTGGTAACTAACGTATTTTTTCGTAAAAATAATCAGATCTGGGAAAAAGCCACTTCTGACACTGTAAAAACTAAAAACCAAAATACGACAACCGAAAAGTAAGCTGAAAGTCGCTTACCGCTAAATTACGCGACTAATAAAATGCTTAATTGGTCGTGTTCATTAAGATACGGACATATCGTACAAGGAGGAACTGAAAAAAGGTACAGTCACAGTACAATTCGAAGCGAGAATAAAGTTAAGAAATCCTTATCGGTTTTTTTGTTAAATTTTCGTAAAAGAGCCCCGGCACGCGGTCGGAAATAATCTAGCGACGATAATGCGAGGATGCTTCTTTTCGAGCGGTCGTGACGATTATAATATTAAGTAGCTCAAATTACTGTTTAACTCATCCTCAAGAGCTATCGTCGGACTTTGGAGCTTATTTGAGATTAAATCCTAGAATTGATTGTTGTCACACAACGCGTCGCGACACTTGATTAACTTCGACTTACTAAAGAAACATTACATGTCGTGTATTATTGATTTTTCTAACATTTAAATTTTCTTATGATTATCTGCAGATAATATTAAGTTTTTAAAAAAACTGCTTTTAAAAACTTTTGCTTTTAAAGAAAACTGAATAATTTGTAAAACTACACAATTTCGCAAGCGTTATTTTATGCAATAAAAGTAAACAGTTTTGTCATAAGCAGAAAACTGTAGGAACAACATCAGTTTCATAAACGTCTATGTATTGCGTAGCTAAAATAACAGATATAGGGCAGATGATAGGAGGATCATAGAACCCATCACATGCGTAGCAGTAAACCCATTATTGACAGAGCAGGGAGATAAACCACGACTTGTGATGTGTAAGCATCCCTGCGGATGTCGCTTCATCTTCGCTATTATAGGCATCGCTGCGCATTCAAGTAAAAGGAGATGAAAAAATAAGATTTCATGTTAACGTTGTATCTAAAGTACACGCGAAGGAAAATCGATAGGAATACACGGAAGTCTTATTAAAATAACAAAACTGATGTATTTTTAACTTTTAAAAAAATATTTAAACTTTGTTCAAGTACAAAATTTACGGAAATAAATTTAACCGCTTAAAATAGATTCTTGAAATTTTTTTATGTTTACTTGTTACTTATTCATTATTTGGTTCCATTTTAGACATATTGTATAATTATAAAACATTTTTTAGAAATTCTTATTAGTTGATATATTATTTATTCCAAATCAATAGATTATCCGCTGCCAGTTCATTGGTATTTAGCTTCCTCCTAACTATTAATTTATCGTTCCAATATTATCATTAAAAATAATCGATTTCAACTATTTCAAACTATTCTATATTTTAATTAATTATTTATTTTCGTATTATTATTTTAATTTTATATCTCCATTTTAGATTTTAAGGAACAGCAAACAATTTAAATAAAAATATTGTTATTGGAATATTTAAAGTCCTAAAACACCGAATTTTTGAAACTCCATGCACAAAGATCGATTTCGCACAAGCTTGAATAAAAATGCATGCACTCAATCAAACTTTGTACAAGATGTATCAAAAACATTTCACAAAATTTAGTGAAACACAATATCAACTTTAAAATAAATATCACTTTAAATTTTTTCGCTGTTATGTGGACCAAAATATTTCAGAAATCGTTTCTCAGATGTGCGGGTATATACAACTTTCGATTTTAAATTCTAATATTTACTATTTGAATAGTCATTTTTCTTCTCATATTTTGAAATAACGATAAAAAATAGTGATTTGTACTATTTTTTCTCTAAGTGTAGTTAATTTCCATCTATCAGTCCTGTTATTTTCCATCAAGAGGAGCTATATATATACAATAGTGAATAATGACAGCTATGTAAATGTGGAAAGGAAATCTATTCAGCGGATTATGTTGGCATTGTAATTGGCATATAAATATGACACCATAGTACATTGGGTACCAAGGGCGCAAAATATCACATTTTCGCCCGTGGTGCACATACTATTTTTTGACACGTGGGTGCGAAATTCGATTTCTACTATGCCTGTCACGCGGTAGCATGCGTGAATTTTTCGCCCTATTGCGGGAATGCACTATTTTGCTCCCGTAAAACAGACATGAAAAATCGAATTATGCGGCCGCGGGGTCAAAACAGTATTTTTCGACACTGCGGGCGGGAATGTTTTTCGCCCTTGGTACACAATGTACTATTTTTGCTATCGAATATTTCTTATAAATTTATAAAAGAAAATTGAATTAGTTATTGAATTCAGCGTATTAAAAAACTTTTTAATTTAGTATTTGTACTTAAAGACTTTTTTTAACGATTAATTTTAGTAGATTCGTGACATTCTTCTTTCTATCTTTGACCTTCTTTCAACAATAAAATAAGGCTACAAATGGCTTTTAAAGCATTTATATAGATTGTAAAGTCAGCTTTAAAATGATTCGAAATGATTTGAAAAGTACAATTTCAAAATAAATATTAATTTTCATGTAATAAGTACTTATAAAATAATTGTTCTTGGGCTTTGTTTTAATTTTGGCGGCCTATTGTTTTCATCGAGTATTGATGTAAGTATATATAGAAAGGAAAAAATTTAGAGTTTCATATTTAAGTATATGTAAGTAACATATTCGTGTAAATATTACTATTTTGCAATTACTGTTTGATGTACATTTTTTTTTAATTGAAGGTAATATCTGAAAGAAGTCATAGGTACAAAACGTGCAAAATCGTGCAATGACTCGTATTTTTTCACTTTCTTTCATAACGGTGTTATTAGTTTTTCAACAAAAATCATGTACTATAGAGGCAATGAGTCCTATGAATGTCATAGGTGTTGTATCAGGTGTCATGGGTATAATTGATTTTATAAAGGATAAAATCGAATATGTAGTGGATAAGATATTTGGAAAAAATCTTGAAGAAAACCATCAGACTATAGTTCAGACATTTAACAATTTTTATATATATAAGCAAACTCAAACAGTGCAAAAATCGATAGATAATTCAGCGGACGATGCAAACGACAGACTAATTATAAAATTATTTTTACAAAATCTTTCTAAAGAAGTTTATAAAATAGAGAGCTATTATAACACAATGATTGAATACGAAAAATTAGATTCAAAGAAAACTGCACAAGAAATAATTATTCCATGGGCTAAAGAGAGGATATCGGACGGGCCGCATGGACCACTCTATAACTTAAATGAAATATATTCCTTATTTTTAAGTAGTGAAGAAAACATTTTGAAAGAACTGACGAAAACAAAACAGGTATTTAAATCATCAAATTAATATTGAAGCATAAAAAGTTGAAATTATTTTATACATCTAAATAAATATTTCGAATTCAGGGATTCAAAAATACATGTTCAACTGCTGATTCTCTCGAATCTGTGCAGCAGATGTATATTAGGCTTTATAGTTTAGTGACAATGGCTGCAACAAAAGTTTATCTAATTGTATCTACGTCCGTTGAATTGCTTCGAAAATATGTACCAGGTTCTTAATGAATTTCACTTTAGAAATGATAAACAAAAGTGATTATACAGTTAAGAATATTGCTTATTTTTTATAGGATCTAGTTATCATGTAGTCATAAAATTAGCAAGAAAACAGATTAATCGTAAGCAAAAAGAAATTGCAAGACAATTCAAAGAAGCTCTTAAAGTATCCTCTCGTGAGGTTTGGAGATGTGATCCGGATCGCCATCTTGAAAGTTAACACAAAAATTTTATATTTTTATTATATTTTTTTTTATTATTATACCGCATATGTAAATTAAAAATTAAAAATAATTAATGTTTTCAGACATAACATTTATTGAATTAAAAAATATATTTAAAAAGCTCGCAATCAAGCAATACGCATTCCTAGAATCCGATAGGCTTTGTGAATCAAGCTGTAAAGATTTCAGAAATCCAGTCCTTGATGACGGCGACTGTGATTTCAACGTAGGTAAATATAAATTATTTCTTTACAGTAGAACTTTAGCCCAGACATGGTAATTTTTTGTTAAAATTAAATTAAAAATTGCGAAAAAATAGATAACAATTCCACTAGAGATTTTTTGATAGATTTAATAACTAAAAAATTGTGATATTAATCTTGTTTTAAATGAAATATAGATAAGGAATTTTGCAAGAAAATGACTAGTTGCAAAGGTAAACTGTGGGATTGCGATAATACTTTCCACCTAGATGCTACTCAAGAATTAAATATTTGTTATAAAGTAAGTACTAAATTAATGTTAGTGAAATTCTGAAAAAAGGTAAAAGAACATTTTTTTAGACTGACCGTAGTGATCGCCAATTTGATTACGCAGAAAAGCGTTATATTAATAATGCTGATTTAATTATTGATAAATATGGACATGAAACGACATGCACAGGACTTAATGAGAGACAACTTCATGTTAATATGACTAAATGCAAGTTATGCACTTGCACGTGTGAAGAAAATTCAAGTCCTAATTCTGGCGAATTTATTAGCTTAGAACCAGTTATCTCTAACAGAAAAGAAAATCGGTGAGCGATCGAGAAAACATTTTTGAGAAATATTTTAATAATAAAATCAGCATTTAGTGGAATTGTATAATTGATTCTTATGTTTACATGCAGAGTTGTCACAGGAGTAAGATTGGTAAGACTAAATCATGCAATCAGAATACAAATTCAAGAAGGAACATTGGGTCCAATGGGCACTATAGTTAATGAAAATGTGTCTTGGGTTTCCTACCCATCATATCAAACTCCTAGACCTTCAGCTCATGGTATTATCTTCTTTCTACCTTAATTAAAGCTCATACTTTAATACCGATCTTTTCTTAGATGTTGAAAATCATAAGGTGTATAAAATCCAATGGAATGGAAGAAGACAGTTTACGTTGGGAGATATAAAAGCAGATGACGGTTCAGTTGTAGTAGGATTACAATTTGTTATGAATCCGGGACACCCTGAGTATGGTATCGCCCTTCAAATGTATGCAACACCTTTTGACTATGATACTGGGAAACTTTTAACGCCAGTAGAAGTAAAAACAACAAATGCGTATGGATTTATTTCTAAATTATTGATTGGAGAGTATTTTTTTTTATTAAATATTAATTTTCCGTGAAACATGTTTTTGCAGATCCCAAGGTTTGTCTATTGAAAACCTAGGCGTCCCAACTGACGCTCCAGGAAAAAACGTTGCTTTAGAGAAAACGAATAAACTTATAAACTTGACTACTACGGGGATGGAACAAGATTTAGGTCAAAGAATTGTTCCTTTCCTCGATATACAAAATGTTACGACGACTGTACCTACACCGATGACTGGAATAGGACTTTATTATAAAAGATATGAAGGTTACGGTGGATTTTTAGGACTTAAATTATTTACTTACAATTTGAGTAAGCAATTGAACTATAAATTTTCTAAACTGCGCGATTTAACTAAAGCTTAAAAAAACTCTGTCAATTGCTTTGGCACTTTATGCTTTCTTGTAAAGATAAGGCAAGAAACAGCCCTTAAATTCAATCCAGTCCATAAAAACAATTTAAATTTCCAAGCGGGGTTTAAAAATTCAATTTAACTTATGTGCAAAATTTGGAACGGATCCATGGTGTCGTTTCCAAGTATCTATGGGGAATAACATGCATATGTAAGTTCACACATACATAAAAAAAAGTTATTTAGACTCTCTGAGCCTAGGTAGTTCTCGAACTGAATGTATAAAAATCTTTTTAAATTATTATTTAAAATTGATTCAAACAGGAATACAGTAGATAGTAGATACTTAAAAAGACTTTTTCGTGACATTCTTTTTTTTTTATTTTTGACCTTCTTTCAGTAATAAAAAAAAGGCAACTAATTTTTAAAGTATTTTTTTCCAACTCAAGCATGAAGCGAGCCTTTTTTTATGCCAGAAAGTGGAATAAAAAATCGTGGATTTTAAGCCTTTAAAAAAAAACTTTTAGTTCAAGCAGGGAAAAATAATATTTTTCTCCGTTCTTCGATCATTTTGAACAAGTACATTACCACGCCTGCGCGAGTTAGATTGAAATTGGTCGAGGTGAACAAAAAGCACAAACATTCGATTTTTACTATTCCAAATCAAGAATAAAAAAACAACTAAGTCGTGCACGACTTGAAATGCACGATCTTTTATCTAACTTCCATGCACGAAAAAGGCTCTTCCACAAGCTCATTGAAAAAAATACGGTTGTAACAAAGGAAGACATTTTTTCATTTTAATTCTAACCTTGTTGCACAGTGTGCTTATATATTGTATATGTATGTATATATTGTAACGGAGCGAAGGATGGAAGTAGAACGCGCAAAGAAAAATTCTCCTAAAGGCGCCGGGAATCGAGCTTGATCTACCTGGATAATTGAGTGTCTTACGGCTGGATTCTTTCCAAATTCTTTATATCCTTAACATCTTAGTCCTATCATTAAAAAAAAGTAAAATTAAATTTTTCGAAAATCGAAAATTGGTGATAAAACGAAAGCGAATAAGCTAAACAAAAAGAGAAGTTTTTTGCTGTCATCACAAAAGAAGCAAAAAAAATAAGCCGTTAAAGATGCAAATCTGTTCAGTAGAAGCTGAGATCCAAGCATTTACATACGCACATACACATACATCCATTCGGACATTTCTCAAAAGCCATTTATTCTTGTTCCTGACACCAAAAAATACAATTATAACATGTTTTTAGAACAACTCCAAAAATTACTATCACAAAGCTTCCTCTAGTAGGAAGCGATATTGAAATCTTCTACTACAGAGTGATTTTATACATTTTTGTTATTATTGAAGAAAAGTTTCATGTTCATAAATGAAATTTTAAGTATTTGAAAGATTTTTTTGAACGTATTAATTGAAGCTAATGCGTGAAAACAGAAAATACAGTGCTTATTCAAAACCATTTGTAGTAATTTACTCAACTAAATTTAACATTTTCAGAAAAACAATCAACTCAACTAATACGTAAATATTTAAAACAAAGAATGATAATAGCCTTTTAACGCAGATTTCTATTTTAAGATTGATTTAAGAGTAATGCCCTAAAAGCTTCAACGATAGTCCGAAGGCTAATATAGTACGTTGAACTATTGGATTATCATCAACTAAGACTTATCGTGGCATTAAACTACGATTACTCAATGACATAAAAAAAGTTTGGCCTATATTTCCATAGCTAATCACACGATAAAATGGTCTATTCCTGAACGTACTAAAAATTTAAATTAAAAAATGCTGATGTTACATTTGTTTTTAATTGGATCATGCAAATCATCCCTAATGAATGATGTAATTATTGTCAATTTTTCATTAACAATAATTATCGTTGTGAGATTGCAAAAAATCATTACAATAATAATGATAATTTTATTAATTTTGCGTGCATAATAATCGTAACGTTTCATTTTTCTCCATTTTTCTTTGAATGAAGATGCATGGCGAAGTTTTTAATCTTCTTAATTGGTTTATTGATAAATATACAACTTAAGCAAAATTCAATTTTAAGAAAATTCAAGAAGTCAATGAAGTTTTGTTGTTTGAAAATTAATTATTATGTTTAATTATTCAGTAACATTTATAAATTTTATTATTTATAAACGATTTAAATAATTTATGCAAAAGTCAATGACCTCAAATTTAATACAAATATTAATTCTTAAAAAATATTTATAATTCTGGTGAAGTATCAAATTCAATTTTTACTTAAACTTTTTTACTTGTTTTTCTATTATTAAAAAAAAATTAGGTATCGATAATATTTTGTTGGAAGAATTTGTAATGACGTAAAATGTTCGAAAAAGAAGATTGCATAATATTTCCGATAATCGGATGTATTATACAACGTTTTTCGATTATTTACCGAATGATATGAAGAATTTTTTTAGGTCATTAAGAATTCAATGCTTTCTCATTGTAATTTAATTATAATAAACGATAGGTCAAAAGTAAAACTAAATTTCGGAAAACCGTCGAAACTGACGTCATTGAAAGCTCGTTACGCCCCAGCGTCTAAAGCACTCCGCCGACAAACCCCCATATATAAATTCCACATCGACTCCCGCAACGAGCAGCATCCGCCAAAGAAAACACGCAGCTCGTTTAGAACGGTTAGTCCATTACGCAGGCCTCCTTTGAGCCTTACCCCTCTCCGTGCATTCTCGCTCATCCGCTCGGCAAACACAAAAGCTCGTCGGAATTGCGTTGCGGGGGTGAGAGAGGGCTGTAAAATCGCGCCGGTGGGGGGGGGGGCGGCGCATTGTCATCGCTCGGCTCCGTATCTGCTCCGCGAACCGGATCGCCTGGCTATTTGTTTAATAGGGCTTGCGCACGCGGCGTTAGAGGGCTGGAATTGAAATCAAATGACGCGCGACCCCGGCCCCCCCCCCTCCCTCCCCTATTATGCGCGCGGGCCTGCGCTCGCTTGCGGGCCGCGTGCAAGCGCGAGAGGCTCGAGGCTGCCAAGCGCGAACGAGCTTGCGGGTGTATAGCCGGTCGAGGGTGTGTGTACGCCACTGAGCCTCGATTTAATTGAATTGGATTTTAATGCGATATCTCTCTCTCTCTCTCTCTCTACGCTTCTCTCGATTATCTTCGGTGTATTAGACCTCTGATTATTCTATTATTCGATCGAGTGGCCGTTGATTCGTTTAAATAAGGAGCTGAGCAGTTGTCTCAGGGAGGTCTCGTTTCATTTATGCCCCATGAATTTGAAAGTATAAGATAAAGTTTTGCTTAAAAAAAATAATCAACGACACGTGCGGAATTTGACAATTTCGTTTAAAATAAATTATTAAATTTCGCACGTGTTATTGATTATTTTTTTTTCATGTTATTTTATGATTAGGGACATGTTTTGAAATTTAATCTGAACCACTTTCCGATAAAAGGTAAAGATACTTATGCTCGCCTTCGGGCTATTTCAGCGCCCCTTCACATTCTTTAATAATACCTATACAAAATATATTTCATTCAGACAACTTAATTTTCCGCGTTAAAGAAATGTATCCCCAGTGTTTATAAAACTCATTTAATGACTAAAGTGCAATTAGATTAAAAACCCAAGCGCAATTCCGCAGTGCGGCAAAAACAGTCGATTAAAAAGAATGTTTCGACTTTTTTTTGTCCGTCAACTATCGCCGACAAAACGATAATTACACGTTCGATATAATTAACAGTGTAAACAAAAATTTAATTAACATGGCTAAATCGTTTCGGGAATTTCATCATTATTTCACGCGAATTCGCGGTTCCTCGAAATTATACTTCACGAAAATATTATCGAATACCGCGAAGACGAAGAAAACAGGGCGGAATCTATCGACCATCTATACGTTTATCCATTAACCGATAATCCCCGGCTTAATCGCTCCGAGCTCCCTAAGTGTAACGCCGCCGAAAGCTATGCGATGCTCGCGCCTCTATTGAACCTCACCACTTTGGACGTATATCTGCGCTCTCGACTAAAAATGGCTGATGCAATTTTCGGGTGCTTTAACGTCACCGTCTCGTATCCTGGCCGAAAAACAGATTTCTCAAGTTTTTCATCGGCGGCACTTGCGAAAGAGGGGTTGTTTAAGCTCGACGAAAATAGAGCTCGGAGGAGGAATATTCCTCCCACACCACTTTTTTTTTTTTTTCGAGGCTGACGCAAAAAGTGGAGCCTCTTGCGAGCGTCCGAAATCTCGACGTGTAATTTGGTAATTATTGTTAATTATGCGATTGCGCGCTGTTACGAAGACCGATACGATATATACCAATGACCTCACGGAGGATGCGATACGGGAAGACGACGCGTTCGTATCAATACTTTTTGCGGTAAATTAGCGGGGTATTGATTTGGGGATATCTGGTTATTAGCAGCCGATGATGGTTAATCAATTAAATGATTGATGAAATTTTCTCGGCTTGTTTCGTTATATTTTTGGGAGATTCCACTGCTATCGGTTTATCGCTATAAATGAACTCATTTTTAAATTAAAATGCTATAAATAAGTTTTCCAGTTCCTTCTAGATGATACTGGGCAACTTTAACATACATTTTTCTCCGGGAATTTTTCATGTAATCAAAACAAAATAGGTTTTCGTGTAATGAAAATGGTATTTAATTGAATCAGATTTTGTATTTCTAATAGAAATATCTAATAATTATATAATTTTGTTAAGGGATTTGTCAGAAATATTTTTTAAAATATGTTGTTTAAAATAAAAATGTACAATTACAAAGTTAATAGCTTATAATAAAATATATTTCAAATGCATGCATATACTGTTATCAAGATATTTCACAGATAAAAGAAAATTAACATTTTCATTTTCAAAATTTGTTACAAATATGTAGATCGGTGACATTCCATAGATGGCATCATAAGCCAATATTATTTTTTACCAAAGCATGCAGTGTAATAGAGTCACAGTTTAATTTCAGGCGTTTATCAATTATTTTCTGGGTCTAGAAGAAAACACGGGTTGACCAATTTCTTTAATTATGACTAATTTCAGTACATTTCGATAAAAAGATATCGAATGTTTTGTCTGAAAATTTTCATTACAAGTAATAAAGCTCGCACACATTCGAATTCGAAAATCTACAATAGCAGATTTTAATTCATTTGCAAAGAAAAAATTTATACAAAGAATACCAACCTCCGCACAAAATATATAGAGCGATAACCTTTTTAGGCAGTCACCAGCACGCATAATATTCCAAGCTCTCATAAAACAATGAATGAAGGTAGTTTCCATATTTCGCGTATAGAATATAATCGTTTTACCCCGCAAGCGCGGTCATAAAGCAGGAACGATATCGCATTGCCGTTATAACGATAAGAAAAAAAAAAAAAAAGAAAGAAAGATAAAAGAGAGAGAGAGCCACATTCGACGACGGAAAACGAAAGGTCCAACGAGATCCGACGGAATAAAAGTCGAATCCCCGCGTTCCCCCGAGAAAAGGTTTAACTTCGCTCTCCTTTTTCCCGGATTATCGGCGCATGGCAGAAGACGGTGAATCATGAAACAAACGGTATGTAAATCCGCGTAACGGAGCCTTTTATTCCCGCCGTAAAAAGATCGATAAAGCCCAAGGAAAGCAGAAACTCTTTTCTCCTCCTTCCTTCCTCTCTCTCTCTCTCTCTCTCTCTCTCTCTCTCTCTCTCTCTCTCTGCCCTCTCGCTCGCTCCCCTTTGCTTTATGGCGCATACGCCGGAAAAATGACGGGGCATACATTGTCGCAGTCGGCTCTCCGCGGGGATGAAGAATGCGAGCGCGAGCGACGGTACTCGGTACTCCGCGTCCGTGTCTCTCTGTCTCTTTCTCCGCGCGGCGGAGCTGTGTGTGCGTGTAATATAAACGGAGGGGATGCAAAACCTTTCCGAGAAGGCGGAGATTCTTATCTCTCTCGGGCCCCGCGTCGTCGTCGTCGTCGCCGTTGTTGCCGGAGAAATACGGCGCTCGAAAAAAATATTAATAAGACACGTCCTGAAGATATTGTTGAGGAATTAATTGCCGGCTGGAGGGAGAGGAGCTTTTGCGGCGAGCTCGGGAGTTACGAATCTCCGAAACGTTTATAATTGATTTAGGAAAATAAATAAGCAATGCCGTGCGCTGGATTTTGCGGAGAAATTTTATGTACAAGTTTTACTGGATAAGGAAACTTTATACGTCGAAGTAAAAATGCATTGACGGCGCATTTTACGAAATGCTTGCAAATTAAGTTATGAAGCAGATTCGGGCGAAATAAAATTTATGCGAGGAAAGTCACAAAATATCAGATAAAGTTCAGTTTAATTATATAAAGCACTGTTACAATTTTGAGTTTGTGAATTTGCTCAGATCCCCACCGGTCATTTTTATATACTTATTCCTTCCAAAAAACTTTGGATGTAAACCCATACTTGTGTTTTACTGCTATACACATGATATTATTAATTTTTAAACAAATGTCTGTATCAAGAATTTCTTTACAGTTTTGACCGCGTAAAAAGATAAGTTAAACTTCGTACTCGACTTCGGAAGTATCAAATGTCAGTAAACGAGCGAATAATTATGTAGACCGTTTGTAAATCATGCTTAATAAGTGCTTTAATACTTTTATAATATTAACCTGCATGTTTATTAAGATAAAATCTCCCGTGTAACACTGTACGTAATTTTAATTAGTCCGTTTATTACGATATATAAAGTCGTATTAAAGGAAAACACGAGCGGCGCAGTAATTCACGTTAATGAGCTTTAAATATTAAAGATTTTTAACGTTACTTGATATAAACTTCCAAAATCTCATGCATTTATTCACGTGTCATCCAGATAAAGGTAATAATTTTCATTTTTACAAAGAAAAACTTTTTATTTCCCGGGCAATTACCTAGGCGCACAAGAGAGCCCGGAGGGCAATTTTTCACCGACGAAGAAAAAAGGCAGGAAAAATGGCTCCCCTCATCGCCCGAAATTGACCTCCCCTCTCGCGGCGGCGGACGCAGATTTTTTATTTTCTAAAAAAAAAGGCAGAGTGCGCGCGTTCTATCCGTCCCGCGTGCACACGCGCGTCACTCTCTCTCTCTCTCGGCTCTGACGAATGTCTTTCGTGATTGCCCAAATGCCCGTCGCGATAAAGAAGACGCGTGAATCGTGAAAAATACATAACAGCTCCGCGGCGCAAAAAAAAAAAACGTCGTTTTGTCGCGACCGGAAACCCGTCGGATGCGTTGCGCAAGCCGGTGTCTTGCGTAATTGGGACGATTAAATCGGTAAAATTAACTCGGCCCCGGGGATTGTTTGGGTGGCAAAAAAATTCGGTGACTTTGCCTTTTACGCTGTATTTTTAGAATAGAGCTTGTTTAAATACATGATTACTTGCACATTTTCGGTTAAATGACGAGAAGAGTATTTCGGGAGAATTGGTTTTGATGAAGCATTTTTAATTCTTACAAAATAAAAAATTCAAAGTAATACTTGGCGAAATCTGGCCAATTAACAAAAATTAAAATCAACTAAATTGCCTTGTGTATTTTAAATAAAAGACGACGAATAAGTAATATAAAATTAAATTTCTCTTCCAAATGCCGGGTTTGGATTGTTCTTTCTTTATTTAAAAATGTGAGAAGAGTCTAAAAAATAGAATTAAATTAAATATTTATTTAAATAAATGAAATTCTCTTGTTTTTCATAAAATATAACAAAAAATCAATATTTTTGTCTGTTTATTATTTTTATTATAATGTATTCTAGTATTTAGGTAGTGGGCCAAGTTAAAATACAGCACTATATTATGAATACAATCCTCTGGAAAATATATAGGAGAAAAAGCACTGATTCATGGATTTCTTACATGGCTCAAAAAGAAATTAAAGATTGGGTAAGGAATCTAGAAAATATACGTATAAGGAACAGAGCAGAGGGTCAAGCAAACTAAAAAAAAATTAAAAGCTGATCATTAGTAGCGGATTTGAAAAAATGGGGAGGTATGATGAAAATGAGGCAAAAATTATATCAGAATCGAATAAGTCAAAGATTCCGAGTGTGGCACAATCAACGGAAATGTAGAATTTAATGGACAAGTTAGCGTAAAAAGATTTTAAAAATCTATACGAATGATTATAATAGGTAATAAAATAAAACGCAGCTGCCAACTGATTTTGGCACAGTGCTTTCTCATAGAGAACATAGAAATAATGATGCAATTAATTTATAATATAAATGGAATATGAAACAAAGACTATTATCTTATTTATTAAAAGGTGAAATTTAAGTTAAAATTTACCAACGTAATTAACATTACGTTTTACGTGTCTTGTTAAATTAGGTGGTATTATATGATTTATCAGTTGATTTGCAAGTTACTAAAATTTTATAGTTCGTTCATAAGACTATGAATTTCTCATTATTACATGGCATAACCATGATATGTTCGTCCAAAGTCTTTGCATTAGTTCATCGGATTTTCTAAACTATTTTCTATTTGGAATCAGTTATTACAGCAAATCTTTGGAATGGTACGACTGTTTAATATCATTAAAATAAAATGTATATTCTGAAAAATAAATTAAGTAGCAACAAAATCCAAAATAATCGATAAAATTGCTTTAAATTTTCAACCAATTTTTAATACATGTTTGCGACAACAATTTTGTCAAAAAATAAAGTGTTAATTCAAATATTTACGTCAATTTAACATGTATTTTAGTAAGATAATATCAATCTTCATTAAATAACTACAAATATCTTAAAAACATGTTTTTTTTATTAAAGTTAACATGGAATAGAATTAAAAAGAAAAAAAATACACCAAAAAATATTAAGGGAAAAGTAGAAAATTAAAAATTCCAAAATTTTCAAAAATCAATTAAAGAACCATAAAATCGACACTAATTTATAAAAGTACGTACATTCGGACATTTTTTAACAACTATTTTTTTGGACTCTTTGAACCTAAATATATGCTTCTACGTCAAAATATGAAAAACAAAAAATGTTGCCGTTCCAAAGCTTTCTCTATGAAAAAGCAATATAATTTGAGAGCATCTTGTACTTGTACTAAATAAATATTTTACAAATCTTATAATAAGTTAAAATTACATCATTAAGTTTACAATAATGGAAAAATTCAAGACATTTTAGCCATAACTGGGATACGTATATTTTATGTAACGCTTGTTTCATAATGCGACAACCAAACAAAATATATTAGATAATTAATATAATACGGTCAATAAAAACGAGAAATAAAAGGTCAATAACACATAATTAATCTCAATCTACGCGCTTATCAAGCCAAATTATTACGCCAATAATCGACCGGAGGCAAAATCTCCGCCGGCAAAAAAAAAAGAACCGCGCTCTCCACCATTACGACGCTGCGCCGCGATAAACCTCTCCCGATAATAAAAAAACGAGCACAAGCTCCATCGATACGCGCCCGCCTGCCTCCCTGCCTAAAACCATATTCGAGACGCGGCAAGTTCCGAAAGACCTCCAGAAGACCGCCGTCATTTTACACGGCCAATATATTCTCCCGGCGGGCTTAGGAAAACGTTGTCGCTCTCGCGAAAAGCGCCGGCGACTACTGTGTTTGCGCAGCAAGCGAGCTCCCGGTGCTAAAGCAATATTATCGCAAAGGGTTCAGCGACTCCGGCTCCCCCCCGAGTATAGTCCCCAGGTGAAAACGAGAGAGGCGGGATGTATATAATGGCTGGGCTAACGGGTTACGCCGCAGCGTGGGCAGGTTGTATCACCGACTTTCATCCCTTTCGGGGCCGCGTCGAGCTTTTATGTGGCCGCCTGCCTGTTTTCGGAGCGATGTTTTTCTTTGCCACTGCAGGAAGGCTCGCCCGGCGCCTTTTGTGTGTAATGGATTTGTCAAATGTTTGCTTTTTGACGACTTTGCTTTTAGTGTCAGTAGGTTTGCTACAATTTTTTCGTCGCGGCGGTGTTGATTTTTTTTTCTTTTACCTAAAAATTTAAGTACTGATCCGAGACCAAAGTTTTTGAATTCTCAGCATGATTTAAACAAATTGCAGTCTTTCTTCAGAACCTATCATTAAATGTAATTTAATGTAATTTTTAATTTCTATTTAATGAAAATTTTGAAATTTAATAACAAATTCGTAAATTGAATTATTCGTTTATGTAAGAAAACTTGAAAACATTATCAAATTATTCTTAAAATTAATGACATTTCTATACAAACCTTGTACTTCAAACATTGTACAACTCGGTCCAAACATTGGACTCTCTGTCAAAGCGCATTAAACCTAAAATATACGACAAACTTCCAAATCCCCATAAACCGCTTCTACAAACCGCGCAATAAAAGCCTGTCCCAAAAATTGTTTCCACGTTTCCCGGCTTTCCCTTCGAGCGCCGCGCGACAAACGTCGCCGCGCCTCATTTGGAAAACATCTCTGTTAAGTATCTCGATGGATCGCACAAAAAAAAAAAAGCGCCGTAGAGGAACCCGACTCTCTCCTCGCTTGTAAAAGCTTCCGCCGAGCGGGCGTGATGCGCGCGCGTCCGCATCTGCCGTCTCTCTCTCTCTTTCTGCTATCTGCGCCACGCCTTTGTCAGGCGGCCACAAAGAGAGTCGCGTCGCCCGGCGGCTCGACGATCGTCCGCTTCGGGAGAAAAGTCGTAAAAGTCGACGCGGGAACTTTTCACCCCGCTTTTACGCTTTCCATTTCTCGGCGCGCGCTGCGAGTATCGGGCCCGCGGCGATATCGACCGCCAGATTTTTCTTATACACTTTCGGGCTGATGGATACGTTGTGCGCGCCGGCACTGTACACGTGCTTCAGATTTTGTCAAAGAGTGATTGATTTATTGGGCAGCTTGAGTGCCCGACTACTCGCGTATTCTAATTGGCGCGCGAGCCTTTTTTTTTTCAACGCGCTCTTTTCTCGGGCGAACTGTATACTTTTTAATGCCTCTGCGCCTATGTTTGTAGAATTTTTTTTCGGAGCTCTCGAGATTATAAGGTTTTTTATTGGTGGTTCTTTTTCGGACTTGATCTACGCGTTACTACGATTTGCAATTATAAATTTAAAGTTATCCTTTAATGAAATAATTTAAGATTTATATTCTGGGCACGAATTACCATTTATATCGTTGTAAAGTTTAATGATATATCAAAAAATCTCGCGATTCAGATGATAATCTTAAATATTAGTTGAGCAACAAGTTTTCCTCGCTATAATTTAACAATAATAATAGTTGAATAACCCAAAGAAATAGTTTTTCAAGAAACTTAAAATTGCCAGTTATAAAGCCGCATTACCCGCAATAAAAATTTATTACTCGAATTGCACGCTCCATACGCAATCATAATCGCGTTCCGTGAAAATAAACTTCATTCATCATCAAACGCCGAAATTGCTCTTTTACAAGAAATTGTTGCTTTAGTCGAATAAAACCCAGCAATTTAGTCGTCCAACTTTCCCGCCCAAACTTCGAATCAAGCCAATGTAAAAGTCCGCAAAACAGCCCCGCGCTCGCACCGGCGGAATCTCTCGAGAATCCAAAATCAGCAGCGTCAGCAGCCACCCACGCCTCCTGCAAACAGCTCCGGCAAAACAATTTAATTGCCTTTATTATTAGCCGGCCTCGCGAAACCCCGAGAATCCTCGCGCGTACGGGTGGTTGACTCTTTCGCGCGTACGCGCACAATAGGAAATCGCCGGCATTCCTGGGGGGGTGAGTCTCCCGGCGTTAAGTGGCCTGCGAGGAGTCGTCCATCGGCAGCCCGTATACAAACTCGAGGCGCGGCGCCTCGGCACTCGTAAAAAGTAAAAGCTCGGGCCGCTCGACGACTGACGCTCTCTCTGTTTGATATGCGCCGAGATCGGCCCGACGGCCGCTATCCGAGCCGTTTCTAATTCTGGGGCGTATGACGCCTTTTATCACTTGCAGATGAGGCCCCGTTTCGTGGGTGCCGATGGCGAACGATTAGCGCGAGCGGCTTTCGAGGAGTTTTTTCGAGGCGGTGATTTGTGCCTTTTTTTTGGTTTGTTTATTGTAATATTTTACGTTTGGGTTGTACATTGATGGGAGATAGATAATTGATATTTCTGTAAAAATGTTTATATACGATTTACATAAAAGAAAAAATGTCCGATTAGATAAGTGGTGTATAGTAGTTCCACTTATCGTATATACATTACTTCAATTGATATTAACCAGCAAGTAAAACTAGCCAATAAGTGCTGCATACGTTTTATAATGATTTTTTCAATCAACTTAAAACACGAACTACTTTGTTCTACATTAGAGTTATTAAAAAGGTTCTTAAAATATTTATGGATAAATATTTTTATAAAAGATATACTTAAATGAGTATTGCAAGGCAAATCAGTATTACAGTTTAAATTTTTAAACATCTAATACATTTAATTAAAACAAGTTAAAATAAATAGATCAGTAGGATAATATTTTTGATAAAGCATAAATGATTTTATTATTAATTAAACAGACAATAACAAACACAACAGAAATGTATTTCATTTCAAATGGAATGCTGGTTTTTATAATCCATAAAATTTGCGAATGCAAATTTTTTACACTGAAACTCTATATCTTGCGTTCGAAAAACACTGCAATAAAAGACGCAAATATGAATAAACAAATTTACGAAAACTCGGCCTTAAAGCACATTCATTAGCAAATTCTTTTCTTAAAAAGAGACCGAAAAATTTCATTTGCCTTAAGTAATATTATAAAGTATTTTTTAAACCTGAAATCGAAAACTTCTTTTCGGTTTTTAAAACGGTTATAAAATTGAAATACTTTATATTTTCAGCATTCCAATGCTAATCGACTGTTACAAACAAAATATAGACTAATATTCATACTTTTTTCATATTTATTAATTAAAGTACCAAAATTATACGAGTGTATTTTTCAATTAATTTATATACTTAAATTATAAATATCCTTTTCATACTAAGTAAACTTTTTTATGCAAATTGTCAGCATTTTGAACTCTTCAACGTGAAAATCAAATAAATAATATTATAAATAAATAATAAGTATTCGAGATGAAGATTTAGATTCTTACACATTATTACTTTAACAGGTATTAAAATTAATTATCAGTATATATTCAATACGTATCCGTACAGTTGAAACATTCTCAAAAACTTTCCACATAATATACGATCCAGCACCTAACCGTCCGAAATAGTCCGGCTCCTTTCCGTAAATTAGCCTCCCATAAAAAGCCAATCAATTAACCTCGGCCCGAGCCGGGCCCGTCAGCCGTTCGCTCTCTCTCTCTCTCTCTCTCTCTCCGGCCATTAAAAATTAGCTCCCCTTCAATCGGCCGTCAAAACCCGCGCCGCTCCGCACTCTAAACGCAAAGCAGACGCAGAAACGGGCCGGTGCAGCGCGCGCGGCATACGGCACTCGTACGTGCCGTATATACATTTTAATATGCATCCGCGCGCGCGCGCGCGCACACGTTGCACCGCGTGCACGCAGCAGCAGCAGCAGCGAGAGGAGAGCGACGAGGAGTCGATATGCGCGGAGCTGCGCGGAGAGGAAGATGGCGCGTCGAGGTTCCGGTGTGTGTGCGTGTGTGTGCAGGCGCTCGCGGGCTCTATATCTATACATCCTCATTCGGGATAATCTCGGCGCGCGCGTTACGGAGTGCGAGGTTTAACAAGGGTCTGACAGGCTCGTTGCCGTTGTTATTTATCGGTTATGTCGGCACATCTCTCCCATCTCGAGAGAGAGAGAGAGAGGGAGAGAGCGGAGGAGGCGGCCGAGGGAGAGACGGAAAATTAGAGTGTGCGCGTCGGTGTGTGTGTGTGTGTGTTTGGCTTTTTATTCCTTTTCAGCTTTTTAGCCTTTTTCGTTCCTTTTTCACCGAGAGAGAGAGAGTGGATGTTTGGCATTTCTGACGCACTTTTTCTCGCACCTGGGGTGGAAGCGTTTCGGCGGGGGCCCCGTTTTTTTTTTTCGTTTCGCCGCGGCCCGTTTTTCTTTATCCGGGAGAGGAGAGGCCAATATTCGCCGCCGTGAATGATCACGTGCGAAAGATGCTAATTTATAATTTACTCCGAAAACCTCCGAAATTAGCATAACTTATTGAATCTCGGTTCAATAAATTACGGCCAATGAGGAGGAGAGAGAATGCGCGCGCGAGTCCGCTCCGAAAATTAAACGCCCACCCGGAACATAATTTATTCGTTAATGGAAGCTCCTCGCCGGCCGATCGTCGTAATATCCGCCGTAAAACGCTTTTGCGTTACGTTACGCAACCGCGCTCTATTCCCGCGATTCGCAGTTGCGAAACGTCCCTTAATTATTACGTCAGTTTCGCGAAAAACAGCGGCAGATAAAGCACAGCTCTGTCGTCTCTCGCCGCGGCGATAAGGAGATATACACTATTTGCAAATGGCGGAAATATCGCCGAGGGCGGAGTTTCTGCACACCGCGGCGAAAATAAAATCTCCCAGAAAAGAGAGAGAGCCGCGAGGTGGGTTATGACGGGCAGGGTGATCGCGCTTAGCGTGGACGACGTGTTAAGAACCGGGCGCGGACGTTTATTTATTTCAGGACTCCTCCTCTCCGGCCGAGTAAGAGCTCGTAATATCGACCGGCTCCGCTCTCTCTCTCTCTCTCTCTCTCCGGCCCCGAATGTCTTATGAATTTACATGATAGTTCTAGGAGGATTTCTCTATTTTCATCTCCGGGCATATTTCTTCGCGGGCCGCGCCGCCGCCGCGGCTTTGGGAGGGTGATGTGCGAGTTAACGCGGGGTGTCTCGCGCGGAGATTAAGTACGGTTGGGGATTGAGAAATGACAGTCTGCGGTTCGGACGGTTCTGTTGTTTATTTGTTTTGCCAGGATGTTTATTCAATATTGCTTTCTCACGGAGAAAGCTTTGGATCGGTGAAATTTTTCGGGTCTCATATTTTGACGTAGAAGCACATTTTTAGGTTCAGAGAGTCCAAAAAAGTAGTTGTTAAAAAATGTCCGGATGTATGTACGTACTTACGTACGTATCTATGTAGCTCCCCCTTAAATTTCGCGCACAAGTTGCATTTCATTTTTGTGAGGGAGCTGGAAAATTTATCGTCAATTTTCGATTTTTGAAAAATTTTAATGATAGGATTGAGATATTTTAATTGAACAAAAAATATTTTAAAAAGTATAAAAATACCTATGATTCAGAGAAAAAAATTACTTTAGTTCTTATGGTTCTTTTGTACTTAACATATCTTGTTTATAATTCTTAAATTAAATTATCAATTGCTCTGAAAAAATGTTGGTAATTAACAATATATAGAACTATAATCTATACAAATTTCAAGAGATTTTGTCAATTAGTTTTTGAGAAAAAAGCTGAAAACTGAAAAAATGAGATTTCTATTACCAACGATTACAGAAGTAAAAAGGCTTCAATTGTCTTGAAGTCTTTTGCATGTTTAGAGCTGCATAGCTTTTCTGTTTATGAAACTTATTAGTTCACAAGATATTAAGGTTTTATTTATTTTTTTTTTTCAATTTTTTGAATATCTGTACCTTATTAAATAATCGGTCTTTTTCAATGATTGGCCACTTATTTTTTTTTCATTTTTAACTAAATTTTCAAAATGAAAAAAAAATTTTTAAATTCATCTACTAGTTTTTGTTTTATAACGATTTTAAATTATATATGATATTGCAATTCTATGGTATACAATATATTACAGTCATATTATTATTATTATTTTACTATGATTGTTTATGTTAGTTTCAGCAATATAGTTAGACAAAATTCAGTGTTTCTCAAAGTTTGCAGTAAAAAACTAATAAAATATTAAACTTTCGTAAATATTATAATGGACACTATTAAACATTGCCAATACTATGCAAAAAAAATTGCAAAACATCGTTAATTATTGCCAAACAATACCAAACAATACATTAAACAATGCAAAATACTGCCAAACGCTCCTAAACATTGTTAAGCCTTGCCAACTACTACTCAATGTTGCCCTACTTTGTCCAATTTATTTTAATTATAGATTCTGACAAAGAAAAACGCACATTCGCCAATCTTGCCAAACCCTGCTAAACGCTGCCAAGTCGTTGACAGACTTTTATTAACACTGCTAAATACTAACTAATGTCGTCAAACGTCCGAAATATCCGCAGTAGTTTACAAAGCTTGGCAAATTTTCCATTTTCACTGGGGTATGCTTGGTTCTGCGTTATAGGTCAGGAATATACGATAGTAAACAGTTATTTCGATAAGATGCTGTGCCACGCAATTTTATATTCGCTGGATGTCGTTGAACTTTATCGCCTATATTATTTTCTAGCCTTCGACTATATTTACTTGGTGTCACTGAACTTTAATCAAACACGGTTTTCTATAAACTCATAATCTTCGCGGCTCGAGACTCCAACGAACATTGCCCAAGCTCTAAAATCACTCCGGACTACGTAATAATACAGATAAAAAGTACAAGCGAACGCCCTCTGCGATTGTTATCAAAACGCGTACGCTTCGCTCGGCTTCGCGTGCCGAAAATTTCCAAAATTCCGCGCGGCGCCCCGCGAAAAAAATAATCCCGAAACCTAATCCGCCCCCTCGCCGTATTAATCAAGCCGCCCTCCGCCCGCGCGTCTCCCCGCGAGCGTCGAAAACGCCCCCTGGCCAATAAAAGCCCTCTCGAATCATAAGCTATCGGGCCGCCCGGGCAATCTGCTTCTAAATCAAGTCATCAAGCAGCTCGGAGGCCTCGCCCGAAAAAAAACCGCTCTCTCTCTCTCCAGATTTACTCGCGAGTCCCTCGGGACTCGTCGTCCCCGCGCACGCGTGAACGCGAGTGACCGAGGGCTCCCCGGGGGGGGGGGGGGGGTGGACCGCCCCGCTCGGAACGGCGAAATTTATACGAGGGTCGGCCGCGTCGCGTCTTTTAATCGTTTTCCATCGCGCGCGCCTTTCTTGTTTATCGCGCGGCTGATGAGCCGCGATTTGCGCGAGGCGCGGCGCACGCGGTGTCGTATGCGCTCCGCGGGCTTTATCGAGCCCCCGGGAGAGATTCGCGCTGGAAATGAACGCGGCGATGGTCGTTGGAAACGTGGGCACGGCGATGTTTTTCATTAAAATAACTAAGCTGCCCCGCCGGCGGTGAGAGGGGTTTTTTTTTTTTTTTTTTTAACCGGAGAGCGTTTTGTGCGCGATTTTACGGGTAAACAAGAAGATCTGCCTGTGAATGCACGATTCTTTAGATAGGTGGCTTAAGGAAGTAATTTTTTGTTTGTCAATTATGGCAGTATTTTTGTATTCTATTGTATGAAATAATAACTTAATGTTTTTTAATTAAATTTATTGTTAAAACGTTAGGAAAAAGCTAAAATTCTACTAGTAAAATTTGCTGTGGAAAAAAGTTAAAATATATACGAGAGTATTAGTATGATTCATCTTAAGATATTTTTCTGGTGAATGATATTATCTTTTTAATTTTCTTGAAACTACGGAGGAAGTCATGACTCATTTTTAGGGATGTAATAGTATCTTTTTAAATATAGTACATTTTACTCCTTAATCTTAAATCGGAAAAAAGCTATCCAAGTGAAAAATGCCGCACAGTTTATTTCAATTAACCGTTCTTATTATATAAGTCATTAGAGACCAAAATATACTATACACAGAATTACGTACAAGATCATTAGAATAATAGAAATTTATGGTTTCAGAGATAAACGTGCATGCGGAAGTGATCCATTCAATTATTTTCCTAAAACAAGCTCTTCTACCCGGGAAAGATTTCATATAAAAAAAAAACTCGAAGAAAAAAAGTGGCAGCGAAGCACAAAAGCCAGAAGCGAAGCTCGAGTCGTCGCCACGAATAAACGACTCTTTAAAAAATTGTCCCTCGTTAGGAGTAATACTCGCTCGCGGGTCACGCCGCGGAAGCAAGCCGCCGGGCACGTAATACCTTATATACCGGGAAAAAAAAAAAGGAGCCGAAGCCTCGGAGGACGAAGGAATATGTATATATAACGACGAGAAATAGGGGTGGAAGAGACACGGGCACGGAAAGAGGAAGGGGGAAAGCTTGTTCCGGGAAAAGATTTAAGATCGACCGGGGAAAAGGTAAATGAGTGAGTGAGAGGATCGCCGAGAAAAAAGTCAAGCGTGCCCGGCATTCGAAACGCCTCTCCCGTTCCTCTCGTAAAAATCCCGAACAAGAGATTCTATCGGCGTAGAATTATGTCTTTATTAGGCGCGTCCGTCTCTCTCTCTATCTCTCGACGGCGAGACGTCGACTTTTTCTCGCCGCCTCTCGATAATAACGCGCGCATTGGCGCATTATGCAAGAGCGCGGGGAGGAGAACAAACGGGGCGAACGAGAGAAAGAGAGAGGTGCCGCGCGGATGTGTCCCGCGCGAACGTGTGAAAACGAACGAGTTTGCCGAGGGGCGAGGCGAGTCTGTGTCTTGTTCTAGCCGCGGGATATATATATATAATTCTTGTAATGATGTCGGGGCCGATCGTATATATGCAGTGCGGCCGGCTGGCGTGCTGGAATGAGGAAACGCGCGCCGCGCTAAGCTAAGGGGTATTGGGCTTTTTGTGCGGCGGAGTGGCGTTCGTCGGATTAAGAGTAAGAGAGACCCGACTGTAATTAAGCTGTGCGCCGTGAGCCGTGTTCTGTTATTCGGTTGCGTAACCGGGCAAAAGTGCGCGCCGCTCGAGAATTATCATCCGGCTGATGACGGTAATTATGCGAGTTGTGTGTAATTAAAAAGTTTTCGGCTTCATTTAAAAGGAAAGGAGAGCTCGAATCGAGTCCGCAGTTATAGTAACGGCGACTGATCTTTTGAAATAGAATTTTCATCGAATGTATTTTTATTAAAATTTGTAGAGCGTAAAGTTAAAGAAAAGAAAAGAGGACGACAAGTAATAACGACTAAATTACAAATGTAAATTTTCTTTTCGAATAATGTACTTTTTGATTCCGAAAATTCGCACGAAAAAGCCAACTACGCAAGCAGGACAAAAATCCGAAATCCGCCGCTTCTTTTTCACGCCGCAGTCGTCCTAAAGTTCCGCGCGAACCCCTCGTAAAACAAGCCTCCTCGTCCCGCGTTTTTGTCCCCCCGCCTCCCGTCATCATCCCCGATCTCCTCGAATCGCGCGGCGAGCGAAAAAAATTGCCCGGAGAACGTACGCACGGCGGAGGCGCGAAACCGAGATGAAGATGAAAAGGAGAGAGAGAGAGAGAGAGCGAAGACAAAAGGAATCGAGCCTCCGCGCGCGACGTCGACGGGGAGCGAAAAGGAGCTGCGAAAAAAATGGGAAAAAGGAGAGACGATCTCGCGGCGCGTGCGTGTGTCTGTGTAACGGAGAGCTGCGGCGGCGGCTGCGGCAAAAAAGCGGGAGCGACAGATTTACGAGGAGCGGCTTCCGTACGCGCCGACGCCAATCAGGCTCCCACAAAACCTCATCCTAAGCAAGCCGCTCTCTCTCTCTCTCTCTCTCGGGCGCGGAGGGAGAGAGAGCCTGATTGAGCGCGTAATTTCGGCCGATTCCCGCGCGAGACGAGGCGCGCGTTTTCGCGCGAGGGCCGCGCGCGACGCTCGTTCCTTTTTTCCTGGATCGATGTATCTTTTTTTTTTTGCACGGGATGCCCTGTTACGGAAGGCTAATTGTGGGAATTTCTGGGGATAAGTGCACGCGGACAGTGCCGCGCTTCGAGAGTAAACAACTGAGTTACTATCCTGATTGAATGAAAGTAAATTACTTTGGCGGTCGCGGTGGCTTTTTGCTGCCGCGTCGAGGTGGGGGTCGCTGTGAGAAAATCATTTGAAGTAACTGTTGTTCGAGAAATAAAGAGATTAATTCGAAATTTACCTCGAATTGATTCCGTTCTAATGAATGCATTTTGCGAGGTGCAAAATTCAATGTTTATTGTAATTGAATACTTCTGTTACAGGTTGCGCAAAATTTATTTATCATATTTATATTGTAAATAATTAGCACAATTTATTAATTAAAAACTATTATTTTTTACACTGTCAATCTGATGAAAAATACTGCTGTCCGTATAATTAATGATCAGATAAGTAAAACACATAGAAAGAAAAAAAAAGAGCTGACAGATGAAGATGCAGATTGAGATTAAAAAAAAAAGATAAAACTTCGAGATAAAACTTCGAAGTTCTGGTAAATACCTTTCTACATGATCCTTCGTATATCCTTCTTCTCGGAAACGGAATAAAAAAATCAAGAGGACAAACAGCAGAAAGTACAAATGTTCGAAATACACCGGCGTCGTTCAAGGAAAAATCTACAAATAGACGTGCGAATGAAACAATCGTAAATCAAAACGAGCGTGTCCGCTTTCAGAAAATTACAAATTTCGTCTGCATCAATGATGAGCTACGATTTAATTTGCATGATACAAGAGTGTATACTTATGGAGGACGCATTAAATGGTCGTAAATACAGGCGACGAACACAGATTCTCTGAAATCAAGCGTATAATATTTATTTGAACGTGCTAAAATAGCAGTTTTTATCAAAAGAAAGCGGTATACGTATTTAACGCTTATTTGAGTGCTAAATTAATATATAAATTTCTAAACAACATCTTAATTCTAAGAATCGTAAAATACGTGCGTCTACTATTTTGTATTCAGTATTTGGTATTTAACGAATTTTAATACCCCGATAAGTTGTTAATTAAAATTCTGCGGAAAGAAAAAACACTTATTTATTTTAATGTCAACTTGGTTTGTTTTTAAAATGCCTCGTCATTCGCAGTGGAAAATCGCATTCTACAACTTGGCTTTTATAGTCCCGATTACTAGAATATTTTCTCATTGCCACGAAAGAATTTAAGCCACTGATAATTGAAGTTATTAAAAATAACAGAATTATTGGCGTATACCTAATGCAATCATAAATTGCCCCTGTTAATTAAATTCTTCTATAAAAAATGGCATAATAATAAATGATTTGACGATTAAGACGTTTTATAGAGAAATTAAAATAGGTACTTTTATTCCGTCTCGTATCGGGTCCGTATAAACAAGTTTTCAATTCCGAATGAAGCTAATAAAGTTCAAGAACAATCGGTGCTTACGAATTTATATCGAAATGATTGAGCAAAAATTTTGTTATCGAAATTAAAATTCATAACGTTTCTTTTGCGGTTTAATGCGCACAATATGTACACGGTAAATCTGCTTTTACAACTTGCCCCGGGAATAACAACAGTCTTTAATTTTATAGAAATTAAATTCGTAATCGTTATTGTCGGTGAATTTAAATTTCATTATTCATCGGTTAGCGTCAATTTCGCGAATTAACGCAACATTTATTTATTTCATTGCTAAATCAGCCATAAATTTTTAAAAGCACCCGTATTTACTTCAAACGTCGGCAGGCGTCCGTTCAATATTGTCTAAAACCTTGAGCTTCGCATTCGCGAATCGGAATGTTCAAGTCCGTATTATACATTGTAAGTCGCCGTTTAGATGCGTGACGAGCGATATGTAGTTCAACCGATGAGTAAGTTTGGTTCTTTGTCCAAAAGGGTGTATGAATGGCTCTAGATTTATGGGGTCACGTGCACGACCACTCTGCTATAATAGTAGACAACTGAACTGTACGCCGATAAATCGAGATGGATCTTCAGACTATTATTGTCAGTTAGAACAATGTTGAGATTAGTCGGCTCATTGCGGGAAAATGAGCTCGATTCTCCTCGTCCGGTGCAAACACTTTGTTAAATTAATTTTTCTCTCGTTCAAATAAGCAGCATCCAATTCAAAGAGTACGTCTTACAAGAAGTATAACAAAAATAAAAAAATACAACATCCGCGGTAAAATCTCCGTTTGCATAAATTCTCCATCGAAAAAGAAGGCAAGTCTTTCAATTTGAAATACATTAACCTACCACCTCGAAGCGCAACATCTGCGAAGCCGGCAAACTTTCACGAGCGCCCGAATACATTCCCCAAAAGGACACCACTTAGGAGAATATCGCATCGAAAACCTGGTCCATCATTACGGAGTCAAAGGCCAGAGAGGCACGCTTTTCTTTCGGGGCCGCCGATGTATCCCACGCTGCGAGCCCTTTTGACAAACGACCGCCCTAATGTTCCGAATAACAGTCCGGCTTAGCGACCACTCGGACATGCCTGCACCCCCCCCCCCTTTTTTTTTGTCTCGCGTACCGCGGCGAGCGTGGAACACCGCGGGACGCCGAAAATGATATCCCATTCGGTGGTAAGTCTGTGTCTTTCTCTTGTTTGTAGGGCAGTGCTCCTTTGGAGCTACGAGGAAGAATGGCGTTACCTTGTAACGTGGGTAAAGAGCTACGTGACTCTGCGAGATTTCGCCAGAGTTTCGTCGATTTCGAATTTGACAAAAACGTATACTTTATAGAAGAAGAACTATTTTATCGCGTAAAACTCGGAGAAATGCTTGTACGCTGAAATTTACAGCAGTTTTACCCTCCCCTCTTCACCACTTTCCTCATCGACTCTCCTCTCTTTCCAAAATCACTTTCCACTCTCATTGTCTCGCTCGAAGCCTCGCCCCGGCCGACCTTGACTCCGCGATAGATTTGCAAATTGGCCACAGAGCTCTCGACCTCGCAGCGGGAACCGGCCCTTTTCATCCCGGTACGTCTCACTTTCCTCCCGGTATCCGTCTCCCTCTCTCTCTCTCTCTCTTTCAGGGGTGAAGTGGGTCACTCGCTGCGCGCACCTGGAGAGCGGAGGCTCTCGATCGTTATTGAAAAGCGGCGCCGGTCTTCCTCCCGCGCCGCGTGAAAGGTTATAAACGATGTCGTTAGGGCCGCGTGAGCGATGCGCTCCGTTTCACCGTTTCATTATGAGCTCACGGGCGGATAGAGAGGCTAGGAATTGGATGTATACTGTCTGCTTCTGACACCTGGACGTCTAAATACGAGGACGATGCTCATTTTCGTCGGGACGCTCGACTGTGTACTTGAGTACGGGCCTGCTATCGGCGTACCAAAAAAAGGAATACTGTCAATTACCAATACATAATATCGAGCTTATATAAAAACCACCGGCGAAGACAAAACTGAAATCTCAATCATCGGCGGCGAGATATCATTCCCCGTATCTCTTACATCCTCGTCCGGCGACATCCGTCACAGCTGCCTCGCGAGGCACAAAGCCTCGACTCTCGCGGCGCATGCACCAGCTCGCCGTCGCGCATTTGTGAAACGTCTCCGGCGCGACGCTGAAATAAACGGCCGCGGGGAAGCGACGCGCCGGATAAACACGGCCGGGAGGGGGTTTAGTCAGTGTCAGCCGCGGCGCAGAGGATCCATCCTTCGGGGCTTCTTACGAGCGGCTCTCGTAGCCCCGCTCTAACGTCCGTTCCCTCGCGTTTCCGCGCGCGCTCGCGGGATATGACGACGGCGACGCGCATTACTCGCGAGGAGGAAAACGACGTTGTTCCGCGACGACGACGACGACGACGGCGACACTCGCGCGAAAAATCACCGGGCGTAATAAGCACCGGGGTTTTATTGCCGCGAGCGGAGGGAAGGCTTTTTTGCAGTTTGTTAGCTTTGATTTAGGATTCGTAAAGTGATGCTGCTGGTACTTCTTTCTTGGGGAGCGAATTTTTTACTGGCAGATGTTTGGAATATCGAGGTTTTGTTGTATTTACTGTTGGAATACATATATGGGGTATTGTATATGATAAATAAATTTCGAACTAATTTTGAATTTTTTAGTTATACATAAAGAACTACAGTTAGATAAAACTGCTTTAGAGTCGTGATATAAAAAATGATGTAGTAATCTTCACTATTTATTGCAATGCGCACAAAGACTGTATTCCACCGAGAGGAATAATCCCAATAATATTATTATGAATAAAATGTATTGAAAAAGTTGTAATAACGTGTGCGATTATCTGCAAACGTTTAACATATTAACAAATACAGAGCGCATGACTTAAAACCAATATTGAAAATTCATTTAATTATTTTGATCATTCTACAGTACGACTTCAGTTTGTACAATTATGGCCGTATTTATTTCATTATTCGTTACATAAAGAATGCAAAATTCGAAGGTACACAAAGCCACAAAATGAAAGTAATTTTACACTTGAACAATCCCCGTTTATTAATGCGATATTTCCGAACTTATTATAATAATCGTCCGATTATTGATATTTAAAAGCACGAGCCCGGCAAAATAATCATTCAATTATTCTTCCTCATACTTCCCATCAGCGTTTTAATCATCAGCTGTTTGTTTTAATTAACAGCTTCATTATAAAACTGTAAACATAAACAGCGACGTGAACTTTTACCCAACTCTCGCCATGTGCCCCCGTCCTGGCTTAAATCATCAGTTTTCGCTCCGATCAAACAATCGAACCAGCGCCGCGGAAATTAATTTAAACGCCCAGAAATCGGTTCGGTTCGTCAAACAAAAAATCGTCCGACTAATTCGTCGGCGGACGATGCCGGCGTAAGTGGCTGCTCGGAGAGAGATTTAATGAATAGACGATGATGTACACGCGACGAGTGGCCGACGAGCCCCAAAGAAGACGTATCGAATCCACTTTACCCTGGGGTGCCTCGCTCCTCTCTCCATTCGTCGCGGAAGCCGGATCGTTGAACTTTATTGGTCACAGTTTGGCTTATTGTGTGGAATCGAGGGGGGAAAGGACGGCACGCTCTCGAGCCCACGCCGTTCGCAATGGCTGCCGTAGGATTTTATCGTCTCGCGTATATACGATATATCTTATTCGTTTAACGACTCCTTAAAATAGTTTTCGATTCGCCGTCTAGCTACTTCTCGCGGAATAAGCAACGAAAAGCTTTACAAAAATCACAACGCAATACTCCGAAAAGCGAGCCTGCCAGCTTGTGTATCCTCGGCAACAGCGGCACGTAAGCTAATTCATCTTTAAGCGTCGAGTGGCTCGACTAACCGCATAATAAAGGCTGCGGAGGCCCCCTTCGAATCGAGCAATCTGATTTCCCCGGAGACGCGGCGCGGTGCATCTGCGGGCCTCCCCCTGGAGCCGGCTGACGGCGATTTCAAAAGTCTCGTTCGCCAAACTGGGTTAGATGGTTAAGGTCTCGTTAGATCGTTAGGCGCGCAAATGTCTTTTTATTGTGCGCTGCGCCCGTTTAACGGGCGTAAATCAAGCGCTTCTCTCGCCGGGAGAGGAGGACGGGAAAAGAAGACACTTTCCCCGCGCGCCGCTTGACGGACGGGTTTTCTGTCCTCCGCTCGCCTCTCGCGAGATGCGCGCGAGAGCCGAATGAAATTTTATACGGATCTTTGGTGTGGATGTTATTTATCGCCGGTAATGAATGCCCGGGCTTTCCTATTCTTTCGGAAGATTTATGCAAATGCGGCGAATAAATCGCGGAAAATTATAAGGCCGACGACGGTTTTAATGTCGTAAACGTTTCTAAAGTGTGTAATCAGATAACTTTTGTGCGAATGTTAATAATCTTTTAGACGATTGGTTACACGAAATTATTACTCTGTACTATTTTAGGGAAAAAATCATTGTAACTAAGTACCTGGAACGAAAAATAAAAAATAAGTAACTTTCCATTTCAAAATATTTCGGTGATTAAATAATTAGTGCGCCGTAATTTCAGCCAGTTACACGAACTGCGAAAGAAAGAAGGATTTTAACCAACTAATAAATCAAATAATTAAAAAAAACGGAGCCATAAATTAACCACCGAGAAATTGAAAAAAAAAAAAAACGACCGCGGAAATTATGCTCTTATCCGAGAGCAGTGAAACTTATTAAATGTAAATAAACACTCTGCGGCAGTCGGAAAGCGACGACGTTTCCAATTACCTCGCAAGCCCCCCCTGTGCACCTTAAGCTATCGGAAATGAGCTAGCGTTATCTCCAGTTTTGCGAGCCTAAAATCAGCATAAACAATTCAGCCGAGAGATAATTTGAATTTGTTTTAGCGGCGAGTTAATAAATTTTTTAAATTCTCTCCCCCGCCCATAAATTCTCGCTAATAAGCGGCTATCGGCAGCGCGTAAATGAGAAGCTTGGTTCTTTAACGAAGAAATTTCGTTGCTTACTAAATTACGCTGATACAAAGTGTTTATGCTGCCGGTTAAGCGTTTCTCGGTACAATTTATTTACGAAATCAATTTATGTGGGCATATTATTGCGTAAGAATTTTTAGTTAAACTTAAAAAAATGTTTGAATATCTAGATTGCAAAAGGAATTGAAACTATATAAATGAGTCATCTGCTTTTCTCATTATTTTTAATTAACAAGCTAAACTGCGTTAAAAAGTTACTTTATTTATTAATGAAGTAATTTAAACTGTAATGTAGTCACATTTTACTTCCGAATTCATCGTTTGCACAGTAGCCTAAAGCGATAAAAGCTTACAATTACTTTATAAGCGAATCCTCGCCTACTAATGAATAATTATGGCCGGCAATTATGCGGCATGTACAGTGTACCTGTGCACCGTTCCCCTAAGGAATAAAAATGCGCCTTACTCTCGGGCAGCTAGCCGACGTTATCGGCTACTTAAACTGACTTGTTTACTCGTTCTTTTCGCTGCACGCAAAATGCTAAAGAATTAAGAGCGCTCTTAGATGAAACAACATTGCGCTACAAAACTGTTCATTATATTTATTTACGTATAAATAATGTGCGTGAAAAGTACCTTTTCCGAGACCAGAGAACATATTTAATTATTACTTGTAGGCGATCAAGAACTTTTTTCGCGGCATTCGTGCAGTATAAAATTTTACACAATAAGTATCGAAAAAAGCCGCTGCTAAAGTAATTATCGTCACTCAAGTACCAACTGAAAACTAAAAAAAATTAGGTCACAGCGAGCCTCCGCATCGATAAACACTGAGAAAAATTTTTTTTAAAAATTACTATTTTAATAGCACTCGTGGGACACACTCATATTTCAATAATTTTTACCGCAATTTTATTAATTTTTGTTATATATTTCGTAAATTTTACTATTTTATTTGTAAAATTTGCAAATAATTTGTAAAGTTTACAAATAATTTGTTAAATTTACAAATAAAATAGTAAAATTTACGAATTATATAGTAAAAATTATTAAAATATGAATGTGTCCCAGAAGTACCATTAAAATAGTAATTTTTAGAAAAAAAATCTTAATTTTTAAAAAAAATTTTTCTCAGTGAACGAATGAAGAAATCCCAATTTTTATCTAAAATTGTGCAAGCCCAGCAAAACACCCATCCTAATAGCGTACATATATATCTCCCAAGCATAAATCGTGAATTTGTCGGACACCCGATGTAATCAGCGCTCGCCGAAAAGGCGACCCCCGCCGGGGCCTCGCACGTATATATACCCGGCACTCGCGGAAATAATAACGTCGCAATGTTTCCTAACAGCGAGCCCGATAAGATCGCCCCCACGATGCGCCGCTGTTATACGGCTCGTCGTCGTCGTCGTCGTCGTCGGCCCGACAATATAAATCCGGGGCCGATAAGCGGGGCCGCTTAGTAGTCCGCGGGGCCGATTCGCCCATCCGCGCGCAAGGACCGATAAGCCCCCCCCCCCCCCCCCCCTCGAGTGATGGACGACGACACCTCGAGCGCTTTACGAGCTGCTTAATTTCGCTGATGATAGGCTGCGAGACGAGCGGGGAGCTTTATGAATGTCTAATTTGGCGCGGTGCCGGGGCTTTCGGTGGTGGGTGGGGGTCGGCCTCGGAAAATCGAGAGCCCCGGGAACGCCCCGAGAGAGATTAGCACCGCTCTCTCGGCGGGAACGAGTGCCGCGGGAGCGCGCTAAATTTAACGGAGGCTTCGTCGGGAATTGTCGAATGGATTCGACAATTTATTGGGATTGTTTAGAAATACGTCCCGAATGCGTGTATTGGTGATTGATGGTTTTGACCTAAGATCGATAAAAGAATAGTAAAAGAAGTGCTTTTAGAACAGTTCTGCGTCTTACACGGCGTTTTTTTTAAGTAAGAAAAACCCCCAAACACTCATTAAGATACAACTCTCATCATATCGCCCCGCCGCATAATTTCTCGACTATTTGAAAAAAGCGTAATTAAAATAAAATATCTATTTAAGGTCCAGTGTACTTCTCTAGACAAAAGAGATAAGGCTTTGTGAGAGGCCGCTTAAAAAAAAAAAAAAAACTCCGATTAGCGGCACAGGCGCCGCGACTCCGGACATCTGCGCTCCCGTCCATTATGCAGCGCTTTTCAAACGTTATATATACACATACGGATTCGGCGCGCGACAATGCCGGGAAGCCGACGTATATATAACCATTAATATATGTGGCCGAAGGAGCCATTGTTGCGAATTAGGCAGCATTGAGGGGGCCATTGTCGAGGCCGGCGGGGGATCGATGCGCGCGACCGAGCAGCAGCCATCGCGCGTCGCTCCCGGAGCCGCTTCCACGTTGGCCGCGAGGAGATGGGAGGGGCGAAATCAGGCCGGCGCGTAATGCGTAAAGTGAGCTGCTGCGAGCAGCAGCGCGATGCGAGAAGGGCGACGAGCCGCTTGTGCGAACAGCGGCGTTCTCCTTGGGAATTCCATGCTTGTTATATATTGACGAGGATAAGCAATTTTTTTAGTTCCGACTTGGAGTTTTATTCGTGATCCGGTTGAGACAGTTGACTTAGTAAAGCGTTAATGGATTGTGAACGATTAAATATTGATTCTTTTCGACTGATGATCACGTTATCATAAAAAAGCAAGAAATTTTCTCGTGATGTATAAATAAAGTAGAGTTTTTTAAATACATTTTATGGCGCATTAAAAATAAGTCTTATTTGGAAGATGAATCCTTCATGCTCTCGGGTTTATGAATAAGTAAACTTGATAACTTTCACATTCTTGAAGGGCTACTAAGTTTTTTATGAAGTAATAACACAATTTTACCAATTGAAATGATTTATTACCTCTTCAGGCATAAAATTCAGGAGATAAAATTCTCCTTAGTTCTTCTTTTTCAAAAACTTCCCTAATAGCAGCGTAACGAAAATATCGCTAGAAACTTTGTAAATTTTGAAAATTCAACGATAATCTAGCGATATTATCGTTTCGCTTCTACCAAGGTTATTAAAAATAAATCTTGTTTACTATTAAATTTACGTTTCATATTAGGTATCACATCAAATATTTTTTTTAGCTATATTTATTAATAGATTATACCTCTGTACTAGTAGAAAAAATATTAGTCTTTAAAAATTTTCAATTATAGTAGAATTAAATAACAAAACTATTTTCTATAAAAACTATGAAGTTTTTTGCAAATTTCATTCAAACTAATCTATTTTTAAAATATTTACTATTTGTATAGTTATTTCTCATTGATAAACTGTGTTTTTATTTCAATATTACTATTAATATAGACAGAATCATATATGGGCATAACTACAATAGTTTTAACTACTGTGTACCAATTTTTTTAGCGCAATTTATTGCTGCTATTGGTTTTCCATGTGAAGTACATGAACTAGACTGTCTGTAAAATTTTCAGCGTGAACTAATAAATGAACTCTGAAATCGGCATAAATGTGCAGCGTATGGCACAACGTACGCCTATTTTAAAATAGGCACTTTTTTGGGTATTCTTATGCATATTTACGTTGTATCATATGCTGCACATTTATGCCGATTTCAGAGTTCATTTACTAGTTCGCGTTAAAGATTTTACAACCAGTCTAGTTCACGTACTTCGCATGGCAAACCGATAGCAGTAAGAAAATACGCCAAAAAAATCGTTATACAGTAGTTAAAACTATTGCAGCTTTTAAGAGCAATCGGTGCTGCCATCTTTCAATAAAGACGGAAATCAGCCGTACACTGTTGCTGCATTACTCAAATGGTAAAAAATAGTCGATAAAGTAGCAATTAAAATCTTACGGCTGAAGGTAATAGATATAATTTTACAATTTTTTCAAGGGCTCTATTATAAGTTCAAAATTATTTTAAAATATCCTGTACAATATGTACATTTATTGAAATAAACATTTGCTTTTTTATTTGAAAACCGCATATGTTGCTTTAATGTGCATATATGAAAATTCTAAATTTTTACTGCATTCTATAAATAAAATATTGCATTCTGCAAATCCACACTGCATGAACGTTTGCTGCAAGGTTCAATGAATAGGTTTCAGCAATGCTTTTAGTATCTTCGAGTATGTTCTGTGTAATAGCAGATTTTTTTAAGCTTTTTAGAAACCTTTCACTAAAAGGTTGTATCGGGCATGCCAGGTCACTAGTCGGTAACCCACAAGTAAACTAACCACGGCGTAGTGCAGAGCTCCACCGCTAGACGGCTACCGGTTACCCACTGCACCCGCAAGCAAAGTAAGTTTCCGAGAGCATATATACCAAGTGTCGTACCGAGAAAAGGGAGAGTTTGCCTGGAGTGACAAGCCCGTTTGCTCCAGTTAACTCGGGTAGATACTGAGATTATTCTTATATCATTACTCGATAGTTTAGCAATTTTCAATTTATTTTCTCTAATACTAAGCCACTGTGCTATTAATTGCTTCATTACATCTAAGTACACTAAGTTTATTGGGTCAATTGTTTCATAATATTTACCGCCATTTTATCGGTAAACATACCTTCATTAACGCGTCTCTTGAAGAGTTCGCCACCGCTCAGTAGTTCCATCACAATGTACGAAAAATCCTTATCCCAATGCACCTCGGCCATTTGTACAATGTTCGGGTGGCCCTGGCAAGAACGTAAGAGCTCGACCTCCTCACTAATATCCACATTTAGTCTTTGTATCTTCACTGCGTAGGGAAAACCTGTCTGTCTATCGAAGCACCGATGACACTCCGCGAATCCCCTATTGCAAAGACCTCATAAATCCCGATAAAAAGGAGCAGAAACCTCATAGAATCCGATAAAATTTTATTCACTGTTAGGCGAGGGAGGACCCTATTGCAAAGACCTCATAAATCCCGATAAAAAGGAGCAGAAACCTCATAGAATCCGATAAAATTTTATCGGGT
>JAWWEO010000045.1:20820711-20873900 GCA_035582975.1 Ormyrus labotus | reverse complement strand
ATGAAGTTCTACTTTGAAATATAAATTTTTCAGAAAATCGAATTTTTCCAAGTGCTTATACCATACCCCCCCCCCCCTTAAAGAAAGGAAATTATAATTTAAAGAAATTGAAGGAAGCTGAGATTGAAATTTTTGACGTAAGTAAATCTAATTTTGTGCGATTGTTTTAGCAAAGAATGTTAAAGATTATTAAAAACCAGTGTGAAAACTATTGAATAGTAAAAATTGAATTTAAACAATTTAAAGAGAGTTCGTAACAAATGCTTACTTACTAACGTTTATGCTTTTAGCATGCAATATTTAGAACTCTACATATTATTTGCATCTCAAACTTACAAATTTTTTAATTTGCAGATCGAAAATGAGTACTTCCAAAAATTTAAACGTTTAATAATGAATCGAATCGACTGGACAGTCCGCTTATAAATACGGACGGTGATAATAATAACTCTTCAAAAATGCAATGCAAATGACCTTCATGAATTTCAATCGAAGATAGACAGAATTTTTGAATATTTTAATGGTCGAAATCTGAATGAAAGAATCGTAAGAAAGATAGAATCACAGATCGTAAAGCAAGACCAGTAGGAAAATTTCATGCGCCTTCGAGTGCGACCTTTGCGGAAAAAGATTCAGCCGGAAGCTCAAATTACAGCAACACGAATTAATCAGCTTTCAATAAAGCTACAGTCTAAAGCGACATAAAGTTTGCCCCAAATTTAGGTAAAGAAAAACAATATTTTATAAAATATATTAAGATAAAATTATAAATATTACTTATGTGTGTACACATAAATTTAACAGATGTCAAAGTAAGAATCAGATACTCTACTTGTAGGATCATATATTTATAACCAAGATATTATCTGAAGCTCGCATTGTTAAACTTAAGAAATTTAAGACAATATCTTTCAAACCAGAGATCGGGAATTAGACATGTTCCAGTAAACAATCTGTTTTGATTACTTCTGGAGACTCAATAATGTCAAGGCAGATCTTAATTCGACGTAAAATCTATACTACGGACAGTGCGCCTATACAACTTTTGACGTAATTAGTTGACTGTATTAGTCACGGTTTTAAAAAATTCGTATCCCATGACGCTTAGAATCTAAAATGTAAATACAGTTACAATCTTATTTTATATAGTTATTGCGCCAAAATACACATTTATATTGTACACCTTGGGATCACCAGCTATATTAATCAACAATTATGACAAATGTAACCGATTCGAAGTAAGTAGGATGCATTTTAAATCATTTTGATGAAAATTATAAAATTATAAAATTATAGGACAAGTCGTAACTCCGAAAACTTATGATGAAAATTTAGAACAGCAGTAAACTACTGACGCGTAAATGTACGGATCACGAAGGAAGAAAATATTATGAATGCGAGGTTTGTGGTAAAACATTTGGAGGAGTTGTTTTATGCTGAAACAGAAACGCACAATCCATGAAGGAAGACGAGATTTCAAATGCGAGGTTTACGGACAAAAATTTGGTGAAAGCAGTAATATATATAATATAATATGTTGAAACATATAAGAACAATCCACGAAAGAAAAAAAGATTTCGCATGCGAGGTTTGCGGTAATAGATTTGGACGGAATAATGATATGCTGAAACACAAACACAGATTCCACGAAGGAAGACGATATTTTGAATGCGACGTTTGCGGTAAAAGCTTTGGATCTAAGGGTAATATGTTGAAACATATAAGAAGAATCCACGAAAGAAAAAATGATTTTGCATGCGAGGTTTGCGGTAAAAGCTTTGGATCTAAGAATAATATGTTGGAGCATATAAGAACAATCCTCGAAGGAAGACGAGATTTTGAATGCGACGTTTGTGATAAAAGCTTTGGATCTAAGTGTAATATGTTGAAACATATAAGAATAATCCACGAAGGAACACGAGATTTTAAATGCGACGTTTGCGGTAAAAGCTTTGGATCTAAGGGTAATATGTTGGAGCATATAAGCAGAATCCACGAAAGAAAAAATGATTTTGCATGCGAGGTTTGCGGTAAAAAATTTGGACGGAATAATGATATGCTGAAACACAAACACAGATTCCACGAAGGAAGACGATATTTTGAATGCGACGTTTGTGGTAAAAGCTTTGGAACTAAGGGTAATATGTTGAAACATATAAGAAGAATCCACGAAGGAAGACCAGATTTTGAATGTGACGTTTGTGGTAAAAGATTTGGACATAAAAATAGTATGCTGTTTCATAAACGCACATGTGATATTTCTGATGGTAAACGCTTATCCCAGAAATCTCATAATAAATGGCATAAGCCTTCTGTGCGCGAGGAAAGAACGCCAGACGGCCCAATTATTATTTCGTGCTCTTCAATTACAATAGACGAATTTGAATCAATTGAATCGACGAATCCATAATATTTACAAAAAATCTACGTAACAATTTGAAAACGTCATAAAAATCTGAGGTCTGATTTCTGTATTATATTTCACTGTAATACTAAAAGTATATTTTTAAAAAAGATTTTTTTATATTTTCTTGTAAAAAACGACAATAATTTTTGAATATTAAACTTTCTTTCTATTATCTACTGTTATATCGCCCGAAAATAAACCAAGAGATAAGGAAAAGTCTGTAAAAATCCATAAAAAATAAACATATATAGAAAATAAAAAACTAAGTGAATCCTAATATAAGAAAATATCTTGAAACAAGAAAGGCGTTGGAATTCTTGAAAGAAAATTATTTTATGAATTTCGCGAAGTGAATGTGTTGGCAAGAAAATGAACTGAAACTCATAAAAATTACTTTAATAAATTTAATAATTATGCATCAAATCGATAGTCTTTCTTTCTGTAGTTGTTCCGTTTTTAATTCTCATTTATACCCACTAAATTATTATTAAAGTAGGATTAAATTTCTAACAATAAGATCAGAAGCGTATGTATTATTAGTAGAATTTCAATGGTGAAATTTTGCGAACTTAACTGACAAGCTCTATAAATCTCAGTTGTGCTCGATCCTTTTCTGCCTACGCTTGACACGTATGAACAGGTGAATGGATTTTTTTAGATTCGCGGGTTTTATTATATTATATTTTAAAAAAAAGTTTTTTTTTTAATACAGATCCAATATATTTATCACTTATTTAACATCATATAAAGTAGACTAAATTTTATTACAATCGATGTTATCCTATCGAATGCTGACATACGATCAAAACAGTTATATTTATAAATAAAAAAAAGCCTTATTTCTACCTTTTAGCAATATTTTTTATCACAATTTTTTCTCGCGTCGCAGCCAACAAAATTGAAGCTATGCCGTCATGCAAATTTAGAACGTGAACAAACAAACAATTTATAGTATTACACCCGCATAATCTAAAATAATCCATCAGTCGCGGTCCTACTCATTTTTATTACGAAGGAATTGCGTAAGACACAATTATACATCATAGAAAGTAATTAAGGGATGTAATCCTTTTAAATAAAAGTCGTACACAGCCTCCTTTTAATAACAAATATTTCAGTGACGGTTTCATTAAAAAATTCAAAATAGTTTTTGAGATATTGAAAGACAAAGGTAGTTGGGGGTAAACTTCAAGGGCAAAAAGTCTAAAAGGTTGGACTATTTTTTTAATTTGCCTCTTTTGCCTTTCAGAGATAATTAACGCAAAAGGTGGAAAATTGCAGCGCTCCAACACCCGGAAAGAAATCGATTTTTATCGGTAAATACGTTACCTACGATTTGGGACTTACTTTTTTTACCTATTTGGTCTGTAATTAATACATCTGTTTTTTAATTAATACATCTTAAGGGTAAAAAATAATAATTAATTATTTTATTTCACGTTTTACTTTTTGATTTACGCGCGCACTAACGCGTTACCTGGGCGGGCACGGGCTTAAGATATTTAAAAGTTAATATTTTTTACAGCTAAAGTTAATTGATTAAAAATATGTGTTCAATCGAAAAATTTCATTTCTTAATATTTAATAGAAAAATTATTTTTTTTTTAACTTCGTCCAAAAAATTGTTATTCTTTTATCTAAAAAAGTTGTGTGACGAGAGTTATAAATATAACTATACAAAAATGTTCGACAACTTTTTTGGAAGTTCACAGATTCTTAACTCTTACTATTTAAAACCAGCAACAAATTTTCTTTACAGTATGCGCTAACGGTCCACGCGCGACGATCTCGAAAAGACTGCGTATGAAGCTGAGCCATTTTGATAATATTGTTTCTAGCTTGCAATCTAAACATTTTCTATTATTATTATATTAAAACTATTTTAAAATATAATGATGTCAGTGTGTTAAACTCCACTGTTAACCCACTGTGTTTCTTTTATTTAATTCGATCACACCCAGACCATTTAGCATGCCTTGGACCAACAAATCATTTCAGAAGAATTAAAGTAACTTCCAATTTACGAGAATTAAACAATAACAAACTTGCTTAAAGAGAGAATTATAGGCCAGTTACGCGTATCAAAACAAATGCTTATTCAGTGTACGCTGACGATTGAAGGAGCAAAGACTTACATAGTACAGATAAAATGAAACCTACATTTGTGAGTGCTAACGACAAATCTTATCGAGCGTTTTTGAAATTAATTCTCAACCAAAAATCAAGAGCAGCTTTTTTGTCAGAAGGATTAACATTGGACGAATTGGAAGAATGTTTAGAGCCGTTTTATATTTCTCTAAACATGACTCGGCTTAAAAAATACAATGTGTGGGTCAAGAATAACAAAGACAAAATTTACGCAGACATGCAAAAAATGAAGAAACTAGGAGAAAGTAGTGTCGTAGCACCGGATAATGCTGTGAAAAAAGAAATTTTTGATAATTTCGTTGATGCCATAAAAAGCCTTTGTGAAACATCAAGCGACTTTCAGTAAGTACAATAAAAATAGCATAAAAAACTTTTACTAAATACACTAATAACTTTAATTTTTATTAGATCGATCGTACTCAAACAACCACACCTAATAGCTGAAAAGCTTTATCCTTCGAAAGCGAAAAATAAACTTATGTACGTTAAAAGATATTTAAAAGCACATTATAAAGAACTTAACGATCGGATTAGCAAAACCTCGAGCAAAACACTAAAAGAAAATGAAAGTGACGTTGAAGCAGATGATGAAGGTGAAGATGATTCCAAGACAGATATTGATAGTGCTATCAAAATGCAAGTGGAAAATATTGGCATTAAAAATCATACTGAAAAGATTGAGGATAGCAGTCGTGACAGTGGAAATTATAGCTTTCAAAATAACAGCTTCGATTCTTTGACAAGCACAAAACTATATTCTGCCCTGCATTCTCCAGTTTGTTTGTTTAACGAAAATGATAGCGAAATGACTGTATTGGAATTATTGAAAAATCACGAAGAGACGTAAATGGTAAGAATTGAATAATAAAAACTATTTTTTTTTTAAGTTAATTTTCTGCTTTTTATCAAATTATATTAAAAATAAAACTCTAAACAAGTAAAGTTTTCAGTAAAAAAAAATACAAAAATTATTTTAATTAATAATACGAATTCGTTTGAACGGTAGTTTCTTAATCAGAAAATTACGGTCACGCGTAATTACTTTAAATTTCACTAATTTCAATTTGAAAAATTAAGATTAATTAGCAATATCCTCTTTATGAAAATATACAGGTAGTAGCAATAATTGCATCAGCTTAAATCAGCGAACTTCTGAGTTGCCGAGAATCAATATAATACCGATTTACCATCTACAATATATAACAGCTCTACGGTTCCTGTTGATGACGATAATAAATCAAGGTCTTGTATCACAGTTAATTCGACGAATTATTAATCAATAATAACAGTAACGTCGATAGTTAGGATGTTTCATTGTCAGCCGCACATATAGTGAATATTATCATATTATAGTACCAGTTAACTTCATATATAAGTTAATTTCTTTCTACCGATTAATAATTATTATTAAGCAATTTTATCACTTGTAGACAACAGTAGTGGTAGTAACTATTAGACTATTTCTATTTCTCAATCGTATTCAACTTGGTTGATGATAATGCTCGCGAGATCGAAATGTTAACTAAAAGGGATAGGTGTCGGTATTACAAATTATCTTATTTTCAAATTATAACATAATGCTCGATCTTTTTATGCAATCTCGTAAAATAATCATTGACTTATTTTCCTATATAAAATATTGATTGCATTTTGATTCTAAAGTCATAGTTTATTGTAAAAGTTGTTTAGAGAGACAGTTTAAAGTGCCAAATTTAGTTTTCATTATTACTTAAGCATTTTGCTTAAATAACGAAGATAAAGATGTTGTCAGTGGTAATTAGGGTAATGCCATAATGGGAAAAAAATTTGTTTGAATCAATGCCACATTCAGTTTTAATAGTTTTAACAGATTTTTGGAATGGATCAATAGAATTTTTGATTGGTTCGACAGAAAATTGATAAAGATAGTTAATTAGTTTAAAAATAGCTTTAAACTCCACCAGTTCAACCAAAAATTCTGTGACTGTTTAATTGGGTGTGATATTGATTCAAACAAGTTTTTTTCTCATCGCAATTTTAAAAACACTACTAACAACATAAATCACGATAGGTTTAGCGAGATAGCTAACTCTGGATGTTAGTTAAATAGTCATGTATAAAAATTTATGTTTGATTATAAATTTTTAGATTATAATACGTTCTGTTGTAATGTATACTGAATGCATTTATTATTTTGTACAAATATTTATGTTATTTAAATTTAATTTATTACTTTTATTACATTGTGTAATTATTTCTTAAATGTATTACTTTTTTGTATTACTTTTTTGACTGCGACCATCTATACGTTAAAATTTTGTTACATGTTAATAAATATATGTATACATACTTTACCCATCATTTTTTGAAAATTGTATCCTTAATTTCTAAACAACCACATTGAACTTTACAAAAATTTTGATAGATCTTAAAGTAAACTGGGTTATTAATTATGGGATTAAAATATCTGTGCTGCTGATACTACTTTTACTGATATACTTTTGCCTCTCAAGGATGCGGTGAAAAGGAACATCAAAAGTCAGGCTTGGATTACCTAAATAGAATTTAGCTTTAAAAATTTTTTCTCGATTTAGTAAATTGTAAAATTTTTGTTAAGACATAAAATCTTTCAAGTACAATCCTTCCATACGAAATCTTCCATATGATGCTCAATCTACGCAACGATTCAATAGCGTCATGTATCTTCTCTCCACAGCGACAATGTTACCGTTGCGAAATCATTCCCTCATTCTTTCGGCATCTTGGTTCAGTTGTTGAAAATGTATCCATCAACAACAGCTATAGCAAAACGGATTTGAGAAGATGAAGATTCTTATGGACAGAAAAAGTTTATACTTATCTATGACTATAAACATATCTGGTTTTGAATTATAAAACTCATTAGCAAATCAAGGGTTGTATGTCGCGATATCATTTTTTCTGTAATGTCATCAAAGCGGATATTTTCAGAGATAAATTGTTCCATTACAGATTCACGAATGATAAATAACTATTATATTTGTGATCGACTTGAGATTCAAAAATATGTACTTGCAAAAATAAGTAAATCATCGGGTAAGTCCCGTTGTAATTTGCACATTGTGAACATTAATAAATCTTTCATTGATATTTACCTATAACCACCTTTGTAAGGTACTGCATTGTAGATACGTAAAAAGACTTAAATCTGTGCTATATTATTTTTTTATAAAGAAATATTTTATCAGAAATTTTATTAAAAAGAAAATATTAAGCAAACATTAATTGAGTTAATTTAATTAAAAATATAATTATATAAAACAAATTAAATTATATTTTTTAGTTAATTTTATAAATTTAATAGTTTATTCTATTATAGATTTCTTTGTACTTACAAACAAGAATTATAATACTGCTATATTCCTGAAAATTTCTGTATCAAAATGTTTAAGGTTTCAATTTATTTCTTACAGAATTGATTTAAAATCTGTTTTTATTTTATATTATAGTACAAAACATAATAAAAAAGCCAAATGCTTGTATAGATAGCTATTTTAATTGCACGATGAAGTTTATAGCATTTCAACTGTTCTATTAATTGAATAATTAGGTTTTTTATCAATATTTTAGAATATTACACAAAGAAAAATTGTATTTAGAAATTAAAGTTTTAAATAGTAAATACATGTTGTAAGAATTTTTCATATTGTTATCTACATGAAGAATATATTATACGATGTAGATTAGACAACAGTACATTTATATTTGGAATATGATATATATTTTATAATTTAGATTATAGAATAATATATTTATATATAACATTTCGCTACGCGCAATTTTTGGAAATTTTCTTATATACAATTTTTCAGTATGTATATTTAATCAAAATTAATACTCTAATCTATACATGTATAAATATCGATCGCTTTCGGTAACAATGTTCCCATTATTAACAGAAAACCGTAAAATTGATTGGTTGATACAACTCTGTAAGTGTAGATATTACCCACCAAAGTACATTGACAAAAAATGACTTTGTACGAGGCCATTATTTAATAGGACAAATCTTCGAGTATTTTAACGCTCTTGCTTTATATTATAATTTCTTTTTTTTCTATGTCACCAGTTCTTTGAAAGGTGTCAGTTAGTGGTTTCCTATACGAACCGAAACCTGTTCTTTAAAGTTACTTCTGTCTTCAATATACATCGAATAACTTTCAAAACATCAGAGACACTTGTTCTTTAAACGACCAATGGTCTCGATTTCTGTTTCCAAAATATCTCCTTTCTGTAAAAAAATAATTGGTTATTAGTATAATATACATTGCAATCATGAATCTTCGAACAACAATTTTGAAGTTTAGTGAAGTTTATTTTATAATTTTATCGAACTTTACAGACCTTTAAATATTCTGGTGGATTACGCGTGAACCCAACTCCAGCTGGCGTTCCAGTTAGAATTACATCACCTGGCAGTAGAGTCATAAATCTGTAAAAAGAATTGTAGTTTTAATTTTTTTTTTTATAACGTTTTTAAACATGATTAATCAGTTTAAACTTTCAAAATAGCGGACAAAATTTAATTCTAAAGATAAAAGCAACGAGTTTGGAATACGAATCAGTATCGGCCAGTGAAAATTTTATATTCATGTCCTTTTATTTAAATTTTTCTTTTTTTGTACCCCTTGGTAGTACATTTAAATAGTTAAAAAGAGCAAATGCTTTAAAATGACACCTCTTTTACTATTTATCTAGTTTTTAGTTGTTTGAAAAACGCGTACTGCTTATCTTATCTCGCTAAAAATTAAATTGTAAAAGCCACATAATCAACTTACTGTGAGAGGTACGCAACGATATCGTTCGTCTTGAAGATGAGCTCGGACGTGTTACCGTCCTGTTTGAGCTCCCCGTTCACCCACGTTTTGACGGAAAGGTTCTTAACGTCGGCAATCGATTCCTTGGTGACGACGGCTGGACCCAGCGGACAAAAATTGTCCATCGCCTTTCCCAAGAGGAACTGGCCGCCATTGCGTTTACCTTTCTGCCAGTCACGAGCTGAGAGGTCCTGGGCTACCGTGTAGCCGAATATGCAGTCCTCCGCCTCGTGGTTGTCCAGGCCTTTGCATTTCTTGCCTATCACTATAGCCAACTCTGCTTCCCAGTCTACCTTCTAGAAAGTTTCAGAGTTTCGTTAGAATTACATAGATACATATTTAGTAGATATAAAGGGGAAATTTTTGGGTAGGATAAACTTATAATATTTAACATCGGTTAGGAACCCCACGTAAAAATAATTTATCTAATTTTTATGCAGCCATCATCTGTATAAAAATTAGATAAATTATTTTTATGGATAGGAATTATTTCAGTATTGAAGTGTTTCTCAGAGTTATCGCAAATCATCAAGCCAATTATTGATCAATGAAAAGGAAATTGCAGTGCACAAAGCCACGTGAAAAATACGCTTATGTAAGAAAAAGTCTGCGAGAATAATAGATCGCAATGAAATTTAATAATGTATAATTTTTCAATTAAACGTTGGCTTTTAACATTTTTTCTTCTAGTAATTAAAAAAGTAATTTAATTGTATTTAAGTCAAAAATCAAAACTTTATTTTACTCTTTAATTGGAAGATTTTGATATTCTGAATTAAAAAAAATAATAACGCAGTATAAAAAAATATAAAAAAGTATAAAAAAATTGACTTCAAATTTCATCCGTTTTTCAAAAGGTAACAAAGTTCATTAACACATTACGCAATGATAACTTGCAAATGTCTCTATTAATAGCTTTCGGAGTTGTTCTAACTCTGCGTTCTTCTAACTGAAAGCTTGAACGGGTTAAAATTTTAAAAAACTATCCGTTTTTTAAGTATACCTGTCTTTTTCCTATTAAATTCGTTATTTAAAATTTGCGTAAAAATTGAAAACTTGCAATTAATATTATACTGTAGAAATAAACAAATTTAGTTAAAAAGAATTATTTTTACAAACGTGTTATAAAAAAAATTCCAAAATCTATTTGCAAGAATAAACCTACATCTGATATTGACGGCAAATGAATATCGTCGTGAGGTCCGATGATGTTGCTAGGAAATTTGCTGAAAATTACAGGACTAGATGGAGGCTCGACATTCTGTTCCTTACAGTGTCCACTGTAATTTAAGCCGACGCAGGCCAGCTTATCCATTTGCGTAATTGGCGGCAGAAACGTCACATCTTTCTCGGGAATGACGCTTCGGCCCTCTGCCACTATCCTGGAACAAGCAAGAATGTTTTTGCACCAGCCGTTGCAGATTTTCCGAGGGGAATCACAAAAGCAGTCTCGATGCAGATGGCAAAGTAAAAGGGGCACACTCAAGTAAACACAAGTCGGATGATAAGATAAAGTGTTTATCACGTAGGCCAATAAATGGAAGGAACGGAGGTGTATATTTTTCAACAATTTAAATTTGGCAACTTTTATCATCAGAAAAAATATCTCGCAGACAGTTACTGCACAGTATATATATTCATTTATATAGGATAGGTCTAAGAAGTAAAAAATGTTATTTATTACTTTAGAACAAATTATATTTTCCACATTTTTACTGTGTGCATAATGAATGTTTTATCTAGAGGAACTGTGCATACGCGAACTGACTAAGTGTCTAGTGAGTCAATATGACATCATTTTTAATAATTTTAACCTTAACAAATGTTGCTTTTGCAGAAAAGTAAGGCACGAAAAGCTAATTATTTAAATTCGAAGAAAACTTTATTTATTTTAATAACAACAGTTAAATCATTATTAAATCGTTCTTTTAAAAATTATAAACTATTATTCAAGAAATTTCATCATCTTGATAATAAAATTAAAAATTTTATCAAACTTGCTACGTTTCGATGTAGTTTACCGAAATGCAAGCAGGTCACGGGGAAAGCTGTCGATAAAATAAAATATTCGCTTCGTTCGAGACCTGATAATTAAACCTGAAATTAAATTGGTAACCGGACAAGTTTTTATCGATTTTTTTAAATGGTTCGTAAAACAGACGTAAACGAAGAAAGAAAGTTCTCGTAATTTCACGTGAGAAACTTTAAGAAAATTATAAGAGGAAAGAAGGTTCTACAATGGGAGGCTTCTAGGATATTGAAAAATGGCAGTACTTCCATGCTAAAATTATAAATTTTTGTTATTGATGCTGTTACTAGTTACATGTATCAACAGTTAAATCGTAATACTTACAAGGAGAGCCTCAATATTGTTTTAGTCACAAATTTTGTTGAAACATTGAGATTTGTTTTCTAATATAAAAAAATGCAGTCTAACGCTCGATGTTTCAAATGTTATGCACTCTTTTATTAGAAAATACATCCCCAAAGTTACAAAAAAAATTCATTATCCAAAACTTGATGCTCTTTGTGAAATATTAACATTAAAATAGGACAAAATTTCATCCTTTGTCAAAAAAAAGGATTTCTTTTTTTTTTTTAATTCTTCAACCCAATCAAATTCGACACTGCTGAACAAATACTTTAATCAATTTGTTTCAAATTAAAGCATTAACTAACCTTTTAACTTCAGTTTTTAAGTCGAAGTCGTCATCCCTAAACAACAAAATGCAATTTGTCTTACCTAACTAATTAAAATACAAAGTTAAATCTATAATCAAGTACGCATCGTATTATCTTCGATAGATATTGTAAATTATTTTTTTATAATTTTCCTTAACGTTATCGAAATATGAAAGTCATCGAAAGCAAGAAGTAAAAATAGTTCAATGTATTTTTGTCTTACTATAAATATACCATACAAACACAAATTTAAATTTTGAAAGTTTAAATTTTTAAACACTGATACTTTGTACAGAGATGAATAAAGTGTCACTGTTAGAAGTTAAAGCTATATAGTACAGCGATGCTTTCGTATTATAGAAAATTATATAACTTCTCAAATTAAATAAACTAAAACTCACGTGATTTATAACATAGTTTCGACGTGAGTTTTAGTTAATTCTAAGTCTCCATTAAAAATAAAAAAACCAATTTCATAAGCTTATTACCGATACGAAGCTATAAAAGAACCGATCGCTTTAATTATGTTACATATTTTTATTTTAAAAGGAAGGTATCATTATAATGGATTTCAGCAGGTTTCAAGCTTTAATACGTTACCTCTTCGCCTTCTTTAAAAATTCCTCTCCGCCCTCCAGGAACTTCTTCAGCGAGTTGGGGACTCGTGAATTAAGTGCCGATATCGCAATTATATCCCCACCTTGCTTCAGCTGAACCCCCAAGTGCTGAGGGCCGCCGCCTTTGTTGACGAACTGAACAAATCTGCAATGCAAAATAGTTCTCTGAAAACTTCTACATGGTTTTTTGAATTTTTTAGCTTGCATCGGCTTCTTTTAAAAAAACACACCGTTTTTCTTTTTTTGTTCGAAACTTAATTGTATTCAATTTATCTGCAACTCCTAAACATTTATAATACCAATGTCATATACGTAAATTATTAAAATTTATTTACGGTATTATAAAAATGCTTAGAGAGTCGTAAGAGCTTGTTAAATAACACGTAACAGCAAAATAGAAAATGTCAATTACTCGATTGGTGCTCCTATTGCCAACGGCTGTTACATCTTATATAAAAAAAATTTTTTATCGCAAAATTCTTATAAATACTTCCTGGAAATTTCAATTCAAGTTAGAATTCCTTTTGTTCGTTTTCTTAAGAAACATTTGTTGAAATCCCGATTTCACAATATTGATGCTTCTCGTGTTGTAAAAAAAAATTTTCATCGCATCATTTACTTTTTCGTCAAATCATTAAATCATTAAAATATTCGTTATATAGAAATCACTTATATAATAATAACTTCACCACCAATTTTTATAATATGCAATAGCTTCCTTAGAATATCATGTCTTTATTTTCGGGAGGTGTTCTAAAACTCAAGTCTTTAAAATTGAACTGATGTAATTAATGATGATCAGCAAGTAGCAGAAAGTTTGTCAAAATATTTTTGTTAATATTTTTATGTTCAAAGCATAAAAATCGTACACATTTGATTATATAAAAACTGTCAGATGAAACAGTAAATTAATCATAAAAAGTTAATTGTAAATTATTATTTCAATAGTTAATCGACTAAAGGGTATATATTACTTTTAAAATTTAAAATAATTTATAATACTGTGATTTCGATTAAAAACTTACAATAAAGTAGTATTTTTTAAGCGAAAATATTTATTGTTGCTATTGGATAAAAACATAATTCTAATTATCATATTTGCCACGTAGGTTTCTTAAACCCAAGTGAGCTTCAAATTGTGTCAACTATAAGATTTTATCAGTGTATCTGAACAAATAAGTAATTAACGACTTGTTTGATTACTATTAAATGTAAATGACAAATGGAATGGAAAGACTGCAGAGTGGTTGATTGTAATTTTTGGGAATGAAAAAACAAGATTTTAAACTTCTCTAATACGGATAATTAAAAAAGAACAAGATAACGTGCAAAAATTTAATAATGACGTGGCTATTAATTAACGCCGCCAAACAAAATTTGGAATAAATCGAAAAATGGCGCGAAGAGAAAAAGTTAATAAAGATGTCTTGCAAATGGATATCAGTCTAAATAAAAATGCATTACATTGCACTACGGTTGTTGCAATTTGATAAAACACTGCCTCTTTCGCTTATTTACTTTAAGCAATCTTTTCATAGCTTAAATAAACATTATAAATAAAATAAAAAATAATAATTTGAACCAGTCAACTAGTTTATCACTTAAATTTCCTTCGTATTTAAGTTTTTTTGTTATCTTTCTTATTTACTCCCGATTCCTTCTCTCACACACATTGGCCACCCCCTAGGGAGCAAATCCGTAAATAAATGCAAATACGAGAAGCCTTGAGAAGGAACGTTAACCTTGAGAACGTGGACGAGGGGAGAATCGACGGAGAATAGAATAGAACTTTTACAATGTATTGCAAAGTAAATAAAACGATAACCTTTGGAATTGCACTATTTATTGGGAAATCAAAATGATTTTATCGTACGAAAGTGTAAGTTAACAATAATTGTGTATATTCTATTTTTGAATTGAGTGTTTTTTTTTAAATAAAACGATTTAAAAATCTTATCGAAATGTAACAAAGTACGTCATTGCATAAGTTATATCTGTAGTAAAAGCGAATAAAGATACAAAAATCTTTTTTTAAGGTAAAATAAACGATGCCCATTAGGGCGTGAAAGTACGATCCAATAATATCTGATATAGGTCTCCTAAGGGTGCGGTTTTTATGGCGAAGTTGTCTTGTAACTTTTTTTATTGACTCAGCGAAATTAATTACATACAGATATTAATTAACAATAACATTCTACGATAAGTGAGCCTTTATTCTCGATAAATAAAAGTTAAAATGTTCAATAATTGGAGAAAAGAAATGTGTATAAAGATCGAGCTATATTTAAAATTAATGGGTTCAAGAGTTTTTTACGAGAATAACCTTTTGGAAACCGAGAACAATTATGTTACTAAATTTATACAGAATAGCCACTCCCCTTTTCGCGCTAAACTATCCAGACGTAGAATTTTTTCGTGACCAAACATTTCGCCGATAAATATTCCGGTCTAAAAATATGTTTCTCGACAAAATTAAAATTCTATATTTATTGACCTGATATCTCACGTGTATTGGTGAAATATGCAAACTTTCTTAATGGAATTCTTATTATGTAAATTAGTTAACATGATTCTGAACAGGAAGTAAACATTTATACAAACTTGTCTATAACAAGTTATGTTACTCAAATACTGTGCTGTAAATGCAAGGTATAACAGCTTCAAAGTATTTGAAAATAACATTCTCTAATGTACGTGATAAATTTGTAATCAATGATTAATACACATCCAGTGGTCATATGTAGAAACCGATAAGAGGGGATGGATAAAAAATATTTTTGCTTATATAAGTGAGCCTTCAATTGACTGTTATTGCCTAATAATTTTGTGAATTTTGAAAATTATTATACTCATAATCGATTATTATTTAGTGTTTATTTCTGTACACTATTTGATTGAATTGATAAAGTGTTGATCGATGGGTTTAAAGACTTAGTTTTCCATTATAACGTACGTCTAAAACATTAATATTAAGGAGTTTATTTGTTTTTTAATTCGTTACTTTCGAAAGTAACATTAATTTTATTAGTCTCAAAGAAAATCTGGTAAACGTTTCCACACGCATCTCGAACTCGAAAACCTTCCCTACGAACCGTATTATCGAGAAAAAAAACATTCCCTTGCCACCCTCCCAATATCACTCCGACCAATCGAATCTTATATTCCAGCCATTCACTCGGCAGCGATCAGCAGTCGTTTTCAGCTGATTTCCAGCTACCAATATAAACAGCAGGAAAAAGTAAAATAAGCGAATAGTGTAAATTAGGCGAGAAACGAACCTCATGTTAGCGGCGCTGCTCACTGAAAAATTCCGGCCGGCGATGATGCGCGTGGCCAGACTCCCGTCGACGAGCTGCTGCAGGCAAAATACCCGGAGTTTTGCGTGAAGCGGCATCGTCTTTTTTCTAAGTGCAGGGCCTTATCTCGTGCCGGCGATAATCGCACTCTCCCACCACACTTAGAGGAGGTAAATATTGCGTCGGTAATGCCAACGGGAACTCGCTGCGAGTTTCGTTACGAAACACACGCCGCAGAAGACGGGAGACTACTATAGAGCGCGGCGCGCGCTCTCTGGGGCTTTTCGCTTCTTTGGCTTTCGCGTGGCTTTGTGAAGAAGGGGAAAGTTGCCCATCCGTCTCCTTCTTATACGCTATTACATGCTACGGTCGTTTTTGCGAGGTTTTTCTTGGACTTTTGAGAGCGAAATCGAGGAGATCGCGTGATGCACCTTTATTATTGGGGAATAATTAAAACCAAAGAAACATTGCTTTTGACAAAGCTTTTGAAAATGTTTTAACCTTAAAAAGTTTCGTTTTAAATACACTGTACGATTAGTGCAGATTATGGTATATTTTTGTATTGGTTTGAATCAACGTGTTTTAAATGTCATTTAAATGTCAAATGTAAACAAAGAATTCCGCTTTGTTAAAGACAACTGCTGCAGAGATCGCTTATTAATCCTTCAATGAAAGATGTGAGAAAATAATTAATTCAATGAATAACTGTTATAATTTAATTTATAAATTTGATATTCTTGATTTGTTATATAATTTACGGGATTCGCATGTAAAAATAATTATATTTTGATAATAGAATAAAAACATTTCCTTTAAAATTCAAAAATATGCAAAAACAAAAATCGCAGAGGAAAAAATATCATTGTAACTAATATAAGAAAAAATGGAGCGGAGGGCCAATAAGTCAACAAAATATTACGTCACAGATGAAGGCTCGTCCGTTTTCGATCGTCATGCGATGTTCAATATATAAAATGCGCGTGCGCTTTGATATAAATTGACAAACACCGGCAAAGCAGATATCGTTGACACCGGCTGCAAAAGCCGGTCGAAGCTTAATGTTAATTAGATAATGTTACTTAGATTTTGAAATAGTTTAAAGATTGTTTAATTTAAATTTAAAAATATTAGTTGCCAGGAATTTGTATTATCTATCTCTAAAATATTACTTGTTTTAATGAATAATTATAACTAGTAATGCACAATGAATGTATCTGTAAAATTTAAGATAATTTTAGCAAAATTCAGAAAATTAGAAATTACAAAAACGTAAATACAAAAACAATGAATTTAAAAAAATGCAATCTACTTATAAGGTAAAACTGTATTTCATTATTATCTAAATCCAAACGCATATGAATAATAGGTATTAAAACTTTTTTTATACACATTATTTAATTAGAGTTTAAGAAATTCATTTTTAAAATAATGATATGACCATTTTTCTAGATTTCGATTTCTCTAATTCTATTAGTAAAATAATTCACATTGTTTTCTAACTATTTGATTCTTATGTAAACAAAAATTTTTTTGAACTATAAATGACAGTTTGAAATTTAAATGACAGGAAAAATGTTATAAACCGTTTTCATAAATTTAAATACTTCGTTTCTATAATAAGTAAAGTAAATAAAAAACAATTTTTAAATGTAAGTTTGTAGACTCTAATACTCACAAATAATTTTAATAAAATTATTTATTAGTTTGAGTCTTTACATTATTTAAACTATTGTTTAAAATTATTTAGGTTAACCTCATCACAGATTAATTAAAAAACAAAAAATTTAATAGGTTTGTTTGAGATATTAATAGTATAATGTAGCATATGCAAATAGAATTAGAAATATAATATTGTATGAAAAAATTAAAAACATATCTTGTTGATAGAAAATATAAGATTTATTGAACAGCCCTTCATTATTATTTAATTAACAAACCATAACTAAATTTAAAAAAAAATATGTGTTGAAAGCATTGTGTGAAGTGCTGAGTTTTGGAGGTTTATAACTATTCTCTTTACTTTTACATATATATATTTACAGAAGAGAAAAATTTTTAGCGCAATCATGCATCGACAATTTTCTTAATGTACAATTGGCAAGCTTATAGCATTATATAAGCTATTACATACTCGTAGAAAAATAATCTTAATACGTAATATTTGATAAAAAAATTAACATTTACTTCAAGACACATTAAAAGTATAAATCATATGTATAAGTAAATTAAACTTAAAAATAAGAAAACGGAAAATTTTAAGTATTCGGTCGAATCATCGATTTCTTAATTTGAGCTAACACTTTTATTGATGTTATTATAATCGCTTATATCGTAAAATTTATATATTTCTACTTTGTATAAATTAATAGCTTGGATTATGATTGTACCAGATTATATTGATGTAAGCACAACAAACGATTCCACAAATTAATATTATCACATTTACTTTAAGAGTTGTACTGCTGATTAAATTTTTCTTTTAATAAATGAATGATACTGTAAACAAATTACATGCCAAAAGAATTATTATAGTTGCTTACATAAAATAATTTATAAAATGCAATAAAGCAATAAACAAATTGTAGGTTCTTTAAGAATTGTGCTTTTATTTGAAACTATTTAAAGTTAAAATGAAAAAATTAATTTGATTTTATGTTTCTGTAATAGATATTTGTTTATATTAAAAAAAATGAAATTTAAATAATAATTTGAATTGCTTTACAGTGAATTTCAAAAATAATTTAAAATTTTCACTATAGTCATACATTTTTTACGTGATATTTTTATTAAAAAAAAAAAAAAAAATTTATCGATTTATTTTTAGACAATGGAACTTATTGAAATCAACTTCGCGATTTTTTTAAGTGTCTAATTTAAACGATAAAAAGAAAAGTTCAGAATAAATGTACGCAGAATTTGATCTTGCGAGTTCATCAATAAACCCTCTTCATTTATGACTAATCAATCACATGGTCAGCAAAAACTTTATATACATATTTTTTTCTTTTAATAAAAATTGTACATAAAAGAAATTGCTTATCTTAAAGTAGGATTCTGGTGTTAATTAAAAAAAAATTGTATATTACTTGTTCTAAATTAAAAAATTTTAATGTTTATTGAAGTACATATCATTATATTAAAATTTAAAAAAATTGATTTTTAATTCATAACTGAAAATTATTTTCATAACGTTTTATTACTTTTAAATTAGAAATTTAGTACCACCATCGCGATTTGAAATTCTAATATAATTAAATATTTTATAAATAACATCAGAATCAAACTTTACAAAGAAATCTCGCGTTTCTTTTTGAGTCGAAAACATCAACTGCATATAATAAAAAATCCCTCTTTCTAAAATTGGCTTGTGCCTAAAAGTCCAAGAACTGTTTCTTGGCTATGGAAGTAAAAAAAAACGAAGTCTTAAGTACGACGTCGTAAAGAACCGGCATAAAAAAACATGTATAATTTACATAAAACCTAGCTAGATTCCCGACTTAATTTATCGAGGTAAAATAAATAACAAGTTGTGCCTAAGCTGCATTCAAAAAAATTTAATTCTAACAGTATTTGAAGCTTTTCGGAACTCAGATTAAATTGTTTATATTAAATATATACCAATAAAATTTATCCTTGGATATTTCTACAAATTATTTTATAAGTATATTTTCTTATGGAGTAAATCATACAGGCGGTAAAAAAGTACACTGTCAATATAAACAATTTTCAGTGACGCTTCTCCTTATTAGTGTATAAATTTCTCTTTGAAACGGTTTTTCAGTTTTATTTTTACTAGAAGATATTGCATTGCGCAAAATGTTCGAAGTAAATACGGAACGTATAGTAAACTGAAGAGTAAACTTGGTTCTATAACTTTTTTATCGATATCATACGATACATTCACTGTACATCTAACCCCTCCAGTTTATGTATAACAAGCTTAGCTCCTAAAAAATTTCAAGTCTTGGACTTCTTTAATTATTTCTTAATTTTTTTTTTCATCTTTTATCACATCATGGAAACTTCTGTTAACTCTTGGCTTCACCTTTCTTCAACTGCCTGTTGTGGTTGATTACTAGCTTCACTGGTAGATGCCCTCGCCGTGAAGTTTTGGGCATTGGTTTGGTTTGCAGCATGAATTTCTTCAAAAGGATTACCTAAAAAAATATATTATCAGAATTCTTCAGAAACTTGACTTATAAAAATATTAAATATTCTCGTTCAATTGTAATGTTGAAAATTCATTTAAAAAATCAAATGAATCTATTAGTCTCTAAAACGAATTTTAAATAAATTTTTTTAAATTGATTTCTCACAAAAATTTTGTATAGATACGTTGAAATAAAATCTTAAATTAAAATTATTTTTATTTATTTAACTTTTATCTATTAAATAAAGTTTTTTTAAATATTTACGTTCGAATTCTAAACATACATATATTTTAATAAATAAAAGTTAAATTTAAAAGTAAAGATCTTTATCAAAAAGACTTTCAAATATTATCATGTGCATAAGTAAATCCAATATTAATACGAACCCTGATCATTTACTGTATTGTGATCCTCTTCGCGATTTTCACCAGGTGCTTCAGAAGCATCATCATTTTCTAACCGTTGATTTTCCGTTTTGTACATGATATTATGACACAGTGGACATACATCTTGCACATACAACCATTTTCTTAAACAGTCGCCATGGAAGAAATGATTACATCTAGTGATCTTGGCCGATTTCATTTCATGATAACATATAGCGCAAACGTCTGCATGTTCCCGTAGCTGACGATCGGTAGCTTCAGGTAACAAGTTTATCTTATTGACAGCGTGTCGACGTTTCATAAAAACGCTCCAACCGGCCTTGGCCTCGCACCACAAATTGAAATACGCGTGCACGCACATCATTACAGCACGAATTGTACCACCAGCTTCGAACACCAGAATCCAAAAGCCATTGAAAAAAAGAATTATACCAAAGGCAAATTCAACTATGTTGCCAAAAGCTCTGAAATAATAATAGATTTTAACATTTTATCGTAATGTAGATTACTATTAGGTTTAAAGTTAAAAAAATAAAATGAAGCGAAAATTATATTAAAATCGATTAATTGCTCTATTTATTTAAAACAAATAAGTAAAGTTTACAAATTTTTCAGTAAATTTATGGTACATTTACAATTATAAATTGTAAGACAATATTATGATAAAAATTTATTTGTTTAGTGATTATTTTTATTAATTTAAAGATGTTTTTATAAAATAATTCTAATCAGTAAAATGGCACAGATAAAACAGAATAAATTGATTACATAAGATCCAATGACACTGCAATGTTTTTGCACAATGTTTCCTACAATGGAAATCTTATCATTTTTAAGATATTAGATGTGATGATTTACTTAAAATTTTAAAATGTAATCAATAATAATAATAATAATAAATAATATAAAATAATTAAAATTATATTTTAATTTCTATTTCTTAAAAACAGCGAGCGTTGTTAATAACTTGCCAATTTTATGTCTTTTTTTTATTTACCCTTTTAATTAAATCTTAATTTATTTTTATAGTGCTATTTCGTAATAGTAGTTTTGAATGTAAAAAGAAATTTTTAATAATTATTCATTAAAAAAAGCTTCCTATTTTAATGGAATTCTTATTTTATACAAATATTGCTTTTTAAAATCTTACCTAATAATATATACCCAGTCGTCGAGCTTCTCCCAAAAGCTCTTCTGATACGCATCATAAAGGAAGAGTGAGTAGATTGCCAAAGAGACAAAAACCTTGACAATAACCTCGATGCTGAAGACAGTTACGGCCAGGAGCCACGTACTAATCGTGTAATGCGACCAGAGGAACGTGAGTAGCCAGACCGGGAAGACAATAAGAAAGATACAAACTCCCAGTGCTCTTATGTGTCTATGCAATGTAGGATTGTGCGAAGCGCTCAAAGCCATCAGCAGAGGATTCACGATGTTATGCACAAAGTGCAAAACCGCTGTGAATAGCAGACACAAATTTCGGCATAGTCTTAAAAGTCGATTTTCTTTGTCTAAAGAAGTGAGACCAGTTTGCAAAGCCAATATGTAAAACAGCATAGCTGAAACAGTTCCGATACTTTTCTCGTCTTCATCATCTATTAGTAGCACCCAATGGAAGAAACTACCAATATAATGGCATATAACTGACACAATACTTGTCATACCCAGAACTGCAGTTAGTGTTTCACAGCCATTCACCATGAGTGTTTTAATCATAATATAATAATTAAAAGTTTCATCACCGTAATTTTTACTCATCATTTGAAAGACTTGTTCAGCAACTCGAAGGATCCAGAAGGTGCGCAAAACTGAAGGTACATGAAGACGCGTCCACTGCGTTTCGGCGAGTACTGAAAGGCCGTAGATATTGATGAAGTTGCGACTTACTTGGTAACCAACAAAAAACGTTTTCCAAATTTTCGGTGTATTACACCAGAGCGCTATTTTGCAGACGCCAAGAGGAACGAGTGCGGCGCAAACCGGTGCTTGCAGCATAAAAGTGGTCTGAAAAAAAAGGGAAAGAAATAAATTCACTAAAATATTTATTAATACAATTTTTATTTAATTATTATTTAAATTAATTTTTGATTTAATATTAGATTAAAGAGTTTTGAGATACACTCTAAAAAATAATTACTATGTTTTGGTATAATAAGATTTATTTTAACTTTATTTTTTTGTAGTAAATAATTTGTCTACTTACAGGTAAAGGATACAATCCTATGTGAGATGGCACAGTAAAACTGCAAGCAAGAGCTTTTTGAAGAAGCGCATGCCGTGGTCCAAGGTGTATGTAACAAAATATTAGAGCAAGAACACTCTGGAATATATAGTTCTGAATTATTTGCAAACCAGGTCCATTATACATTAATTGAGAAAACTGAAGATTTAGAATTTCTGCTAATATACTGCTACTTCCACTTTCTTTGGAATTGAGATAAGTAATAATGGCTTCTATAGTACTCAAATTAGACCAGTAAGATACAAAGACAATGCCCACCGACATCAAATAAAGGTAGACAACAATAAGATGTTTTGTATATAACATAAAAGTACACATTGCAGCCAAACAGCCTGAAAAAATATTTAATTATTTTTACATGCAAATTTATTAAATTTACTGAATTATAATAGTTTAAAATATTATAGTACTGATTTCTTTTGTTAAAATAAATACATTAACTTTTCTATTCTAATTTAGCCATGCAACATTTTTACTCAAAATTTAGTCAATTTCAATATTTTATTAAAGAATTTATTTTGAATTTTAATGAGTATTGTTAATAAATTTTATTAAAAACTAATATATTAATAATTAATTAATAGATTTGGTGCACACAACCAGTTAAATCTTAATCTGAATTTTTATTTTTTAGTTATATCTTTTACTTGCACTAATTATCAATATTAAATATTATTTCTATATATAATTTCGAACTTAAATGCAAATTAGTATGCAAATGATGCTTACCAAAACAACAAGCTATAAATTTGGAAGTCGTCATAAAAAACATCTGGTAAGATGGTTGCAAATTGTACATTTCAGACCACTTTTCACCAATTATCACTGAATTTCCAGCGGCAGTTACTATTGATTCCAGGGCACCATCTCCAGATTCCATCATTTTAAATCCAGATTCAGTCATGTTAAGTGCAATTGTAACTGGTTCATCTTGGACTCCCAATCCAATCCTAAGCAATTCATCGATGACAAAGAGTGGTGGCACCCTTAGAAGCACATTGGCAAAACTGTAGATTCTTTCTCTCGTCCACAGCTCCATACTTGGAACAAGTTATCTTTGACAAATCTTTAAAGTCCAGGGTTACTCAATTGCTTGTTTTGTTTTTAAAAATTTGTAATGTAGAAGCTAAAAATAATAAGCTAGTTTAAATATTACTAATCAGTCAATTCGGTTGCAAATCAAGTTTAACGAGTCCATGTATTGAAGTCAACTGTCTACAAGCATTAGCAAACCCACTAATGAGCAGCCAGAGACGTCTCAAACAATTATATAAAGAAATATATACGTTTAAACGACATTGTCAAAATTTTCGACGGAATTACCGTAAGTAATGTCAGTCGCACTGACAAGCCAACCCACACGTGCGATGTACCGCCTTCTTCATCGGGAAGTTGTAGGTGAGGAACTTTCGCGTCGTTTTTCGCTGCAAGCGACTTATTTAGCAACGCATTTTTCCTCCAATTGATATGTGTGAGCTCCTTTGCGTAGAATATAAGCGCGAGGAAGAGCGACAGCCTGAGGGAGAGAGAGAAAATTACTTGACTTTCAATACGTATACAATCTCTTTAAAACGTAAGAACACGTCAGTGCAAATTAAAGATGCACGACGACCACAGCACAGCCAAGTCCGCGCGCGCCAGCGACAGGCGCCGGAATAATTCGCAAGTAAGACAGAGAAAGCAAGAGAACTTATGACGTCCGAAGAGGGGGCAAGCAGACTTGTTATGTATATATATCAAGTATGATCAAGTACAAAACTTTTAGAGGTTATGTCGGACACAAATATTCAAGCCAACCAATCGGACCTAATTGGATAATTGACTTATCCAATTGGAGACAAAAAATAATTGTATTGGTTTTGTAGCACTCTTACGATAAATGCATATATGTATACAAAACATAAGTACAAATAATGTAAATACAGTAATTTTACAATTAATTTTAATAATTATTTATTCATTTGTTTATAAATACAAAATATTTTATTATTTTATTAAAATTAAAAATGAATTAATATTTAATTGTAACTGAACTAAACTATGAATCAGGTAAGGGTTTAGGCTTCTGTTGAGTAAAAGGGAATTCTTCTCTTGAGTGATAAGGTTCATAAATGTCATCAACATAGTATTTTGGACGTTTCCAATATTTAGTGACCATCATATCTAACATCCAAGACTGAGTTGAGTTTGTAAAGACATGTTGTTTAAGTCTTAATCTTCGATCTGGACTTTTTTTCCACAAACGTTTATGTCTTCCAGCTTTAGTGCGAATCCATATACCCCTTAAATTGGTTTATGGGAATGAATGCATTGTAAAATGTTTATTTTTTTTATAATTATTAAATAAAAATGTATAAAAAACTCACCAATTTAATCTATAAAATCTATATAAGACTGTTTTTACAGATTTTCTCTTGCCCGACTGTAAAGAAAATTTTGTAACTGTTCTGGATTGTGTAATGGGCAATTGTATTTTTGGGACAAGTAGCTTACTCAATGAATTACTAAAATAAATTGATTGGTTATAAATTAATTATAAATAAGTCTTTAAATGATATTATTATTTCAATACCTTAATAAACCAGTGCCTAATTTTAAATTATTTTCTACATTTATATTTGTCTGACATCGCTGCGTTAGTACACTTAAACACCGAATTTGTGTTGAAAAATTAGACTGAATGTTGCTAGAACTGACGAAGCTTACAGCAAGTTTCTTTACATTATCTGAAAATAATGAAACATTATAGTAAAATAAAAATTTTAAACAATGTTTATATTAAAATAACAATTTCTATAAAAATAAGATATTTTTATTACTTAATATCTCGTTAAAAAAATGAAATTGGCTCACGTGTACCTACAGTTAATTTAATTAAATTTCATGGAATTGCAAAGTTTGAAAATGTGCGCCAAAAGAACATCGAACAGTATCGTTCCTTCGTTCAATCGTAACCAACATGGCCACCCATCTTTTCGCTCAAACCTAACCTCAAAACTTTAAAAATACTGCAGAAAAACTATCTAACAATCGTAAGAACAATCAATTTTTTCACAAGAAAATGAAGTCCAACAATTCACTGTCAAAATAACCCGACTATTTCACCAAAATTACGCCGGCGAGCAAACCTAAACTCACCTTTAAGAGCAGCGCTAACCAGGCGCAACATATTTTCTGCTTCTATCCGTACTCCCGGCGCTGCGGCTGCTAAACACCAGCTGTTTTTCCGCGTGCCGTCGTTCCCCTTTTGTCCTGGGCAGCCACCCGACACCGGCCATCCCGAAAGATGTTCCGAATTGGATTAAAATTTCCCGTCAATGGTCTCAACCTCAAACGGGTATGTACTCCAATTATTTGGCAATGATTTCTAGGCTTTAATGCGTCTGCTAGACACAGTTTTCTCATTTGAGGAGACCTAGAAATATAATTGTGAATCAAAATTGTGAGCCTTTACGAACATGTTTTCGTTCTCCTGCAGCCTGGATTTTGGCTTAAATCCGAGATTTCTCTTATCAATTTTAGATTTGTTTACTTATAAGATTGTCCGGCCAGTAAAGAAGTTTAACTTTAGAAACTAAAATACAAAAGTCATAGTGATTGTCATTGATTATTTGCCCTAAGAAGTTAAGAATTTGTCGCGTTTCTCGTGTCAAGATGGCTTACATAATTTCCCTGTGTGTATTTTTTACCAATGACAGCATCATGTGTTTTTGCAGATTAACAAACGTGGAGTTGAAAGGCTTTACATACCTGCAAGGAACTATGAAACTAAGCCAAAACAAAAGTGTGCTGGAAGGTGAGTGTAGAATAAAGCAAAAAATTTAATTTAATTTGACGAGTATTAGAAATATAAAAATAATTTTTCAAGCTCATCTTTATTATAAAAATTGATGACGCAACTTAAAATCCATGCTCAATAAATCAGTGATTTTTGGTTAAAATTATCAAAATTAAATCATTATATTCATTTGGCAAGGTTATGTTCAACTAAATTAAATTAAGCTCAAGTTCATGTATGAAGATTGTCTTATTGAAGTTTGCGCTAAAAATAAAATGGTTTTTTATATTATTTAGATTAGTTTAGATTTAAATTGAGTTTTAGAAAAAGTTGTTAAGCTAGTATGTTTTTAGGCTTTTCAAAGATGTTACACTTGCATCCAGATTATCTGGACATAGGTATTCAACTGAATCAAAAAGGTATAAATAAAAACATTTTTTTAGAAAATGATAATTGGTACCTTGCCCATATCCTGCTACTAACATCCTTTTATAATAATCTGTGATAATCCTAATTAATTGCTTGTGTTTGATGTGTATAATCTAACAGGGTAATTTTAAATTTTAGCAAAATCAGTTTAAAGAATTGATTAAATTTTTATTACTGTGCACCTATTGGCAATCATCACATGTTTTTGCAAATATTTTTTAAATATTTTGTTAAACAGATGTTATAAATTATTTTATCTTTCAGCGAAAAAGTAAAAGGAGGTACTGGAACACTTATGTTCTTTGGTGTAACAACAATTGGAGCCATTGGAATACTAGCTTATGCTAAAAATGATGTGGATTTTAGAGATAAATTGGAAAGCTGGCTTCCAGGAACAGATCGGGCAATTCAGATCATCTTTCAGGAAGAGGCATCATATTTTGAATTTATTCTTAAATTTTTTGAAAATTTAAAGCAAAGGTGAGTGATAAAAATTTCAATTCGTCTTTACATGTTTATATTTAAACTTTTAAAATTAATTTTTTTATTTAGTATTTTAGGTCTGATCCTTCCATCAGCAAATAAACCAGGTGCGGTAAAAACAACCGTAGATTGCAAAGATATTGAGGATTTTAGACGTGAGCCCCTATCCTAATCCACTATTCCTTTATAACTAAAAAATTAAATCAATGTTTCTGCATTTAATATAAATTAACAGAATGCTTATTACAATATGCATTTTAGATCTTTAAAGAATTAACTATTTTATCATAATTAATGCGTTTTAGTAAAATACTTTATCTACGTAAATCAAATTTTAAGATTACATAAAGTTACAAATTTATATTCTTTTAAAATTAGTAAGCTTCTTTTTCCAAAATTTGTTTCTATAAAAATTAATTTTAATAGCATTTATTCTATAAGCAATCTGTTAATATACAAATATCCTAGTAGTTTTAGAAGAAATCTCATAATTAATTTACTTTGTATGATTATTAATTAAATAGTTGTTTTTAATCAAATTTGAAGTGAATTGCAGTTATAGTTTTGCTTTATTTAAATTGCAACTAACTCTAACACTTTGTGCGATATTTAACGTTTGTTTAGCTCCAAGACCTGCTTTTATACCTGAGCCTGAAGAGCCGGCAAAATCTACTGAAAAACCCGTACCAGAAATCCGCTTGACTGAAGAAACGGGGAAAATTGAAGTCGGTTTGTATATTTAGAGGGTTTTTTTTATTAAAATTTTATATCTAAATTTTCAGTTAAACACTTAGTTATAATAAAAAATTTTAATTCCGATATCATTAATAGAAATATCCAAAATTTGTATTTTCTTACAGTCACTCAGAAACCAGATGAAGCAGAACATGAAAGTCTAACAACTGAGTTGCATGATTTGGAAAAGTATGGAGGAGAACTTGCCCAAACAGCTATTGCAGCATTTAAAGAAGCAGCATGTGCTGTTCAAGATTATAACAGATATGTTATTAGAGTAGTAGAAAGTTCTGATTCTACAGTAAGCCAACCAATTTGGGATGGGTAAATTATTCATTTTATTATTCATTTTAAATTAGTTTTATTAGTTTTATTAATAAAATAATGCTAACTATAAAAGTTTACATTTTAAACTCATACAGTTTCAATTTTAGTTTTAATAGTATTTTTTTTTTAATAAAAATAAATCTATATAAAAAAAGAAATAAAATTGAAAAATTGCAAAATAAAAAAGAAATTTAACATTTATTTACGGTATATTTATTACTTACAAAACAAATTATTTTAGTTTGAAACAAGCTTCAGAAAAGAAAATGGAAGCTTTGCAAATAGCAGAGAAAAAAGCAGATGAAGCTCTAGAAGCCTTGAAAAAAGTGCGCAATTGTGTCGATGATCCTCAAATTCAAGCAACGCAAGGGCAGAAAATTATTGCAAGAAGGAATATCAGCAATATATTGGCTAGTGTTGACGAAGCAAAGAAAAAGTTTGAAGAAGAATCAGCAAATGCAAACATTACCGACAGATATTGGAAAAGTGTTAAAACGGCACGAGAAACGTTCCATAAAGAGTTGGAAATTCTTTTTCCTTACATGAATATTGATGACAAAAAATTTACAGTTACTGAAGAAGCATTTGACTTATTTGTTGTACACATGTACCACAAAATAGTATTTTTGCAAAAAGAGTTGGAAAAAATGAAGGTTAATATTAAAATATTATTTAAACTAATATTTTCAATAAAGAATGATTATTATTAATAATGGGCATTTTTAGACCGTTGCTGAAGCTAAACTCAAATCGGCTTTGAAATCTGATCTAAATGATGAAAAATTCAAACAAGCAGTAGAATTAGAAGTATGTAATGAAAAGATGCAGCTGCAAAAGGAATATGAATTAAAGGTAAGTCTAAGAGTGAAAAAGTATAATTTTATTAATTTTTAATTTAAAAATTTTATTTTTAAATGAAAAGCTATTAAAAAGTTTATTTATTTTTAAAAAATAAAAAATTGACTAATTTTTCTACGTTTTTCTGAAATAATAATCCTCTATTAATTATAAAATTCTTTAATTCTAGAAAAACTCTAATTTTTACAGTAAATGTAAATCAAAAAACTTTTTTTATGAATATTATTATTTTTTATAATTTTCTACATAATATTTGTGTTGCTTATTCAATTATTTTTAAAATATTTACAATTTATGTTCTTTACAAAAAAATAAATAAAACTTAATTTTAGATAGTAATCTTTGCCTATTTATAAGCACGATTTGTATTTAATTTATGCAGTTTTATTCAATCATTTATTTTTCTTAAAGAATACTTATAAGTATATTTCAATAAGCTAAAATTAATTTTTATATCTGCAATAATACGAAAATCTAAAAACCAGAAATTAATTTGTCTATATTGTCATGAAGAAGATAACTAAATTTTTAGTTATGATAACTAATTGATATGGATCAAGACAAATTTGTCTCCTTAAATGACATTGACTCCATATCTGCTAGTTTAAGACTGTAATGTAATGTGAAGGGCATCGTTGTTTGGAAACAAATAATTGATTGAGAATCACCTCTGGTCTTAGAGACGGAGAAATTCACACTATCACCAGATCAAAGAAAGCGAAGGAGAAAAAAAATGGATAAAGGTCTCGTGCATGCACGCTTCCAGATAGAGGTAGCACACACGCCCTGCGTCTCCTCTCACGACTTTTTATCTATTTCCATTTGGAGCGACGCCAATATTTTTCAACTATATCCAGCCAGTGCAATATTATCTCTTTAGTCTGGCCGGAACTTTCCGTAACTTGTATATATATGGGCGCTGCATTTTTTTATGGGCCTATTTATACTTTGCCAGTCCAAGCAGCTCTCCTAGTCATTCTTTTGTTCAAAAACTGCCAATACTGCCTGCATTTTGTTAATACATAAACAAAAATGCTTGAAAATTTTTTCGCCACCGGCTGTTCTTTGCTCTCACGCGCGTTTGTCCTTTTCTCCTTTATCAGTCGCGCTCCTCTTCTACCTCTTTTCATCGTTCTCGTGCACCTTTCTTCGTGCTCGCGAATCTGTAATATAAAGGAGATGTATACTTGCTATCTCTGTCTAGTTCTCGGCGGTGCCGTCCTTTTGTTGGGCGGACAAAAAAATGGGCTTTCGCCGAATCATAAGATCGAACGTCCCGAGCTTGCTTCCGCTCCTTTTCTCTTCCTATCTCCCACTTTTCCTATCTTTCGCTGCTCTTCCCCCGGCTTATTTTCTTCCAATTGTTGCGATAATACCCCTTTAGTTGAGAAATTAACAATAATTGTTGTTATAATCCTTTACTTTGTATTCTGTCTATGAGGCTGCAATTCAAGGTATGCGTTAAATCGGTTTCTTTATTGTTCTCAACTCTTGCATTTTTATCTCGGGTCTTTATAATTTTGTAATAATTTTTTTTACATTTGCGATATTCGATTGCAATTTCGATTGCAAAATAAAGATAAAAGAAAATGTTAATATCACTGTATTGTAAATTTTTAATAAATATTATTTTAGTGCAATTCCGTGTAGACGTACAAAAAATAAAATATTGTAAAAATTAAAAATTTAAATACTGCTTTTATAATTTATGCGCCTAAAGCTTTCAACATTACTTTGAAAAAGTAATAATATGCTTAATGGAAAAAAAATAAAAGTTTTATGTCATATTTTTTTTATTAGTTATTTATTACCGCATCTCCCTTTCGGGCTGCAGCGTTAATATGTAGTCAGTTGGATTACATTTGTATGATTTTTTAATAGTACACTTCGATCAGTCTTGTCTTAGGAAGCAAAATCTAGGATTTAGCGCAAAGTAAACGAAGCGATTACTCAACTATCTAAACCAAGGATCTTTCTTTTAGCATATTTTGCTTAATAAAATTCATTCATTTGTACCGCAATTTTGTTATACATCAGCAGTACTATGCGTTATTAATAAGAACTTCTTTATATTATGTATTTACTGTGTAAACAAACTTTCCCTTGATCTTAAATATTTTAAAATTATTACCGTGATAATGAGATTCACTTAATCTTCCAATAAATATTCTAAACATCACTTCGAGTGCATAACTCACACAGATGATTTCTCATTGCAAGTTCTCATTAAGAATCAAATTAAATTTAAACAGCGAGACAGTGGAGGATCTCATCCTTCAAATTTGCTAATTTTAATAATTTAATTAAAAGTTTCAGTATTATTAAGCGGTTCCGCCGATCTCCCACCCGTTCCCGGAAGCCATTTCTCAAGTTCATTTCATTTATTCTTCTCATTAAGCTCAGCCACTTTTTCTCCCACTGCCAATTCGTAAATTTTCCATTAGTCTCCTGCTCGTCCTCGCGCAGCTATATGTACAAATTGTCGAACGTTAAATTATGCATCTATTCATTTTCCGTTGAAGCTTAAATTTCGCGCCGAGTATCGCAAAAGTAATTAGCATCAGCCGCGAAACGGGGGACGGAATCTTATCTCTTGTGGAGTCTCGTGGGATGAAAAAATCGAGTTTAATTAGGTTGGACAAGGGGAACGTGTCGAAAATTAAAGTGAATGAAAAAGAAGGGGTTGCGGTCGTTATACGGTATAGTACATTGTACAGCAGAGGAAGTACCTTTGTTCCTCGCTCGTCTTATAATCTCTTATTAATTTTTGAATTACAAAGGAATTCGCTTATTTGAGTCTTTTCTACTCTTCTGACTTTCTCTTTTGCCCCTTTTTTTGGTCGAGTCATTAATCTCTTATTTTACCAATTTTAATTCTACCTGTATTTTTTTATCAAGCTTTACGATTGTTTAAAAATTAAATGACCGTGTAACTAAATTATGCTCTTATAAAGTCTACAAAAATAGTAGGTGTAATCGAATTTGCAGTTCTCCAAAGACTTTAAATAGGACTTCCACGAAGAGGCTTAACATTTTGAATAATAAAAAAAGCGTCGCTAACGCTACTCGCGCATCGCGAGCCAGAGAGTGGAGGTAAAAATAAATTAAAATAATGAACGTCAAAGGTGAATCGCAGCTCGACAGAACTCGAGACGCATCTTCTGTTTTGCATCTCGACTCTCTCGCCTCCTTAGCTTTCTCCCTCGGCTCTTTGCAGACTGAGCGAGTCTCGGCCGAGTTCGCTTTGTCGCACACGTCAGCCTAAGCAAAGTCTGAAAGTTCTCTCTCTCTCTCTCTCTCTCTCTCTCGCACACGCGCGCGATTGTACATGCAAATACTAGTTATCGCTGATTGGTGCTTCAATTTCCGGGTGTCTCGGGTTACTCACCTTCGCTCCGCGCGTCGCGGCCGGCGCACGCGTACGCCTATTTTCCGTCGGGTGCTCTCCCCGAGCCTGCGGCCTTGAATGCGGAAAGAAAGAGAGAGAGAGAGAGAGAGAGGATGACTGACTTACTCCGATGCACTCCGAGAGTGCCTTGACTTTTCGCAGTGAATTTCCATAACTCGCGCGATTTATTATGCAGAATCGAGCCTTTTTCTTCTGTTCGTCTGTTCAACATTTATGAGCTGCGCTTTTAGTTTCGAGCGCGTTCTTTATCGTCGTCTATTTGGCGATAGTCGTTGAATGCTGATGTACCTTTTCTATTTTTTACTTGAGCTCTCCGTACGGGCTTTGATGTTTCTAAACGATTGAACTTTTCGAAACATCCGAGCCCTTGAAAATTTAAAGTAGTATAATTATATTTTTGGAATTAGTCCAGTAAATAATGCAGTCTGCATTTTTCACAACATTTAACCCACTTTTCCTACTAATGGTTCAGACCGCAAAAGCACCCGTAAACTCGGATTAGTTTTGTCAAGCGGTTGTTCCAGGATGATAAAAAGACTGGCCGCAAGATTAAACAATTTGTATAAATTGTACGATAAAGTCGTAAACATTTCTTGCTAAACGTACTCTGGTAGAAAATTAACCAGTTGGACTGGTTAATGGTGCTTTTTATCTAAAATTGATGTCTAAATTAAATAAAAACAATTAGATAATCATTTTGAAGGAATTCAAATATCACAACACTGAAATATTCATCAGCAAACATATTTAATTATTTGATAATGACAAAAAATAATAGCAATTTGTCGTTGTCAACTACAAAACAAGCTAAGAATTGGCTAAAAACTGCTCAACGTTTCTACCAGAGTATTACGCGTGTAGACTGATAGAAATACTGACGCATTATAAAAAATTCTTCAGCCGAGGTCCTCCAAAATACATTCAATACTTTTCCACCTCAAAAGCAGCCCTCAAAAACTGCCATAACTCTTTGCAATTTTTATCGGCTTAACCCGGGCCGATAAAAAGAAAGTGTCTTATATAACCTCCCGCTTGAAACTCGAAAGATTAGAGCAAGAAAAGTGAACTTCCTCCGGGGTGCACGGACGCGGACTCGAAATCCAGCGAATCCCGCAGCCGCGGCAACACCTCCCGACGTCTCGAAGTCTCCTGACTCGCGCAAATCAAAGTGAACGCTGTCGCGCCTCTCGCCGAAAGCACGCCGAAACTCCCAGCGCCGCGTGTAGCAATCTTGAGAAAAATTTATGAGGCCCGCGACGACGACGACGACGACGACGACGAATTTTTACGCGCGACGCTCGTAAATCTTCTTTAACGCCGCGGAAGAGGGAGCGAGAGAGAAGGTATCACGCGCGGTTGAAATATTGGTCGCGACTGTCGCATATTGGGTCGGACTTTTTTCCAACGTGGGAGGAGGCGGGCGAACGTTACAGCGCACTGCCGAAATGAAATGTGTGGCGTACGATGCACTTAGAATTTTCCCGGGGCCGCGGGATTTTTACGAGAGCTCTTCCCCCGCCTTTGCCACTGTCCGCGGGGCCCCGGAGACTTTTATTCTCGAGATTTGTTGGAAAAATTGAATCGCTTTTTATACGTTGGCTTTCGGGGCGAGAAGCGTCGCTTTTGATTTGCTGGATTGAGCATCGGTCGTTAAGGAGTGGAATCAACGAGGATGCAAAGGTTCTGAATTCGATTGTGTCTCTGCTCGTTGCAGGGTTGAGCATAAATTAAAAATCTTTTTTTATTAAATCAAGTTTTACAGCGAAAATTTAAAATTCCATCTTTTCGAACACTTGCCGGAAATTTTTTAGTTACATACTTTAGGAAAAAAGTTTATAAACACGAAAGAAAACTTTCGGCATAAATTAAATTTGACTCTAATTTTAATAATTTTGGATTCATAAAAATTCCAGGGGATTCTTTTCATTACAAAATCGTTTTTGTTTTATTACAGATGACAAACGTTCCCCGACCCCTCGCAAATCTCCCATAATTTAACAAGGCAAATCGCATTTTTTTAACTCCAACAAAAACTTTAGCGCTTACATATATCAAACTATCTGCCTTACGAACGAACCGGAATTATCAAACAATATTGCTGCTCAAACGAAAACAAGCCCACCTTCGTCCACCCCTTTAAAAGTCCACCGACGTCCGTCGAAACCGCGTCAAACAAAAAGAAAAACAAAAAGAGTTATATTTTCGTCGAGGGGCATGGAAGCCGCACGATCAATGCGTCGACTTTTTCTCCGCGGCCGGCCAATGAGAAAATCCGGGGTTCGTGCGCGCGGGGAAGCTCGTCGCTCCGGGCCGCTTAATGCGCTCTCGCACGCCGACCGCGAAGCTGACGCTATTGCGGCTTAGCGTTTTGTCCCCGCGCTCGGTCTCTCCGTCTCCTCCCCCCTCGTTATTCGTCTCCGGGCTTTTACCCGGCGGCTGCGATTTTATTTCGAGCCCTTTTTAATTTTATTAGAAGCGAAGGGACCGCGCTTCGAAGCCGATCCCGAGCGTGCTGCTCTTCGCGTTTACGTTTTTGGTTTGAAAGGAAATTGAACCGGTGGAGGCATGCTGGGGGTGTAACGATCAATGGAGTTTTTTTTTTGCCTTATTTGGAGAAAATAGGGATTTAGGTGAAATGAGTCGCGCCGGTAAGCTCGTGTTTTTTTTCTAAAATAACTGTATTTATAATGTAGCTGAAAATAACTTTTGAAACGGCAGACAAATAAATTTGAGAGACGAAGTATTTAGTTGCCTGCGAGGTAATTTTTATATTTACCTTTTGCACTGACCTGCACAATTTTGATTAGTGAATAATGGAAACGATGAAAATTACAAGAAATAATGATTATTAATGGTGCAATTTTCCTTTCATTTTACATAGAAACATTTTAAAATGCACGGCAACGGCTGCGATTCTTATCTGTCAGATACATATTTCATATGTTTGAACTGAACTTGTTATAAATCGAGCAGGTTTCCGATCAATCATTTTTCCGCGCCGTAACGATTAAACATGAATGGAGAAAATAAATTGTTCGTACCATCGAAACGTAAGGTTAAACATTTTTTAAAAACGGCAGCTTTCTGATAAATACGATATTATTAATCACGGCTCCGCAAAAGTTTGTTACGAGCAACTTTGTAGTAATTTGCAGCGCTCGGTTTTTCAAAGAATTTTAGAAAACCTTTTGCGGGTTTACCTTTCGTCGGTTTGGAGCTAAAACTTCCGTCGGAACAATCGCTGGCAAAGAATCGGGCAAAACGCGGAGAAAGACCTTTGCTTCGGCAACACATAAATTTGCGCGACAGCATACACGCATTGGTTAGCGACAACGAACTAAAAATCGCGCATCCGAAAATAGCCGGATAAACGAGCCAGAGTAACAGCGTCCGCCGTTGCTCGTCCGACTCAACGGAAAAAGTCGACAAAAAAAAAAAAAAAAAGAAATCCGAGTAAAACGGAGACAGCGAGCGGAGAGCAAGTGGCTCGAATCCGCTCGTTCCGCGAGTCTCTCTAATGTTTCGACAAACGGCAAGAATTAGGGCGAAATTACGACTCGAAGCGATGTCGGGCCGAATCCGTCGGCGGCGGCGGTGGTGGTGGTGGTGGTGGGAGAAAGGGGGTTAGCCCGAGAGAGAGAGAGAGAGAGAGAGAGAGGCCGCGGCAGAGACGAAGATGGAAAATGAGAACGGCAGCGGGCCGCGCCGGGAGGGTAAATCGATTCCTTTCAGACTGCTAGCGAGGCGTTAAGCCTCGCTTGTGTGTATGCAAGTGCAATCTCACCGCGATGCTCATCCTTGAGTCTCTCGCTCGCTCTTTCTTTGCGCTTTTCTTTTCGGTAATGACGCGACGTTGCGCGGCGGCGGCGGCGCTCCGTCCACCGAGGTGGAGCTCTTTTTTTCCTTCTCTCTCTCTCATTTTGCTTCCGCCCGAGAGGTAAGAGAGCGGCGACGAGTTTTCGCAGCTTAATTACTAGTTCAATTTTTTATTAAACCGCGAAAGTCAATTATAAAGGCACGGCGAGCGCGGGAATATTGCTCGCGAACGAGAAGCTGGGAGTTTGAGAGAGGATGTTTCTGCGGCGCACGAAATATTTACTTGTACTACTTATGGGGGGGACGAAATAGGCCGCCGAAAAATGAAACGAAGTGCGTTTTTAACGAAATAAAAACTGTGCGACTATTCGGATTTCAAACGTTTCTATTCCATTTGCACCTTTTTCCGCGCGTTAATGCACCGTAAAGGTGTAATAAATTATCGAGCAATCGCGAGCGGGAAATCTGCTTTTTATTTTAAAGTATTGCACGAAACGATCGGTACGATTTTATTACAAAAATCAGATAAAACCAATAATAAATACAGGGCGCGCTCTGCAATATCTTTCCGAAATGCAAATTCTCTGCTCTTTACGCGGCCGGCATATTGATATTTTATACGCGGTTCGCGCGATTAAGCATTAGCGATAAAAAACGTAATTGCATATGCCGCATTAAAAAAAAAAAAGGAGGAGGAGGAGGGCAGAAATAAAATTACCACTTTCGAGTGATAAAACTCGCGGATGTAAACGCGAGATAAGCTATAATAGATTCAACGCGTGCGATCCCTTACGAGCTAAAACGGAGAAAATTAGCATATGCAGAGCCAGGCGGTGTACCAGCCAAGAAGTATTCCCCGTTGCGTTGGCGGGGCGCAAAGTTATTAAAACGGCGCTACTTTGTGTACCCTGGCCTCCGTATTATCGTATTTTTAGTGCGCCTTCGTATCTTTCGGGTGGGGAGGTGCGATTCCGTTTAAACGCACTTTGTAGTCGCATAATTGCCGGCTGAGTCAGCTGACCAGTTATCTTGTTAAATGGCTCGCCGAGTACATGAATCCTAAACAAATGAATCCCGCGGCCGGTTCGCGCGAAATATTATAAATTATTCGCTTCGCCTGCGAAGAAGGGGTTGGGTTTATTATATTTTTCGGATTGCAGCCACTAAAGTGTATATAAATATCGATATTTAATAAAAGACACGGTCAAGTTGAGCGGCTGCTAAGGTCCCCGGTCGGCAGTGAAAAACTCGCCCTTTGAAAGCGTCTTGATTGGCTTATGCTCGGCTCGCTAAAACAAGAGCGGCATCGACACACATCTTTCCGCTCGAATAAAATCCCGACTGGGAGAGTCTCAAAGGCGGCAGCGGTGCGCCCACCATCTTTTTCCCGCGCTCGGCGCTCCCTTTTATTTCCCTCCTACTTTCGGTCCCTCATTAACTTTCCGCAGAGGCGTCGGAGGCGCACGGCTTTCTCTCTCTCTCTCTCTCTCTCCCGGTCGCTCGTTCTCTTTACCGCTTGTCGGGTCAGCGGACTGTTAATTATTAACGCGAGGAGGCGGAGGAGCGGCTGCTGCGGTCACCGGGAGAGAGAGAGAGACTACCGCCTAATTTCGCCCGCCGCTCGTATAACTCTCTTACGCTCAAATTCTCCCGAGGCTCTCTTCGGTTCTGGATGCATCTGCTTTCATAGATAGGTCGTCGTCGCCGGGCGATGTTTGCCGGCTGTCGCGCCCCGACGACGATCTGGCTGACTGCCGCAGCGGCTGATGGGTGCAGGGGCGGTTTTGCGAGTCAGAAACGAGACTGATACCGCGCTCTCGTCGCTTCTGCGCCTACGAGGGTAGTCGGGTGAATGCGAGCTTGATATCGGCTTGATGCGGAGGATTTCAGTTTCGTTCATTGACTGGGTCTCGAGAGATAATAATTTAGTCAATGAAGAAGATTATCCAATGTCGAAGGTTTATTTTTTCTTAAAATAGAATGATAAAAGCATAATTTGTTAATATCAGAAGAAAGCTATAATCATTTCTTTATACATCAACAGTCGATGCTTACACTTGTTTATATCAATCTAATTTTTGAGCAAAATTTGAAATTTCAAAAAAGCTCTCGCGTCGACACTATCAAATTCGCCCGTCAGCTTGCACGCGCATCTGCTTATAGAGAGCGCACTTGCCGGCAAGTGTAGTGTCCACAAATTTGCGCAGCCTAATGCTCTCAGATGTGTGCGCGCATCGAAATGGGCGCTTGTATCTCCCGGGCTGCTTTATAAATGTCTGTGTGTCCAACGGGCCGCCGGAGCTTTGTGTATTGTGCTTGCGAGCGAGTAAGTCGAGAAGGCCGGTTAGTGCATACGAAGTGCCGCGCACGCACACACACACCCACACACGGGCCGATCGGAGGAAAGGCTGACGGACACGAGGTCTCTGACGTTCCATGGGTCACTTGACAATCAGGCCACCTTCTGGAGTCCCCCGTCTGGCTGCGCTCTTTCTCTTTCTCTCTCTCTCTTTCTCTCTTCTACGAGAGCGAGACGATATATAGCTGGTCTTTAATTTCATTTCAAGCGCGAAGCATTCGGACTCGTTTTTAAAGCGATCGAGTGGCCAATCTTGCATGTTAGCAGACGATTGTGAAAAATAAACGCTTTATTACGGGGCATTTAACTGTTAATTAACGTTTGCCGAAAGATTTATTACGAATTGTTTTCGTCCGAGATACCCTATTTGATGGAGCGGTAAGGCGAAAAATATTGAATTGCTTTATGATGTAAGTACTTTACTAAAAAAAAAAATTAAAAAGACTAAAAAACCTTTGATATTTATAGGTAAAGCTAACGATAAGCATATTTTCCTCCTCAACTGTTACACTTCTACTATTATTAACCAATTTCCATCTTTACAATCTGGCCGGCATAACAGACGCTCTCAGCAATCGACTCCAAAACCCCCGTCAATATTTCCCGCGAGCTGGAAAAGCGTGCGTCCCGACAACGTAGAGTCAAAACCGCTCCATAATCCCGCGTCGCCAAAGCTACGCGCATTCCCATCTCTCGCATCTAAACAGAGAGAGCAGCCGACCCAATTGTTTAGATCCACATGCAGGGCAAACAGCCGTATATTCCATCTGCAAAAATGCGCCCTCGGCGCACACACACACACGTAAAAGGAGAGGGGGAGGTACGTGACCCGGGCGCGTACGCGCCCCCGCCGAGCTTCTTGCAATCCCCGCCTCGGAAATTAGGCTTGCTCCTTTGCTCGCGCATCGCTCTGCGAGTCCCGTCTACGTTCGCGACGCGGTCTGCTCTGTACCCTTTCTTCCTTCCGCCTCTCTCTCTGTTTTTTTTTTCGAAAGGAGATGAGATTGAGCGTGCCTGCGGAATACCGATGGGAGACTTTTCCGGGCGCCGCTGGGTTACTGTCTCGACTACTTATTTTGGGGCACGAAGGTCACGTGGGAGAGGAGCGAGGAACTCGGCGCGCCCTGCCAAATGGTTTTAAGTGCGACTGCTTTGATTGTTGATTGATTTTATTCGATGGAAAAGAGTAACAGTTGGTAGTCTTATACATACCAACTAGTAAATTTAGGCGTGGGAACATAATTTATTTTATTTGGAGATACATAATTTTGGGTTTACTAAAAAAATGTTTGGGGGTAAATAAATTTCTTGATGAAAAAAATGACTCTCCTCGACCAAATTTTAATTTTAGCTTGAAATTTAAGATCAGTACTCGTGCAAATTAAAAATTCTAATGATATCTTATTTGCACTTAGCAATTATTTAAGTTTCTATACATTTATGCGAGTATACTGTTTGACTTAAAAACTGAACAGTATATAAAAAATAAGTAAGAGTCCAAATATCTGAATATAACTTTATTATAAAAAAAAATTAATGTTCAGATTACTATACATATTGTAATTTACGAAATAATCGAAAAATTTTTTAATTACTAAAGATTTTTTAATCACGTTGCGCAACAACCAAGAGAATTTAAATTTAAAAACTTCAAATATCTCGGGTCGATATCTGGCTTTAAAAGCGGTGACATGACAAACTTCAAGAATTTCATAATGAAAATGTCAAGTGAATACTTGAACATCTTGTAACATAAAAAATGCCCATCATTATTTTCAAAAAAGCGAAATAAGAATCCAGTGTAGAATTTAACAAAGTTCATATTGCGCAAATAGTTTCACCGGTCTTATAATACCTTTTTAAAATTCACCTAGAAATTAAATTTTCAGTATACATCGAAAGAAAACGCGTTCTTTTTGGAAATCGTACAAAAGAAAAAACCGCTCTGTTCTCAGGTGCTAGAAGAACTAAAAGCCGCCGAGGAGGAGAAGCGGCGCCAGCTGAAGATCCAGGCCCAGATCCACGCGGACCACGTGAGGGAGCTGATTGCCTCGAAGAACCGGGAGCTCGAGCGGCAGGTGAATCGCGCGCTGAACGAGCGCAGGGAGGACGAGAACCTGAAGCAGAAGACTCAGCTGGCGGCGATCGTCGGCAGGCTGCGCGGAATCGACGAGGCCCTCAAATGTGAGTCTATTTCTTCCTCCTGTTTTCTATAGCCAAACGCGGCTCTCTCTCTCTATGAATAACGGAGCCGGGGCCGCACGAGCGGGCCGAAAACTTCGCCCTCGGAATTTCGCCGCTGGTTTACGAGATGAGTTTCGGCTAGTTCGCCGGGCCGCTCACGAATCGGGCTTTGCCGCGCTGAATTGCGAGGCCGGGGGCAGTCGACTTGAACTTCCGGCGTATTTGTTAATTGATATCAAGCTTTGCTTCTGGGCTTTGGCTATTTGCGAACTTGGATAAAAAAGCTCGAATAGTTTCTGTAGGCGGGAAGTCAATTATTTTTAAGTATATGATAAATTTCGTATTTTATAGTCGCTCTGTCTTTAACGGTTACAATATATTCTAATAGAAATTGAAATATCTTTAATGGAATAACGTATCTTCAAATTTTCCTCTTACTCCGATAATTTAGAGTAGAAATATATAATTTTTTATTGCCTGTGTCAGTGGAGATTTTTAAAAGCCGCCGGACTGGGAAGATTGCCAGATAAGTAAATTAATGCAGGACTAAGGACAAATATAAAATTTATTACAAGATATTAATAAGTACATCGCATATTGCAAAAACTAAATGAAGTATAAAAAAAAAAGTAGTGAAAAAAAGAGACTTCTGCGACTGGTGTAAATTTTGTCCAGTTTATTACCGAAAAGCGCGTGAATCTTTATTAAGATTTCACGTTGTAAAACGGCAAGCGAACTCTTAAGAGTGATCCGAGCAGAAAACGGAAAATGCGCTAAAATTTTCATTGTGTACGTTTGCAGAACCGAAGGGGCGGCCGTCGCCGAAAGTGCTCCCGTAGAGTCGTAAAATTTCGAGTGATATTGCCAAATGACAATTTCAAAAAACTTTTACTTCCTCTCGGCTGGACTCGAATCGTAAAGCATTCTTCCTCCTTAAAGGGCTCAACTGCCGGCATTTCCATTAATGGCAAATCCGAGCGATTGAAACCCCAATCGACGGAAGGGATTTTGGTCGCGGGAAGCCTGCCAACGAAATATAAGAAATCACGAGGGAGGCCGGGTGGGTGGCAAGGAACTCTCTCTCTCTCTCTCTCTCTCTCCCTCTTCCACCGAACGATGTTTACCCTCTCTACATTGCATTTCCTAGGAGCTCTCGATTTTCTCCCCGGGCTGTGCTTTTTTCGTCTCTTAAATTCCTCCCGTTTTGAATTATCAGTGCACCGCCGGAGTGTGATGCCTCGTATTTCCTTGGAGGCACGTTTTTGCCGACGAGGCTGATTGTTTTTTCGGCGGGTGTCTTAGTTTTTAATGGCTTTATTAGAAGTGAGTATTTGGAGAAGGGGGGAGAGTATTCAAAGATCTGTTTTTAAAAATTATTAAGAAATGAAAACGTTAATATCATTTTTTTTAGTACTTGTTACAAAATTGATCAAATGTAATATTTTGAATGTAAAAATTGAGGGTTAGTTCATTGAAAAATCGAAAACAGATTTATATTAATAAAGTTTTATTTAAGTCATACAATAGTATAGGTATAATGAATAAAATAATATTTTTTACGTTAAAAATATATAGTTCTGTAAATCCAACGGTATAATATTGTTTTATCAACTCACTGTTGTCTATTTAAATACAAGACTGGAAATGATTTTATTTTGCGCTTATTGAAATTATTGATTTGCCAATTCTCTTGCCATTGCTAATAATTCAGCTTTTGCAATTTTACCAGATGGAGTGTGAGGTAATTGGTCTAAAAATTTTACTCCACCCCATAACTTCTTGTACTCACCCAGAGTAGCACTTAATTCGATAAGTTCTTCTTCCGTAACCTAAATGCATTTAGAATCATGATATTAAAATAAAAATTAATAATTAATATATGTAATTAAATTGGAAAAGTATTATTTTTATAATATAAATTATATTTAAACAGATGCATTCATAATATAAGAAAAAACGGAAGATTTTATAAGTAAAATTGATTTAAAAAATATTCTATTCTTCCTTTTCGGTCATACTTTACTTCTTTCTCAATTGCATTAGAAGCTTTTCCAAACAGCGAAATTGTAAAGAGAAAGATAGTTAAGCCTGCAGGAGGCCTGATTTGCTTAATATTTGAACGTGACGTTACCTCGCTCCCCGGCACCTTCGCAACAAAAGCCATCGGGCGCTCGACATCTAATTCATGAGGCTGTGGAACCACTGCCACTTCCATCACAGCTGGATGGCTAAGTAGAACTTCCTCGATTTCTGACGGGGAAACGTGATAAGCGCGGAATTTCATCATATCCTTCAATCTTTCAACAATGAACACCTCCCCGTCTTCGTCATAATAAGCCTTGTCGCCGGAATGTATCCAGCCTGACGGCAACGTCGAAACGGAATTTTATTAAAGTTAGAGTAAATCTAATATTTTCTATTTAGTTTTTTAATTATTTCAATAATGAAATAACTAAAAACGGCCTTGATAAATTTCAGAGATGTAGATTTAAAAAAGCTCTATTGATTTGAATAATTTTGAGACATACCTTCTTCATCGACCGTCTCTTTTGTAGCTTGAGGATTCTTGTAATAGCCAAGCATCATGGTTGGAGATTTACAGTACAGTTCGCCGGGCTGGTTTGGGCCAAGTGTCTCACCTGTAGTTAGGTCCACTATTTTCACTTGTACGTGTTCTATCACAAAACCTGCTGAATCCATTCTCTTACATTTTTCATTCTGCATTGTGGCTGTTCCGCCCAATTCACACATTCCTACATTAAAAATTTATTAACGTTATGTATTAATTACACGTTAGAAGTTTATTTAAGAAAGGTATTTACCGTATCCTTGAAGGACTGTCGTATAGGGTAAGTCATTTTGAAATTCTTCAAGTACTTTTTGATTTAGTTTTGATCCACCAGTTTGGATTAATTTTAACGACTTTAACTCATATTTTTTTAATACTTCAGATTTATTAAGAATGCTCAGTAAATCCGTTGTTAAAAACAACCAGGTAACCTATATTATAAAAATTAATCAAGTTAACAAAACATATTTCTCAAGCAAATTTGAAACGATGTATTTAAATTATTGATTTTATCAAATCCAATAATTTAAAAATTGAAAATTAATTTCCCAGATTTATTGCTTACACGAAAAATAATAATGAAATAATAAAATTAAAAACTTTCAATTAAAAACTTTAGAAGATAAATGTTATCTTACATAAGAAATAAACAAATATTTCACTTAATGTTGCTTTTGAACTGAAACCGATATTTTATGTAAATGAATGCGGTCTACAGAATAATATATAGCACCTTGTGCTTTTGGATGACTTTGCAAGTTTCTTCTGGATCGAATTTGGCGTGGAATATGCGAGTCGAATGGAGCAAGTATAACTGCAAAGTGAAATACACCGCAGTCAGCCAATATGGCGATGTGTACCACAGCATCACGTCTTCCTCCCTCGGCTTTCTAGCGAACCTTAAAATATTTTTTGAAAAAGTGTTGTAAGAATGAACGATTCCTTTCGGAAGCCCACTTGAACCGGAAGAGAATATGATCAAGGCCATGTCATTTGGATTTTTTACTTCCTCTACGCAAAAGTTTTCAACCTCTTCGTCAGTTTGACGATTCAGTATATCGTCTAAGGATTCGAAATTCGGATGGTTTTCGAAGACGACTATTTTCGTGTTTACGTTTTCCAGTTTGGCAGCTTCAACTAATATATCAACTGCTACTTTGCAAGAAAACATAACTTTTGGTTGAATCAATTGTATTAGGTGACGTGCTGACTCTGAAGTTTAAAAGATACTTCTTTTATGTGGCATTCGAAAATAAAATCTGTTTTTACTCTATAAAACTTTAACTTTTCTTTCATAGTAAAATTATTATTAAAATAATTCTAAATTCAAAATTGCAACTACGTGTTAACTTTTAAAAACAATCCTGATTAATTAAAAGGTAAATATATTTTTACGTTACTTAATGCCACTTCATGATGCCACGGATTGTGAGCGGCGCCAACAAAAAAAGTAGCTAATTGTGGAATATAAGCATTCATTTGATTGTCCGTGCAGATTGAAACAATATCTCCGCTACCAACTCCTTGTTTTTTAAGCCACAAAGCACATCGAATGCTCCGATCCTTCATTTCCTTAAACGTAGTTTCTTTATTCGTTTCATCATCGATCTGTTACATTGAAACATTTTTTAAATTAACTTTTAAATAATTCGTACGAAATGTTGAAATACAATTCTGTTAAAAAAATTTAATTCTTACAGTTAATTTCGTTACTCTCTTTTAAAAAATAGGCGGAAAGTTGTGAAATATTTAAAAGCGCAATGTGATTGATTATTGAAATAAAGCGATAAAAAACATGTAAGCAATATAGCGAAGGGCGCATGAAGTTAGTTAGTCCTCCTCTCTTAAAAAATTGATGAATGAAAATCTGTCATTGCAATAAGACTATTTTGATTAGTTCTTATTGACTAATTCGATTGATCTGCATAGAATAAGTGCCAAAATTTGAATTTTTAAGATTGATTTTTTGAGTTTGAGTATATAAAATAGATTAATTAAATTAAAATAATATGAAAAACATTAAGCTATTTTGTTTATAAAAAGTGTATTATTATATCATAGCGTATAATTTTATACGTATATATTACTTTAAGTTTATGTATTATACATAAGCTTTAAAAGTTACCAGACCATCAAACAGGAGGTATTATTCTCCTCTGCAGAGTTACAGAACTATATGTAACGCATTTTCGTGTACTCTGGATGAATAAATAAATTTAAACTGATTAAAACTTAATTTACATAAAAGAAGCATATTCGTGAAAGAGAAAAATACGCGCGAAACGCGTTGAATGTAGCTAGTTTTTTAAAAGCGGTATTGATTTAGGACAGAAAATAAATAGCTCTCTAAATTAATACATTTGCATAATTTTAATAAAATGATTTATTTTCAGTAAAGAACTATTTTTTAAATTTTATTAAAGTATAATTTCTGCAATTCTAATAATAAATACCACAATAAAATACTGCAATAAAATTTATTTCTATTATTTATTTTTTAATTGCGTAATTGTGTTTATTAGGTATGTAAGTAAAGTATTCTACACATATTTGGAATGAATTAAAAATTACCTGTGAAACATGTGTCAAGTTGTTCTGTAAACCGTCCAAGATAACTTTGCCAAGATTGTGATTTTGCATGCAATAAGGCTTGGGAATCCCCTTGATAATATTGTTTTCGATAGTGAATCCGACTGTGTCGTAGACCGTTTCGTAATTCATTTTTTTTTTTTTTTAATGCAGCGATTTATATCTGATACTATATATATTATTATCATTATTAAAAGTTCATTGCACTTACATTAAAAATAGAAAACAATCGATTTATATATTTTATTCACATTCAAACATTAGTTCTAAAAAACATGATGTGCAAATACCTTTTGTATAAATTGTTTGTTTTAATTTTTTTATGAAAAATGCGATCAAAATAATTTTTTCAATTTATGTAAAAAATCAAAAAATTCTTCCAATATTATGTTACTTAAAGTAATTTTTAAACAGACATAAAACATCAAATAATTAAAAAGTAATGTAAAGGTAGTTTTTAAAAAACTAACTCTGAAAATTTATTTATGAAAAGTAATACATAATGAAGTTTTTTAATTTTTTCAGTAGAATAATAAATTGTTTAAAACTCACCAAAATCTTAGTAAAAATTATATAAAAAGCACAATAATAAAGTCCGTAAAGAACAACGTAACCTAACCTAACTACAAAGTAAACTTACAAAGACACGTCTGCTCTTAGTATCTTCCAAGCTCGGAGTAAGTGAATCTGTCGCTCCATTGCGACGATGCCATACTAAGCGAAACACACCCAAATTCGCAACACTGTCTCTACGTCTCATTGGTTCTTACATATAGGCGCGAAAACAAGGTACAGTCAAATCTTCAAACGATTGTTGATAATGATTCACTGTTTTTCAATTAACGAAACAAAAGTTAATAACTACAAGGTTTTAAATAAGATAATTAAATATTGTAAAAAAGTTTAAAAATTTCAGATTAAACAACACTTCTATTTAGAAAGTTTAAAGGAACTTATACCAGAGATGACTTTAAAAATTTTATCCAGCTATGAATTCCTATTTACAATTAAACAAAAAATTTTATTAAACTTTTTAACATGCAGTCTGAGTTTATTTATTACAGTTCGTAATTGTAAAAAAGTTTAACACTTACTAAAACTATTATTGAAATAATTTTCCTAGATTTAATGAAAATTTATATAAGCTTTTTCAATTTTATTTATTGCAAAATCTTGGTAGACACGTTCACGGATTTCGGACTAAAATCATAGCAAATTTATTAAGGTGGTTTTATCACAACTCAGTGAGTCATATTAGAGAGTGCAGGATATATTTAATTGAAATCAAACTATGTTGCATCAGAAAATTTTAAAATCAATTTTGATTAATGTTTCCAACTATTCTGCATTGAAAAAGTAGATAATAACTGATTTACAACATTATTATTTATATACGACTGATTATGTTTTGATAAAGAATTTTGCGTACAATGTCAGAACAGGTGAAATACAAAGGAAAATTCATTTCAATTTTCGTATCTATTGTAACAGGTAATCTATTTTTAATGCTGTCGTACCGAACTGATTCTCCTACTCGGAACAGCTGTTCTGCAGATGCATTGCCACATTTTTACGGACTACAACGTAAAAAAACATATATGCGTGCATTGAAATATGCGTAACAGTAAAAAACCTTTGAAGGATTATACTCAGATTGCTCAATGAACAGTGAGTGTCGCTTTCCGAAACACAAGATTGAAGCACTGAGTTTTCAAAAATTCTAGTGCGATGGCTTACATAAAAGCATTGCCGCTGGCGTTGTGCTTGGAGTAGCGGTACATCAAAACTTCCTTCCGTTTTCTTATTCTTACGTGTTCCTCTATTCTTATTCTCACTAGTTTTTCAATCTCAATGCCACCTACCTTCGTTTTTAATTAAAAAAAAACTAGAGAACGGTACATGCATAGAATTAAACCCGGAATCTTAAGCAGCGCGTGCACGTCTCTTAATTTCGGCTTAACATCTGTTCCGTGAGTGATACCCCGCATTACCCTTCGTTTGGTCCACTGTCTCCCGCACTCGCGCGATACACCGCAATTAGAAAGCCGACCCGAGGATGGGAGGACCGCGTAAAAAGTCGGAGCTCTGCTGTTGCCTTCGCGTTCATTATGTATGTACGCGCTTGAGGGCGAGGCGCTTTAATTTCGAGAGTAAGAGAGAGAGAGAGAAAGCAGGGGAGGAAGAGAGAGGGAGGGAGGGAGGGAGAGAGAGCCGCAGCAGTAATATCCGCGCGCAGCTGCGGCGCCGGCACACTCGGACGGAAGTTAATGAAATGCCGCGCGCTTTTGCCCTTTAATTTTCCGCGCGGTTTCGAAAGGAGCGAGAGACCGAGGGGGAGGGAAAAATAATGCTCCAGAGATAACAAAGAGGAGGAGGGCCGCGGAGCCGGAGCTTTAGCTGCGTAAGCCGATACGCAAGATCGCTCGAGGGGAAACGGAGATGCTTATGTAGCTGCGAGTTAACGTTTTCAAGGCGCTTTCGGATTACGGTTTTTCGAGTGCTGTTGACGCTTGCGCCTGCTCTTTAATCCGAGCATTGTTAAGATTTAAGAAGTACTTCGAGGTTTATCTTACAAATTGCAGTTAATCCTTAATTATAAATTGTTTTTGCGCGCAACACAAACGCGTCCGTTCTTAGCTTGATATTCACTATGAAATTAAACTATATTACTAGTATTTTTGATATTGATTAATATTGCAAAAATAACTGTAATATTTATTAAATGTAACTTTCAATGCTTTATAAAAAAAAGTTTGTTTATTCTTAATGAAAAAATTCTGCACCAATTTGTGGTCGGTGCCTTTTGCGAAAAATTAATCTCGCAAAAGAAGTTTCGGATTGCTTAAGGATTTTATGTAAAGAAATTTCTTTATATAATTTTATTTTATTACAAGACTTATTTCGAAGAAACAACTGCACACGACGAGACTTAAAGTCGGAATGAAATTTTAAAAAACTTGTGCTATTTCTCAGTCGAACGATGTGGCTCGTCTCCATGCTGAGACAACACTAACTAAAAATCTTGTCAAAGTTTTTCAAGAGAGGACGGACCGTAGAAAGGGTGGGCGAAGTACTTATGATACAATAAAAAATAGAAAAATACGTTCGGCGGCGCTTGCCTGAGAGTTTTTCCGAAAGCGCAAGGGTTTTATGACAGGGTTCGGGCCCGTAATGAGTCCGGATGCTCGGGCAGCTGAAGTTCAAGCGCTTGTACCTGTGCTGAATGTCTCATGTCGATGTTAAAAAGTTGTGTCCCTTTCATGGAGAAAAACCCATCGTTAGCAAAAGCTTAGACAAAAAGATTTGAGTTTTACAAGAATACGGTCTATCAGAAAAACTACCTGGTTTACATAGGAGAATAAATCATAACAATCGTCAGTGTAGTTCAAGCAACCGTTACATTGTTGTTCTTTAATTCAAAACACAAAATAGTTTTCTTACCTAAAAATTTCTTAAATCTAATATACACCGAGCTCGAACAAATTCTTTTGTTTACATTGCATCCGCCTGATGGAATATTGAAAAATTATCGACACGTATTTTTTCTTTTTTCAATTTAATAATTATTAGCAAAGGTGTCGCACTTCGAAAAACTCGTGTGACGTTACGATTGTGCACAATGTAGATATACTACGCCGTGGTGACGTCGCGTTCATAGTGATTTTTAATCTGTGACATCTTCATTAATAAAAGTTAAACAAAAAAAGAAAAAATACTTGTCTATTATTTTTCAATATTCTATCTGACGGACCTAATGGAATTTTTCATGCAAGGACTCAATTTGGTTAGAATATCCAGTCGATAGTCGATTAAGGTTGGTGAAGTTGAATTACGTTTATTAAAAAAATGTATATATATATATATTGTTAATTTATTTATATTTTTTAAAACGTTTCGACACTAATTTAAATCTCTACATTACTATATTCAGAAATAAAAACTTGATCGCCGAAGCCTGAAGAAGACTGTCGAAATATTGCAAAAAGTAAACTATTATTTTTTTAATATGCCTCCAGAAAGATCATTCTAATTTAACTCCACCAACCTTAAAGATTGTTTTTGTTTTAGGAACAAATTAATCTAAATTAATGATCCGTTTAACAGCACGATTCCTCTTTTCCTACATTTCTAAAGTATTATCGAGTAATCGAAAAATTTCACCGCACGGCAGTGCCTAAAGAAGGTGTTAATTAATAGGGCGTAAATTAGCCAACCTCTTCAGCAACAACAATGCAATAGCATCCATCATTCCACAAATAAACGACTTACGGCCGCCGCCTCTTTTTTCTTCACGTCCGTTCGCTTAAACTTGAACTGCTCCTCGAAAGAGAAGAAAAAGAGGGTCAGAAGAAGGAGCGGGAGAAAGTTGAGAGGTCGAGAGAGGGTTGAACCGCTAACAGAGTCTCGACCCTCGAGTTTGTAAATTAGCAAGTTCGGGGGCCAGAACAAAGGTGCTGCCGGCGATAAATCTTTGGCGATAATAGCGCCGCTGAAGACGCCGGGGGAGAGAGCCACGGACGGATGCAATTTGTTGCATTTTCAGCGCAAACACCTGCGCCGCCGGTGTGGAAATATCCGTGGCCTGCAAGATTCATGGAAGGAGAGAGAGATGCTGCCGCAGTGCCGAGACCCTCTGGGCGCTCGATTTTCTTCTTTATCGTCGCGAAATGTCTTCACTCTCGGCTCTTTTATGGCTCGTTGATTTAACGAGGAGTTCAGTAGTTGGCTCTTAGTGCTGAAATATTTTTAACGTTTTCGTTTGTGCTGCTGAATGTTTTAGTTTTTGACATTGAATTTTTCTCGCTTAATTACTTTTACATGATTAAATAAAACTTGAAACGCGTTTTCTTTTATTTTTACTAATAATTACCTTAACCTTTTTTCTATTTTTAATTATAAAATTTAATATAAAATTTAATGAGTAATTTTTTAAAGTGAAAAAGATTCAATTAGAAATTAACTAAAATAATGAAAAAACTTTGTTATAAAACATAAGAATGAAAGGACTCGACAAAAGGTCTAACAAGAATTTCTCTTATAAATTTTCTTTTACTTAAAAAATACTTTTGTATATAAAGAGAAAACTCATCTCACGTGGAAAACATTTTGATGGAGGTTTATGATAATATATTAAAATTTACTAACGTATAAAGTTTTTTAAGATTTTATGTATGACCCAGAAGAAATTTCTATATACCAGAAATATATGAAACATTGCACTATAAATATTTAAATTTACTACAAACATATCAAGATAAAAAGAATTTGCATAAAATTTAAATAATTTAAGCAGTAGATTTTTGGCATTAGGCTAATGAAACTAACGGTAATAAATAAAACCTTTTACAACAATCAGCGTTCATTGAGTTTATATTGCGATTGGCAATCTCAAACATGCTGTTTATATAATCTGATCAATTAGAGATCAGTACACATTAGAGTAAACGTAGACAATACATAAATAATAGGGTAAAGGTATTAATCAATTATTTTCGTCGTCCCTTGCGCACACAAATAAAACGTCGTTCGTTTACAATGCGCTGAATACCATCCAACATCGGTTCCGAGAATCAGTGCATCGAAAATCCCGAGCCATACATTCAAGCCCGCGTCTAGCCGCCGGCTATGCAAACAGCCAACCACTCTGCAATAACTTCAAACGCAACCTAAAATTCTAGCCGCTACATTGTACAGATGCAGTGCCTGAGCTGTAATTAAAAAAGTTTAAAGAAATAAAAGAAACTTTTTTTTTGTATTGAGTGCCTGGAAATGAAAAATATTAAAATTAAGATTTTATTTTTCCTGGAGAAAAATTAGGTTATTAACAGTTACGTAATATTATTAGTTAACCATCTCCATGCTCCACATTGGAATGATTGATTAAAAAGTTGTTTTATTGTTTAATTTGAATTAAATTTTAATAAATACTTTGATTGAAACTCTAAATACCACATTATTAACTTTATTTTTTAACCAAAATGGTAACTAGTTTACAGTCATCTAATGATTTTATGTCTTAACGTGTTTAAGAGGTTTCACGTAGCTATAAATTAAGTAGTTTTACAATTGATAGTTTATTTCTAGCTAAAAGCCTCTTTCGGATAAATAAACTTTTTCTAACTTAACAAAATTATAAAAAATACAAAAATTTTCTCTTTTACCAAAGTATAAACTTAGGTAAGTAAGACTTTGTTTATCAATTTCTCCTAAAAGAATCTAATGTCTAATTAATATCTAACAAATGATTTACAGAGAAATACAATCCTTGTACACTGAAAGAAATATTTGACTAGACCTGAATGTTGGAGCCCGAGCCGATTCAATACGTTGTAATACGAGACCTGACAGCTCTAAACTCAAGCTCGCATGATTCGTTACTTTCCGAGTCGAAAAGAGCCGTCGGCCAGGGCTCGCAGAGCTCGAGATGCGCACTGCAAGCGCTCCCCACCACGCGTATCGAGCCAGCTCGGCTCTCGGGCTCTGAGTAGGGACCCCCGATTCCTTAAAAAAGAATCGATTTTTAATAATCGGTGAACAAAAATCATCGATATTAAAAAATCGATTTTTGACAAAAATAATCGAAGTATCGATTATGGCATCGATTCTAATAATTTGAATTAAATTTCAGTTTTTGTCGGTGGAGACGGAAATGTGCAAAAAAAAGTACAAAATTAAAAATTTTTAATTTTTAATTTGCTTGATTATTCATATATGTTAATAAAATAATATAGAAATACAGTGTACACTGTCGTTTTTTTTTTCATAAAAAACACATTAAGCTGCTATTTATTTATTTATTATATTTATGTGTATTGCTATAAATGTAATGAGATTAATTTCATAATTGTTTCAAATTGATTAGCACCACAATCAGGTACAAAAGTGG
>JAWWEO010000045.1:20749259-20820611 GCA_035582975.1 Ormyrus labotus | reverse complement strand
TTCCAAATGAATTCTTTTTAAGCAGAAATTGCTTAAAAAGAATTCATTTGGAAAAGTTTTGCCGTCTGGGAATATTATTATTTATTAGTATTACCTAATTTAATTAAACTTTAAAAATTTGTTTATACTAAATAGTTAGAGAAATCATTTTTACAGTTACATATCTTTTAGATACGATTCAATAATATTATTTTGATTTTTTAAATTTACAACTTATATATAAGTAATTATTTAATTCATTGCGAATTTTCACTGTGGACACCTTTTATAGAGGCAGCACCAGTTGGAGTAAAACTTAGAGTTCTGCTTTACCAACTAAGAAATAATATGGCTAAAAGCGTCTTTATTTGGTACATTTATCAGCTCAAAGGCAAACTTCCGTGGTGATTATTGCAAGTTGTTTGAGGGAAAAACATGGACAACGAAGTAAAAATTACTGTAAAATGGAGTGGCGGAGAATATCCCATTTCAGATATAGAAGAAAACGATACTGTTATGATGTTAAAGGAGAAAATTCAGAAATTAACTGGTGTGAGACCCGACCGACAAAAATTGTTGAACCTCAAGTTTAAAGGTTATATTGTTTTCTAAACAGAGGATTTTATTCTTAATAAATTACAATGAATTGCAAGTTTGTAATAATTAATTTTATAAACAATTTCTTTCTTAAACTAAGAAAGATAAATGGATTAATATACATTATTCATAATTTTTTATTCATTGAAATTTTGTCTTAAAGTATTTGCAACACTTGAAATACTTGTTTATAATTTGTGGATTATTAAATAAATGTAAAATGTATTTTTACAGGGAAACCAGCACAAGATAGTGATGTAATAAGCTTATTAGGCTTAAAACCAGGATTTAAACTTATGATGATGGGCTCTAGAGAAGAAGATATCGCTGAAGTGAGTCAAGCACCAGAAAATATGCCCGAAGTAGTTAATGACTTGGACATAGAAGAAGAAGAAGTGGAAATTGAAAAGGCTGAAGTTTACTTGGCTAAAATACAAAAAAGAATTGAAACCTATCAAATACAAGAACTTAATCCATTAAGAGAGGGCAAGAAATTACTTGTTCTTGATATTGATTACACACTTTTTGATCATAGATCAGTAGCTGAAAGTGGAATTGAACTGATGCGACCATTTTTACATGAATTTTTAACTAGTGCTTACAAAAATTATGATATTGTCATTTGGTCTGCTACAAACATGAAGTGGATCAATGAAAAAATGAAACTTTTAGGAGTAACAAATCATCCAGATTATAAAATAGCTTTTCATTTAGATTCCTTGGCTATGATATCAGTTCACACTCCAAAATATGGTGTTGTAGATGTCAAGCCATTAGGAATCATTTGGGGAAAATATAAACAATTTTCTGCCAAAAATACTATAATGTTTGATGACATCAGAAGAAATTTCATTATGAATCCACAATCAGGACTAAGAATTAGAGCATTTAAACAAGCTCATTTGAATAGGCATAAAGATGTGGAACTACTTAAGCTATCTAAATATTTAGAATTAATTGCATCTGTAGATGATTTTCAAACTCTTAACCATAGAAAATGGGAAGAGTATTGGTCTAAAAGGAGTAAAAGTAGCAAACGCACAGCAGAACATGATGAAACACGATCTCATCAAACATAATATTAGTAGTTAGAAAAATTATTTTTAGACTTAATGTTATTCTATTAATTTTTTAATAATTAGTAAAAAATTGATAAGTAAATAAGTCATAATAATAATTCATTAAATATCTACTTAAATTGGTTTCACTAAATTAAATTGCTGTATTGCAAAATACTCAGGAAATATTGCAACTTTATTCATAGCAAAATTAAATATAAAAAAAAGAAAAAAAATAATTGCCTAAAATAAATTTAAAGTAAATATTTTTGTTAAAATAAGATAGGAAAGTTAAATCATTTATTTTGTGCATATAACGTTAAGACTTGACAAATAACTTCTTTAAGATGATATATTTTTTATATTTTATGAACAATTTAAAATCAAGTGTACTTTTTGTGCTTCAGTATGCCGTAGCACGTACTTTTTGAATAAAAATAAATAGGTTTTTTTACTGAATTATACTTTTAAATTTTATTATTTAGTATCAAATAATCTTTAAAAATACTTTGCTAGTTTATTTAAAATGTGTATTATTGAATTTGTCACTATTTTTTATAATATCTATTCATTACTAATATTTTTTGACTTAATGTTGTTAAAGTCAAAATCGAAATAAACTGCTAAACCAGATGTAAATATATACTATGTAATTAAAACTTTTAAGCAATTTATATAAAATAAAATATATTTAATATATATATACATATATATATTAATAAAAATTAATAGTTTTTCATTTAAATATCGGATTTTCCTCATGTTAACTTTATTTTTTTTTACTTAAAAGATTTATTGCAGTAATTTATAGTTTTTAAATTTTCGGTTTTTATCGATTATTAATTTAAAAAATTCTCTGTGGCTAGAATTTAATAAAATTTTTATATCTCGTTTAATTATTGGCATGGGTTGATTTGTTTATACACTTAAACACTGTGCACACTTTCAAAAAATCCTCAAATTTATAGATACTTTGGGATATGTTAAATTATGCACAACTACAATGTACACAATTATTATGTGCATGAATTAACCCATGCCACTATTAAGGTAAATAAAAATGATGCTAGATGTCAATTTCAACATTTCATGTATTTTTTAGATTTTAGAAACAAAGAAGGGAGCTACTAAATCCAACATTTTAATTGATGAAATAAGTACATTTGAGCTTTATACAAAAAATAATTTAATTAATATTTTATTTATACAAATTCTAATATTTCTAGTATTAAATGCTTTGATACAAAACAGTATTCTAGAATTACAAGAATTTTTGAGTATCTAAATCTTCTGTTGGTGAGTATGTATTAAAGGTAAACAGACGTTCCATATTAGTAGCATATACTGTATGGTTATTTACAAGATTTTTATGCACTTTTAAAGTTTTTTGTAAATCTCCTATACTAATGGACGGAGGAACTGCCATCAAAGTTTGCGAGCAACAAGCTAAATTAAAAGCTGCAGCTTGTTCAGCATCCTCTATAGTCATTTTTGGAACAGGCATTTGTCCAACAGGATCAGCTACCATTGTTGGATTTGTAAATCTATCATCTTCAATTATACATGATGTATTTCTCTTCCATGAACTAGGCACTGGTTCACCAATGTTATAAATAAATGATCCATCACGGACACGAAATCCTTTCCTTCTTGTTATCATAGCTGTGAGAACATTTTTTAAAAATATTTGAGAAGCAGCTATTATAATGTGCGCTGTATTATCTTCAGCACCATCCATATTGTTTTCCCACGCAGCTAACATCAATCTTGCCAATACAAATGTTCGATCTGGAAGTACTAGTTCTTGTGCACTTGAACGATTTGCCCCAATTGGCTCGTCACCTACTGGTGAAGAAGCTTGACTTAAGACTTCTGCATAAACATCTGCAGGTTCAAAATTTGATTTATCTGTTTTATATTTTCGTTTTAATTTCAGTCTTTTCTCTTTTTGACCTTGTATACTATTACTTTGCATACTATTTGTTTTAGTAACTCTTACAGGTGTTGTTACTGCAAGACCTCTAACTTTATTAAACAAACAAAGCAAAAATTCATTGTGCAAGTGCACTTGATCTTCTGTCATGATACTCCGAGCTTCAGTGTCAAACTCTTCTTTGGTGGTCTTCATTTGGAACCACAACTTCATCTTTTCGAAGTATAGCTTCGCATTGTCGCCCAATGATGCTACAAGCGTCTTTCTAGCAATGTTTAACTCTTTTGAAGTTGTCATTGTCAGAGTTGGTAATTTCTTACGAAAAAATAAGTAAAATCCTTCAACAAACTAGAATGTTTACTTATATTTTTCTAGGTTAGATTGCGACTAACAACATTCGCCGGTGCGCACGCACCCATAAGGCAAAAACGTACAATATACCTACTGGTGGCGTTGGCGTCGGCCACCTACTCTGGATCCTTTCCATCCCCACCATTTCTCCTCTCGTGCATTCTCTTTGTCCATACATCGTCACTGTCGTCAGTTTACTTTGCGCGATATGAGACGATAGCGCTGCAGAGACGCGAGTAATCATCGTTTGGTAGGCGTGAAAAAAAGGCTGGGGATTCCGAGTCGTGGGGCCGATGTCACGAAGGATCCAAGCGAAATGGAGCTCTTCCGCAGCGACACGCACTTCATATTCGTGAAGGAAAGCCACAGCCTTTGGTGGGACAAGCAAACGGGCGAGTTTTCGGCCAAATCGGGTTAGTTGTCTTCGTTCTCTCGCTTTGTGTATACATAGTGCAAAACGACGTCTGCTCTTTCTCGCTTGAGTTGTCAACTATTATCGCACTTTCCATTCCTCGCCTCGCTCGATGGATTTACTTTCTGACAGATGCTTTTGTTTACCTGAATACGCGCTCCCGTGTGTGCTGTCATCGGAGATAGTTTTTCCAAAAGTGACCTGTAGCGCTAGTGGACGCATTCGTGCATCTGCACGTTCTCCTTGAAATAAAAATAGTCTTGAACAGCTTGATCATCTATAGCTTAACAATGTTTTACATCTTAGTTTGATGAAAATTAAAGCTTACTTAGAATCAACATTGTACGCAAATCTCTTCATCCTTTAACAAGCTAAGAATCTTGGTGGGCAGTGCAAAAAATCAATGTTTACATCCTTCCTACTTTAAATTTTGCATTCATGTTTTGCTTGTTTCGGTTATTTTGATTTATTGACTTGTATAAATAACTTATATTCCATTGTTTTTATCATAAATTATTATTGATAAAATAAAAAAAAACATAATTTGAACTATCATGACATATTTATTGTGTAAAATAAAATTTTATTAAAATTCTCTTTGCCTTTGTGCGTCTAATTGATTAATAATTACTATTGAAAAATATCGAAAATTTGCAATATTTATGAATAATAATATTATGTATCTAAAAAAAAAAACGTAATAAAGACGCAATTTTTTAAGTAAATTTATAATAAGTTACAAATAAGCGATTCATAAATAACTTCATTCATTTTTCACGTCTGAATCTTTTGGATGCCTTACAAGTGCTTGACATAAATGCTATCTTATAAGACACTGACAGCATTTAACACCACCTGGTAAAATTTCTATTAAGGGTACATAAATTATTTAATGTAATCTTTTGAAAATATTTCTTCTTACTATATATAACATAATAATTTTGAAGATTAATACTCTATAATACTCTATAATATACTTCAGTTATTAATATAAGCAAAAAATATAGCATTAATTTACTATTTTATTACAATATGACATAAAACTACAATAACACGACAATAAAATAATAATTGAAATCGTTACAGTTAAGAAATGATTATGCGTTATAAAACTTAACGACTTTCCTGGGTTACTAATAAAACTAAGTAGGTCTTTCACCTTTTCTCGTCGTTACTTCGATGTATAGACCGCCTCGTTTATTTCTATTTTTGGTAAAGAACTTCGATTTTCTTGTCGTTTACCTGTTAATTAGCTTATACATATTTTATCATAATCCACCATCATAAAACTTCATTTTGATAAATGGAATTTTCGTCATTGTTGTCAATTTTAACCGGAAACCCGTAAGTTTAACTTTTTTCCGTAAGTGATCTAGTTTGTTCGCATTATCGTACTTAAGTTCGTAGAAAGTTATGTTTTTATACAGTAGCCGCTTTCAGCTTTATCGTGCACAATTGTACTGTTGTTTTATATTTTTTTATTTGTCACGCGACTTTACTCAATTGAAATTCAACTACTGCACTTAATGACAGAACTTGCAATAAAAACGAACATTGCACAAGTTTTCTTAATCAGAATCATTTATTGTATTAAAAATGTATTAAGTATAAAGTTAAGGGCTAAAATAAAATTATTAGAAACATACTTTTCTCCGCGAATACGTATATGTCAATTTAAAATATTAATTAGATTAATCTACATTATAGTTTAGAAAGATATACCGAAAAAAAATTTACGAGTTATTTTATAACTTGGTTCTTTAATATGTATATAATTATTATTTATCGATTTATCTATTAAGCAATTATATAAAAACCAGGTTAAAAATTTCAGTTACCTTTTTAAGATTCAAGTCCAAAATATAATTAATAATTTACATGGTAATACAATTTCAAAAGTCTATTTTTGAATAACTCAAAACGTCAGTAAATTGAAAGATTTTAAACAGAATTGTCGTATATCTATTTACCACAAAGTTGGCAGAATAAATCGGACGAACTTCTGCAGTAAAGTTGCACAATGTTACTTTTTTTCAAAGTTTTCAAATAGATTGTTCAGGATATTTATAATTAAATCAAAGTTTGATTAAAAAACTGTTTATTAGTTTTAAAAGTAAAAAAATTAATTTCATAGTCATGTAGATAAATTATTATAAATTTTCGGTCACTAAAACCGTTTAAAATAAAGCTTAACATTTTCAAATTTACGATGTAAATAAAAAAAATTGAAGAAATTCTTTCACGTCTCTTATATAATAAAATATTTGTTTAAAAATAAAATCACACACTTTTACAGTAAATAGCTACCAATAAGCAATCAATTACGTGTTTAATAAAGCGGTTTCCCCCAAATACTAATCTTATCGGGCAGAAGATAAGCGTTTGATTAATCAAAAACTATTACCACTTTCGTACAGCAGCACTAAATCAACCCGCTACGGAAGCAGAGGAACTTAAGCCGATTATTCGAGGCCCGCGTATAAATAAACGGAGCACGTATACGCGCGTATTTTATGAATGAAAGCCTACTCCTTCGCCAGAGAAGCGCGCTAAGAATGACGCGATTGCACGCCTGACGGGCAATTCGCGCGTCTCTCCTCGCGCTTCGATCGAAATTACAATTGGGTCAATCAATATTTGTCCATTCGAGTTTTGTCATCGGGATCTAACAATGGACTAAACAAACGCGTCGCGTTCCAGTTCCTTTTTTTTTTCTTTTTATTGAATATTTGCGCTGAAAAGATACATCTCTCTCCCTCTCTCATTTATCTACGATGGAAATTGAATAAATTGAGCCGCGCTTGATGGTTCAAGTGGATTTTCTTCGTTTACGCACTGATAGCTCAGAAAAATTGGGAGCTATTGTCTTCGTTGCTTTCCTTTATTAAAATTTTATTGCTCGGGGATCGCCGCGCGGAGTTGAAGCCTTAATATATCTGAGAGCGCTCGCAATTCAATTTCACAGATAAGATCTTGTTCGATCCTGTCAGTCTATTTTTCTTTGATTTTTATTTTAATTATAATTATTAAAATGAAATTTAAAACATTGTATTAGCGGTAATTTTTAAAGACATAAATCTTTTAAAAATAGCATTCAAAACATAATAACTAGATTTTAGAGGTTCGGCATCCATAAAGTAATTAAAATTAACATTAAAATGTTATATTTCTTGATTAATTTCTAATTTATTAACTTGCTATATAGTTCATTATCATCGACATTCAATGAAACATTATATTAGAGATTATATTAGAGGATTTCCAATTCGACTTAATATTTAGCTGTTAATTAATATGACTCATGCGTTATACGCATGAGTCATATTATTTTTATTTAAAAATTACTTTTATTTTAAAATTCTTACGTTTTCGAAAAGTATTCAAAGATTACTACTTCTTGTTTTTCAGAATAGCATTAAGAACAAAAGTTTAAAGCTAAAAATACTCGGCAAACAAACCGACGTCGACTCTTTTGTTCTAGTAGTTTAAAATTCGTCGAGAAAAATAGTTTAAATTTATTTCACCGATGATCATTACATCCCACTTTTTCAGATTGGGAATGGGCGAGCGCAAATGATCTCGAGTGCCTTGGCTTATTCTACGGCATCGTCGGGAAGATCGAGCAGGCCAATGTCTTGGAGACTCGATTAATGCTAGTCAAAGAGATAGCATCGGCCGGCGAACTGCAAGGTGGCCACGAGGTTTACAAAATAAAGTCGGTCGCCTTCCTGCACCTCGGCTCGGAAAATTTCGACATCGGTTTGCTGCCCTGCGCGAAACACCAGCATGGACCGAAAAAGAAGCCGACCAGCGGAGGTCTGTTCGACGCGCAGAAAGTCGGCTTCGCCAAGACCTGGGGTACCATCAAAAGCGCCACCAACACCATCAAGAACACGACTCAGCAAGCGGCTGCTCTCGCTACGTCTCAGGTGAAATCCACCGTGACGAAGCGGACGGGAGTCAAGGATAAGGAGAAGTTCGAAAGGAGACTCCTGGAAGAATTGAATAAGATTTTTACGGAGACCGACTCGTTTTTCTTCTGCAAAACCAGGGATATCACAAACAGCTTACAAAGGCAGTGTGAAAAGGAAGGGGGAAAAAAGGAAGGGGTTCCTTTGTGGAAAAAAGTTGACGACAGATTCTTTTGGAATAAGTTTATGTTACAAGATATTATTAATTTAAATGTACGGCGCTCGAAAGTTCTTAATATTTTTTATTAATTATCTTTTTATTAATGTTAGTATACGTTTTCAGTCGGAAAAAGCAGATTGCTGGATACTACCTATTATACAAGGCTACATTCAGATTGAAAAATGTCAAGTGGAAGTCGGATTCGATGGGCAACCACTGCATGAAATTTTTAACTTGGCAATTATATCAAGGAGAAGTAGATTTCGCGCAGGAACTAGGTATGACTAATTGCTCACGATTTAATTTAATTAAACTTAGAGCAACTATTCTTGCCTTCGAAAATTAATTAAATAAAATTTTAGATATAAAAGAAGAGGAGTTGACGAAGATGGAAAGTGCGCTAATTATGTCGAAACAGAGCAATTAGTATGGTATCATGATCATCAAGTATCTTTTGTTCAAGTTAGAGGAAGCGTGCCTGTTTATTGGTCTCAGCCTGGTTATAAATATAAGCCTCCTCCTCGAATAGATAGGGGTAACTAATAAATAATTAAATTTTTATAAAGAAAGTTTAATTTAAAAAATAATATTTTATTTTATTTAATTAACATAATATTGTTTTCTTATTAGATGACGCCGAAACTCAAGTGGCATTTGAGAAGCATTTTACAGAAGAATTAAATTGCTACGGACCTGTATGCATTGTAAATCTTGTTGAGCAAAGTGGCAAAGAAAGTATAATTTGGGAAGCATATAGTAATCATGTTTTAAATTACAATAATCCTAACATCACTTATACTACATTTGATTTCCACGAATATTGGTAAATTTATATTCTTTTTAAACTAATTTGTTAATTATGATTAAAATTAGAAACAAAACTGAAATTTTTGAAAAATGTAAATGTTGATATTTCGTAAAAAAATATATTTCTTTTTAGTCGTGGGATGCATTTTGAAAATGTTTCTCTTCTTGTTTCTGCATTAACACCTATTCTTGCTGAAATGGGTTATTGTTGGCATGACACACAAGGTCCAATTTGCATGCAAAAGGGTGTATTTCGTGTAAATTGTATCGACTGCCTTGACAGAACAAACGTAGTTCAAACAGCTCTTGGCAAAGCTGTGATGGAAATACAATTTTCTAAGCTTGGATTGATACCTCCTGACGGAACCTTGCCGACAAACATTCGACAAACTTTCCAGTTACTTTGGGCAAATAATGGAGATATTATCAGCAAGCAGTATGCAGGAACTAATGCATTAAAGGTACATACATTTTTAACCACTACTCTAAGTTATTGTACAAAATTATATATATTTTATTTTACAGGGAGACTATACAAGAACAGGCGAAAGAAAATTGACAGGGTTAATGAAAGATGGAATGAATTCTGCTAATAGGTACAAAACTTTTGCCAATTCACATATTGCTGTATTGCATCAAGTGCTTTTATTCAAACACACAAGCCATAAATACGATTGAGCCTTTATATTAGAATTGTCACGATCTTAAACATACTTATATACGCAATTATGAATGAAAACAGAGATTTATCTCATTCGGATTAGATAAATTTTTTGATTTCGAATTTCCTTAAAAACTAGAATAATTTTTGAGCCGCGATTACTCTGAAAGAGCTATTCTAATTTTATCGTAGATACATTCAGCAACACTTTTTGGACGATATTCGTCAGGCAGCAATAGATGCCTTGCTAGGGTATCAGGTCGACCTTGAACAACTGAATGATGATTGGTCGCACTATATAAATATTATAGATAATTGCTGTCTAGAACTTATACCCGCGAAACCACCAAACGTACAACTCCAACTTTCAACACATCCCGAATTTATTTACGCCAATGTCATGTTTAATTTAGCAAGGTTCGTGCCACTGCTTTGAGCTTGTTAGTATTTATTTCTGTTTTTAAGGCTCGATTATAATTTCGTATAGTCTGCTTTAATTGTAATCTAGATTAAAGTGGGTTGTTAGTAATTCATTAACAACTGTATTTCAAGTTTTATTAATGTCTAATGAACTGTAGGCATGGCTTTGTTGTGTTAAAAGTTGGCACGCGAAATGCATTAATGTTCATTTTACAATTAAATATTTAATTTTTACATATGTTACTAATTGTGTTTAAAAGTTTATAATTGAATACTTACTAATGAGGAATTAAGAAATCATTACAAATATTTTTTTATTTGCATTGCAGGTATTACTTAAATCGATTTAAAGACGTTTATCGACAAGCTACTATTGATATGATGTTAGGTAATATTGTAAGTGAAGAAGTATTCCAAGAGAAAACAGAAGAAGAGGATAATGCTGCGACAGCTATTCATGTAAAATTGTTGATTGAAGACTGTAAAAAATTGTTAATTCCTAATCCTGAATGGATTCTCAACAGCTGGGGGTTGATTGACGCCGATCCCGTGTAAGTATTACATCATAAAATTAATTTATTGATTTATAAAAAACTTTATCTTCTTAAATTTACGTGTAATTTTAATCTACAGAACTGGGGATCCAACTGAAACAGAGATGGACAGTATATTAATTTTAACTCATGATAGTTACTATGTAGCTGATTACGATGAACAAATAGATAAAGTGACAAATTACCAAAGTGTATTACTTTCAGACATAGTTCTTATTGAGTGTGGTCAACCAGAAACTACAGTTTCTTTATTTAAAAATAAAAATCATTATTGCATTAGAATAAATTATAAAGTAGGAAATGATTGTGGTTACTTTCACATGTTTCGTAGTACAAATTTACGTTTTTTTAATAACATGGCAATAGTGATCAAAACAGAAGAAGAAGCCATTGGTAATATCAGAATTATTATTATATATTATAACTTATATTTTTACTAAATAGTAGCTTTTCATTTTTTACAGAATCTTTGAAAGCGATAGCAGAAGCTATTTCTGTAGCAATGGAAATTGCTGGCTTACCAAAAGTGCCAATAGCAATGAATGTGACTCTTGACAAACGAAAGAGTAAATTAATTAATACTAAAAGTCACGCCGGTCTTTTAGATATTGCATCGTTTCCATCACTCACAAGAAACGTTTCTGAAACGCAGTTAAATGCTCTTAAGAGTGCAGGTAACAATTTAATTAATAAAAATAAAAATTAATAAATTAATTGTATTTCACTACTTTGACATGATTTTTCGGCTCTCATGGTATAAAATAAAGTTCAATTCTAGTGTGTAAGTTGATTTTTACCTCGATCGAGTTTTTTCTGTCTCTTCGCTATCTCATGAAGTAAATAATCAACTTCCACACTAGTTCCGCAAAGTGTACTATTAAAGTACGTTTCTACCAGAAAAATTTATTGTGCATTCTTCAATTAAAAATTTTCATAATTTCATTATTCGTTTGCTAATATTTCTGGGTATGAAATTCCAATAGATTGTCAAATACATAAGCACTTTTTAATTTTTACATTTTATATTCAATTTAAATTAGGCACGAAGGCATTAAGCAACATGTCTGAACAATTTAGCAAGCTTAACAGACTCAGTCACAATCTAGCTGTAAAGCGACCCATGGAACTTGCGAAGAGTATTGGTAAAAAGTCGGAAATAGTTGACGGCATAAAACCAACATTCACGGTTGGAAAACGAGAATTATCCAACAAAACAGCTAAATCTAATAGCAGTAGTGATGACAATAGCAGTGATAGTGAGGATAATATTGAAATGATCCCTATACAAACGGAGAGACCTGAATTTCATCATGATCCGAAACTCATGGACGCGTATAGTCCAACAATAGGAATTATTATGGGTGTGCAAAATAATGAGGTCGATGAAGTGGGTAGTGAGGTGGCAATATCAGGCACATCAGAGGCACCTGACAGTTCAGAAGTCAATGGATCAAATTTTCAGGTGCAAAGCAAAAAAGAAACTAAGAATGACCACTTTTAAATATTTATTTTTACTACAAAATATTGATATAGTGCAAAGTAATTTTCTGTTAATTTATTTTTTTATTTATTTAGTAAACTGAATTCTTTTATCAAATTTTCTTTTTAAGGTGCTATAAAAATTTGATCGTAATAAACATTTTTTCCTTTAGGAATGTTTCAACATAAGACTAAATGGTTCAGATTCATCATCACATAAAAACCTAGCAACAACTCCTGAGATTACTATTCAAGGTGTAGGGGAGAATTTCGGTATTACGTCAAATGAGAAAGCAATTCCTCCCTCATCTCTAAATTTGCCGAAAAATATAAGTCATTCTTCGGGAGAAGTTGATAGTCAAGCAAAGCCTGCTGACGGAAATTCATCACAGGTACTAAAAATTTCTTTATAGGTTCTGATTTAATGAAAAAAATGACGTTTATGCTAATTTCTGTAATTTAATTGTTCTAAATTCATACTTCACTCAGTTATTTACTTTTAATTTTGCTATAATTTAAATGATATTCTTTAAATAATGAGCAATTCGGAAAATCAATTTCATTTTAATCGATTGTTATAAAGATTTTAGGTTTTTAAAATTTTATTTTAATCCATTTAAAAAAAAATATTTTTAATTCTATGGATTTAGAGCAACACTCTTCAGACTGATAGCAGGGGATCGCAAAAGCGTTCAACATCGGAACAAGATCTCACACTTTCGATAAGCTCATCTCAGAGTGAATCCGCTTTAAAATCTATAAAATCTAATCTTGTGAACGCTACTTCACCTGTGGCATCTACTGCTAAAGAAATACTCTCGCCTTTTTCGAAGTTTGCTAAAGGAATGCAAAGTCTTAGCGCAAATCTAGACCCTCGTAAGCTTAAGTCAGCTGGTCAAGTTGGTACTAGCGGATTCCCGAGGAATCTTTCAGATCAACATTTAGAGCAGAGACAAAAACTTCAAGAAAAATGGATTAACTGCAGGTCACGATTAATAGCTTTATAAAACGTTTTTTTTTATCTCTATTCTCTGTAGATGTATTTCCCTTTCTCGGCCTCGGCCTCCTTTTGCTACGCAGCAACGTGATATATTTGCGTGTAAAGGTGTTATTAGATATACAAAGCGTATCGAGCTTTTTCTATAAGAATTATATTTAAAGGCGGCGTTTAAAACCTGGATACATTAAAATTACGCAAGAAATCGAAATTACCATTTTTATATTCTAACGAGTGCTAAAAGTCGGCTTTTATTTCGAATTTTATTTCAAATAATATAACACTTTATATAACACTTTACATATGATATATCTGTTTTAATTGAATAATTTTTCTAAAAAAGAACAAAATAGTCTTTTAATACTTTATTTCAATTCAGTTAGGATGTTTAGTCAATAAATTAAATTCAGGAACACTATTCAAAATATTAAGATGTCCATAGGCATATACACAGTATTTATAAAAAAAAATAATAAATCTAAATATTTCTTTTTATGAAATAAACCAAAATTTTTAATACCTAGAAAATTGTATATTCGTACAAATTATATTTGAATGTTTTAAATGTTTTTGATAGAAGTAATTAATAATAATATGTTTAACGTTGATTAAAGATATTCTAAAATCACTATCATCTCCGCAGCCAAACCCTTTTAAGTGGCTTAATAAATTTTGGAGTTCTACTTTAATAATGTATGAATATCACGTTGCTGATTTAAAGAAAACGAGTCTGAAAATTTTTCGAAAAATTTTATCTTTTTAAGTACACGAATCTGAGAGTACAATATGGTCAATCAATATTTTAAAAGATTTATGTTTAATTTTTTTGCAACAAATAATATTACTATACTTTTAAATAAAAAAAGAACATGACAATTATTTTTAATTTTGTGTTACTAGAATATTAAATGCATGATTTGAAATTGTAAATGTCTAATAAAATGTAAACATATTAAGCATTGGTGCATCTACAAAGTAGGTTCATAAAACAATTGCTGCACCTAAAACACAGATTCTCATTGCATAGAAAATATATTGATGTTAGTTTTGGAAAATAATGTTTATATATCAGAGATTGAAATATATATTTTAATAAAATGTACCCTTAACTTAATTTTAAACTAATTATTATCTTTAAATTAAAATGATAAAAGTAGAAGTGTATTTAACTATAATTTTTTTGCTGAGAGTAATGTAGTTGCTATAATCAGTACTATATTGAATAATTCTTTTTTTGTCAAAGGGTGATAAGATCATAATTTGTAGGTTGAGTAAAGAATAAAGGAAGATAAAAAAATAAAGTTTTATCATATGTAAAAATATATTTATTTATGCAGATTACAATTAAACAAAAATCTCTGATTAATAAATATTTTTCTCCAACTTGAACAAAACTGATCTGCAACCCTGTTGGAAAGGTCCTATAAAACTATAAAATTTTATAAGGAAAGTGTAAAATACCTGATACGGATATCGGGTTATACGTGTTTATTTGCACCATTTTTCCAGATCTTTCCGATAGGGAATCCTAAGCCAAGAAAATTGCTTTTATAGGATTTTTAATACTTTATGATAAATTTTGACATTGCCACTTAATGGGTTAATTTGATTATTTTCTTAGTTAATTTGTGTGTAGCACTGCACACATCAACCACCAAAGTATTACGATCTTTAAAAGATATGCGTCTGTAATTTGACAGGAATGTTTAAATATACGAAAAAAGCTAGCGAGATGAGCCGGTAGTCAATTATGTAAATAAAAAGACTATCTTAGAGATTAGAATGAATGACGTAGGTAAAAGAACGTCGCTTTGAATGTTAATTAGAACATAACATTTTAATAGCTAATAATTTATTGCGTTTCTTTGTTCGAAACGTATAGTACAGTTCTACAAAGTGGATATTGTTTTCATAGTACGTTTTTTATTTTCGTGTTTTTGTAATTTCATAAAAATTTTGAGGATCCTATTACTAATCAATATTAATTTCATAGAAATTTTAATAACTGTAGCGTTTTACTTTTATAAAAGCACAATTGAATTTTAAAAAAAAATTTCTGATTTTAAAAATTGCTAATCTCATTTAATCTTCCGCAGTTCTTCCTCTTTCAAGTTTTTACAATATAAATGGTAGATTTCAAGTATGCGTTTTTATACAATAACATAATTTTTATTGATTTTTAAAAATATATTTTGCCAAAAATTCGTGTCAATATATATTTTGTTTTGATACATGTTTATTTTGAAAAAAATAATTAGTGATGGGATTCTCTTAAACAGTAGTCTGTGATAGTGTTACGGTCAAGACATTTGCAACATTACCACAATATAATAAGTGCAATATATCAGCAAGCCTTACAAATATCGATGCAAGTGCAGCTTGTGTGTAGATATATGCATAATGAATAAAAGCAACAGCGCCGCGAGTTTTGAAGTACATGCAATGTTTAGAGATTTTTTTTATAGAATGTGTTCATTCCATAAACGTAATAAAACTATAAAATTATGACAAAATATTTATTGTATAAAATTATGCTTTAACGAAATATGCAAATACTGCAATGATAAAGGGAGCCTTCTAAGCAGTTTAAGAACATTCGTCGTTGTATGCAATTATATTCAAGTACAGCGAATCCATAGTTTAAATCAAGTTAATATTGTAAAAATAAACCAAGACAACGCATAAAAAGGTATTCAATAAAGTATTTTCTAGCTTGTATTAAAAAGGGCTTGAAACTTATGCCTCGTAGTAATGTAATCGGTATTATACGTTACGTGCTAACGTATGTGATCGACACAATAAAAAGAACACATGTAGAAACGACAACCAATGCAATAAACTGCATTGATACAATGAATGAAGGTATTTTTATTTTCTAATTTCCTTTTCTATCAACAGTTTTATTAAAAATATATTTACAATAGTTTTATTTCACACAGCAGGCAATCTTTCAGATACTTTTCGTTTTCTATTCGAATAAATCGCAACTGGAATACTTGGATGATTCTTAAATTTCGAACGGCAGCGCGTATCGTGGAAAATATGAGCCCGTTTCTTCGCCCTATGAAAGTAAATTTCTACAAAAAACGTAATAGTCGACAAGGACATTCCGCCGAACCACAGTCGCCAATTCAGTTTCATATTTTTCTCGACGATTCCTTTCATATCGTTGTCCTTATTTTCAACGATCCTCTTAAATCCATCAGCTTGTCTGCGCTTAAAAAGGCTCATCAAACCCGCATCGTTCAACCTTCTCATCACCTTGTTGAATCTGGTGATGAGTGGCCAATCCTCCACCGTAGAAAAGGACGTATGGAACATTCTAAATTCTTCCCTGGCGACGTGGATCTCCTCGGAAGCCTTAAATTTAGCCTCGTAGCAATTGCCGATACATATCAATTGAGATCCTTTCATCAGCATGTCCATGCACACCTCGAACTCTTCCTGTCGGTATCGATCTCTCACTTCCAGATGCGACAGTAATTCGTAATACGTCAACGAGCCGTAAATATCCAGCTTCGATTTAACGAGATCTGCCTCCGTGTCGATCGTGGGAGCAGTGGACGGGACGACGTCCATCGACGTCAGTCTGCTCTGCAGCATGGCGCACAGCAGCATCATCAGCAGAGCGAAGAACGCGAAAAGCATGTTGCAGGCGAAACTCAGGGGAAGCGAAGCCGCCGGCAAGCTGACGATCATCTTTACGACTTCCAGCGCTGCGTAGCTCGAGCCGCGATTCAGCAGGTACTTGAAAAATATCGTCAAAACGACAACCGTGACGGCGCACAGCATCCAGCCTCTCGTCGACAGTATCCCCTGAAAATTGTCGTGGCTGCTCGTGAGGTTCTTCCGGGACACCATGCAGAAGCTGGCGGTTCCTTGGGGATAAGTTTGCAGCCGCCAGAAGTCGCGAAGTAGATTCAGATTCATGGACACGTCGATCTTGCGAGATACGAGGTCCTTCAGGATGCTTTGAAGCGAGCCGTTGTTGTCGATGTAACCGGGACTTTCGTAAAAGTGCACCAACGGAACGACGTCGAGATGAGGCCAGACGGTTTGAGCGATGTTACCGTCGACGCCGCCGAATCGAAGGAGGCCTTTCTTTCGCTCGTCGTATGTCAATCGTGGGTGGTGCACGCTTGCTCCCATTGGAATCGTGTAGCCTCTTAACTGCCGAGTTTTGTCGAAGTTTAGGTTTCTGCACAAGGTTGACGCTGTTTGTATCGTAAAAAAAGGAAGGAACGTTTTATTTTTAAACTTTAAAAGACAACTAAAGTTTGATATAGAAATAAAGCAAGAAATATAATTGAACTAACTAAAATTGATACTGATGACGGAGCAATAGGTATAATGATCTAAATAACTACTACTGCTGTTTCGACGTTTCGACTTGTCTTTTTGACTGTCTCTGCTTCGTGACAATTTGTTCCTTGAAAAAAACCTTACTTGAAGTCGAAACGTCGGAAGTTTTATCTATTAAAGAGAATAAGACGCGGGAAAACCCGTAGTAGCTATTTAGATAAATATATAATTGAAATGAATTAAAATAAACCACGAAATTATCAAATAATTTTGTTTACTCACTTGACTTTTGTAAAAGATTATTTACAGGTAATTGGTACAAAGTCCAATTACCATAAGTTTCTTTCTCTGTTTCGATACAATTCCAAATTGTTGGAGCGTATTGGGTATACGGATTAAACGTATACAATTGCAAATCATTTCTGAAATCGTTGCATAAAACTGTAGCACTCAAAATGTGAAAAGACCAGGCTGTGTGCAAAACTGAAGAAGCATCCGAGCAATGTTTCTCGTCATTATTGTAGACTATAAAAAAGAAGCCCTCGTGGTTCCACATAACTGAATCTTTCAACATACTGAAAGCTGCGAATAGAGTGTCATTGGAGGATGTCATAATGATAAAGCTACGTCGTGGATACTTCTTTTTGCTTAGAACTGTTTCGTTCATTTCGAAGACGTTTTTCAAACGTCTGTGCCTTAAGTAATGTACATTTTCGTATAAACCAACTAAAGTTACAGGGAATACCGAGGAGAATATTTGCTTTAGGCCATATGTTTTGTCGCTCAAATCGCCCGATAAGACAATCGTTCCATTTTTATCGTAACAATTTTGAATGATATAAATCTGCAATATTTTATTATTGAAGTTTTGAAAATATACAAAAAATAATTTAGGTCTGAAATTAAGCGAACTTACCATAATTTTTGAAAGTCTATCGCTTATTCCAAAAATATTGAAAAGATTATCACTTTTATGTTGCAAACTCGCAGAAATAAATAATTTTAATATCCAGATGTTTAAAAGACGCATTACTGAATTTCAGACTAACAACAATCTATTCTGTTACTTCTAATGTTTAACAAGTAAATTTTACAATTTATATAATGAAAGCATACTGAGTAAACTATAAGGAATATTGAATAATACTGATACATCATGATATATTTATCGTTTATCCGTTCAATAAAATTGTAAGCAGGACTTTCTACGCGACTAAAAATCTTCTTGAACTGAAAGTCGAAACTAACGTAAAGGCAGAATTTTAGTTCTATAATATTCTGAATAACAACTCAATCCAATCATCAATCAAATTAAACACTAAACAAATCTAAATAAAGACGTAGGTAAATTTACCTTGTGCATACAAAATTCTTATTGGCTAATAACAACGTTGCCCACTATTGGATAATATTGCTTATTCGGTAAATAGTGCGTTTAGGGTGAAAGCAAATGCTGAGTCACGTTTTTTCAATCATAACAAAAATATGTTTGGTGAAATACTAAAATTAGTGTAGTAACTTTATTACAAATTCATTCAACTTATTCTTACAACTCATTTTTCTAAAAAAATAGTATACTATTTTTAAATTATTGAAATATGGTAATTTAGTTTGATATTTTTATAAATTTATGATAAAAAGTGATTGCGTGTTTTTAATTATATTTTATGAAAGAATTTTTGTTTGCTTCACTTTATTGAATACTCGGGTAATTAAAGTTCAATCGCGGTTAATTAAAAAATGTTACTAACACTGTAAGAAGTTAATTTTCCCGGTGAATTAACTGTATAATATAAAATTTTAAAGTGTTGTATATGTATAATATTTATTATTTAAGAGCCTGCCTTTTGGTCTTAAAAATTGATTTCGTTTCACTTTTTCATTTATTCAAATTTTAATTGTAATCTATGCATATCAGCTTTACATTAACTATTTTTTATATTTACTATTTTACTTGTTATTAGGATTTATTCGGAAGTTTTTCATTATTTTTTTCTCGTACTTTCGTTAGAACGCGAAATTCAGTAAGCTGTTTATCAGACTCTGTAACAGATAATGACAGTTTTTCGCGCTGCATATAACAAAACGCCTTTTACATATAATTTACCAAGCAAAAATATATTATCTTATCGCATTGCATCAATAGTTTTTAAACTTTTGCTATGACCAATCTGAAATATTGGCACGACCGTTGACGGTTGACCGACGGTTGACCGCAAATTGATATTTGCTATGAATATTTCTAACATAAAAATCTAAGTCTGTACAAATCTTTTAGCGAAAAACTAAGAAAAATTGTTATAACTTGACAATAGTTAATTAATTAATTATTTATCGAATTATTTTAACTTAACGACAATTAATTAGAGAGTATAATTAAAAGCCTTCAAAATATCTTTATTTCTTCAGAAGTTATAGCCAAGCAAAGATTTAAAATAAAAATAGCAAAAAACGTGCATAAATTCACCGTCGCAATCTTAAATTTTATTTTCTAATATAAATGTTTATTTGATTTTCTATAACTTTTGAACGAATAAAAGATTTTTGAATTTCCTCTTTTGAATACCGTCAATTACAATACTCTATAATTGATTGTATTGTCAGTTACATTAATAAAGTAATTGAATAAATATCGATTTTTCTTAGATTTTAGCTAAAAGATTTTTTTAGATGTCAGCTTCTTTTGATATGGGCTAAGGCTCATACAGGAGCTATGAATGCTTTATAATCATAACTAATTAAAATAATATTTAATTCTCCTTAAACTTTTATTTATTATATTACTAACATAAATGTTTTGAAAGATTATCATAATAGATTTAAATTTTCATTAGTAGAAAGGTAAGATATGTAAAATATACAGAGAACTAAAAATGTCATATTTTTAAAAGTATTATTAGAAGAATATTTAAAGTTAAGAATATTTAAGTAGAAATTGAATAATTAAATTAAATTTTGAATAAATATTATTGTTCAACTATAGTGTAGTGAATAATTATATTATTTCCAATGCAAAGATGTGAATATGAATGAAAAAAACTATATAAAAATGTTATTATTTTTAAGTAAAATAAAGATATAAAAAAATATTTAGAAATAAAAAGTTTTATATTAACAGTTTAAAATTAAAAACTTGGTGTTTTATGATTTTTATTATGATTAAAGTATTATTTATGACAAATTCTGTCGTTCTTTTTCATTTTAATTCAAATCTTATCTTTTATTAATTTTTAAAAATAATTTATTAATACCTAATCATCATATGAAAATTTGTATAATTTACTAATTTTTAAATATTTTTGCATTTATACCTGATAGAAGTATATTGATGCTTTTAAAAATGTTTTTAGTAGTCTTAAATTCAACTAAAATCTCGCGAATTTCAAATTGACAGAAGTATTGTCAATTTTCCATCAGCAGAGGTCAGTCGTCAGTATTAAAATATTGACGATAGTCAATGACCGTTCATTTCTGTCAAAAAATTTGTCGGTGAAAATCAAGTATAAAACTAGTTGTAAATTAATGTTTCATTATATTTTCAATAATATTTTAGTATGATGTGTTTTTGTTCATTTTGGAATGAAATTTTATTTATTACATTTGTTAAATTTACTTATTTCAGTATTTAACCTAGAGTTTAATGACGGTTTTTAAACGACCATTACGGTACGACGCTTTTCCCCTCAATACGAACGAACCGAGCAGGCGCAGTTCACAAGAGTCGAAGCTACTCTCGTGTAGTGCTCTCACCACAGTTTCTCCTCCCGAGATCCGAAGCCCAGCAGATTCCCACCCCCGAGAAGAGCTCTGTACTAGTGCGCCACTCGCACGCGCTCCACGAGAGCAGAGCGAGAGGGGGAGAAAAATCGTAAATTCAAAATATATATATAGGCACAGCGCTCTTTAAGGCTCATCCCGAAGGAGCGCCACAGTTCCGCCTTCCCGCAGAGAGAGAGAGCATCGGGGCAGCGCTTCTTCCAAGTTCCCCTTCCCAGGCTCGCAGCGCGAGCACATAGCTCTCCTCGTTCGGCCATTCAGGCATTCTATAGCTCTCGGCGAGGAACGAACGAAGAACAGTCGGGGAGCGCGCGCGTGTCCTCCACGTATGTATGTGCGCCTACACGTCGAAGCGGAGAGCGAGCGCCTACGCCAAATCTACACGCCATACACACGCCGTGCGCTCGGCGAAAAACGGGAGGGAGCGAGAAGGAGCAGCACGTTCGATCTGCACTGGCACACCGGCTGCTGCTGCTGCCGTTGGAAAAAGAAAAGAAGCGCGATAACGATAATAATGGTCTACTGAGAAGATTCTCCTCCGTAACCCAGGGGGCTTCTTTTTCGCGCGGTCGCCTGGCTTCGAGCGGTGTGTGCGTGCATGCGAGCGAGTCCGTGTGATACACAGAAATCTGTGAGTGTGTTCCAGTTTTTCGAAACCTCGCGTCGACGGCAAGGAGCATCTTGGATCGGTCCATCCCGAACGGAGCGTCGCCTCGTTTTCGCTCTTCCCAGCATCGACTGAGTAAAATGGGTAAGTCCGGGCTCTGCTTCCCGCCTCTTTTTTGTCGCGGCTCACACGCCCCCGCTTGCTCGTGGAACGAGCAAAAAAAAAGGAGATACCGGCACCCTCCGTTTTCTCGTGCGGAGCACCGATGTTCGCGAAAAAGAGACGGCGATAGGAAGCGTGCATTCATGTGCCGAGCAGAGCAGAGCGGAGAGAAAGACGGGGAGGGAGAGAGCGAACTACGCCCCTTTAAAAAAGTCGAGTTTGAAAAGTCGAGTTTTTCCGCCTGCCGCCTTCGCGTTCGATATACCTGCAAATATTCTACACACGCAGCATATCTCGCTCTCGGTCTCTCTCTCTCTGTTTTACGATCGCCTTTCTGTCGCCTCTTCTCTCTCGCTCTCTCTTTTACGCTCCACGCTGAGAGAGGGGATGTTATATAGGTATACACGAGTGCCGACGAGCCGATGTTTTCACGACGGCACGATATCGAAGAGAGCCTCTCTCTCTCTCTCTCTCTTTTCCCTGGCTATAATTAGGTGGATATGTACCGTCCTCATCGTCGGTGCAGTTTCCTCCTCAGCGATGGTTCCTGCTGGGGTTAACTCTCCGTCTGGTGTACTTCTCGCTGAGCACTCGATTTGCTGCTAGGTTCAACTCTCTTTTACCCTACCTGGATGACGATTTTTTGGAGAACCACTCCTTTTTTACAAATTAGGTTTCTGTAACGAGGCATCGGCTGTGATGCATAAAGTTTTGGAATTTTAAAAATTGTATCAGTTTTGAGAACAAACACCATTCGGTTCTTTTACAACAGAGATCGTAAAATGTATTTCTGATAAAGAAGCATTAAAATTAATTTTACCACCATTCAAACGACTGGGCAATAAAATTTCTAAAGCAATAATATTCAATATTTTTCACCAGTACGGAAATATGTTCTTCCTACTAAAAGTTTTTTTTATTTCAGTCATTCGTATAATAATCGTTACTTGCACTCTTTTTTACTACTGAATTTACCTTGATGACAATTATTTGCTCATTAGAGAACAGCTCAGCGTACTAATGACTTGTGTTATCTTTTATGAAGACTCATTAACTCGAAAATTTTCACTGGAAAAATTTTAAGTTATTTTTAAAATGGAATGCATATAGTTTAAGATAAAGATTTTTAGATTTTAAGTGTGATAACGGGGAAAGCTCGGAAAAAAGGCTAATCACAGGGATCTGCATGACCATCGTTATACATATAGTGTGACCATTACGACAATTAGAGCACTGTGTAATTAGTACGGTGGTATTCCTGTTGGTATAGGAATGTTCTCTTTTTATCCCGGTCGCATTTGATTACCGATGCATTCTGCTCAACTTTTATTTTCAGATGAAATTCCGGTATTGACTACAATGTATAGGTATACATGTCTACAGTTTCATTCAAAACGGTTGTTTTTTGATGCGAATAATTGAAATTTAAAGTATACTGTTATAATCTGTTTCCTAACATCTATTTACATTAAGATTATATGTTTGAAATATCTTGTTATTAAAATGTAAAAGTATACATGTGTATATGGGCGTAATATTCGGACGAACTTTTAACATTTGTGATGGTTTACAGTTTCATGCACTTAAAATAGAGATGAGATCACAACTGACGCTCATTTTTTATGACCACATAACCCCTTAAAAATCAATAAATCAATGTGATGATTTATAAATGCTTTTTTTTTCTAATTTTTTACTTTTTTAAAATATATTGTATAAAATGTTAAATTAAATATTTAAAATTTTAGATATCAAATCTTTTTTCTGCAGTTTTATTAAAATTTTATTTTCTAAATTTTTTATTCTCCATATTTCTTCTTATTTTGGGATCTAAAGTAACAAAGAAATGAATTGTTATCATGCGCCGCCATTTTTTTTAAATATCAAAAGTAAAGAGCTCTAAAAATATTCCCTTATATTGACACATTTAGTGAATATGCTGTCTTTCTTGGAAACAATGAATTATCGATTTAAATGTTTCTATTTTTATTTGTAATTATTTAATCATCAATATTTTCTCACATGTTTATTTACAATTTATGCAACTAAAATACGTCGGTGCTAAACGCTAACAAATTAAACAGTAATATACACCTAAATATCAACAGAAATGAAGAACTATTTCGCAGAATCGAAGCACTCTGCGGCTTTAATCGCTGGCCTTCGGCTTTATCCCGATGGTACTTAAAATCGAACGGTGGAAACGATGACTTGAATAATTTGACGAACCCTCGCTTAACAACGTCGTTTTCAGGATTTTGCTTACTCTGCATTATTTTTCAAGAGCCCTTCTCGAGGCGGCCTCCACAAATCAAACGTTTCGACGACGTGTCTATCGAAGGTACAAAGTTAGAACTAGAAACTTTCTAATGAAGATTCGATAGATATTCTTCTTTAAAGTAACCTCACCGAAATAGCCATTCACGCGTAATAACCTTACGCGGCGGGCTTCAATCTTCTACCGGTACCTCCCGACTTTCGATCGCTCGCGAGTTCATAACCGTGCAGTCCCGTTAAATTGTAAAAGGAACTATACACACAAAAAGAAGAGTAACTCAAAAGCCGGCATCATCGACGTGCCCTTACGTCGTTCTAAAAATAGCCTACCGACTCGGCTCTCCACTTTATATACGCGGCGAATATAATTCCGTTTTATCAAGTCGGTCTACGAAGGAGAGTAAAAAGAAAGAGAGAGGGAGAGAGAAAAAAAAACAAGCGAAACGGCCCGTAAACGTCTATCGCTTTTCGCGTCCCACTCCCATTCTCGTTCATTCAAGCTTTCCACGTATTCCTCAGCTCTCGCGGCTTTGTTCTTTCCTCCTCCTCCGCGGCTCTCTCTCCTTCTTGCCTTCCCTCTTTTTTTTTCTCGGTCCTGCCAACGCGCGGCGGCGGCGGCGGCGGCTCCTTTGGCCCCGCGGAGAAGACGCGGAACGAAGAAATAACGCGGCGGCGGGCGGGTTTCGATTTCGTGTTTCACGACGCTTCTCGTTATGGTCGTCGATGGCGAGGGCGGAGTGTATACGGGAGGGCAACGAAAAAAAAAAAGAAAAAGCGCGCCGAACAAATCGTCAAGACGGAGAGAAGAACGCGCGGTGTTCTAGGTCTCCGACGGGTAGTTTCTCTCTCTCTCTCTCTCTCTCGTTCTCGCGGTCTTCGGCTCTCTCTCCCCCGGGTAAAATTATCTTTCTAAAAGCGTATGGGGGAATATTTTGATGCGCGAGCGCGCGCATTCTCGGGATGCGTACTTTGGGTAAGTCGGATTTCCAGACGCCGCGCGCACGCTTTACACACACACGTCGACGGGAATTCGTTTGCCGGATTCTTGGTGCTCGAGCTTTAACGGAAAACTTGTTATGTCATAGGAACGCGTCGAGCTGCAAAACGGGGTGTATATTCTTCTTTTTTGTTAAAAAGATTCTTACGGCATAAGACGAATTATGTGATTTTTCGAAACTGGAATTTGACGCGTTGATCGGGTTTCGACGTTCTTCACTAATCGGAGACGTTATTACATTTATTATAATGTAAGTCCGATTTATCTGAAACGGCTCATTTATTAAGCGATTTACCGGTGTATACAAGAGTTGTAAAAAGAGCGGCAGCGATATATTATATTTTTGCGACTCATTAGATTTCGACGGTATATACGAAAGTTAGATAAGCATTAACGATAAGTCAACGAATACTTTAAAATTTATGAAATATTTAGATTTTCCCCCCGCGTAATCGTGAAAGCACACGGCTGGATATCTTAATCCCCGTTTATCGCAGTTTATTTACGAAACCAAGTCTCCGCCGCGCGGCGAGCAGCAGTTTTCTTTGGAAAGCGCACACGGTGTATAATAAGTAACGCGATAGCTCCGATAAATCCTCGATAAATTACCGCAAATAAATCGCGAGCGAACCGTTACTCCTTATCAATTTTACTCCCCCCGCCGAGACGAAACGGCAACCGGGAAAAACGCGCGTTCCCGATTAACGAAGCGTTTTTCCCGTCGAAAAGCAGCCCGTCGTCGTCGTCGTTACCGCCGAAAACTCGCGAGTCGCTTCCGTCCGCATCGCGTGGCTCCGCGAGAGAGAAAAATTTGTCGGCGCGGAATGCGCTTCCGATGCGCGTCGGTCGGGAATGCGCCGAAATAAAAGCCAACTCCGTCGCTCTCTCTCATTGTTCCTTCTCCTTTTTTTTCTCTACCGCTCTCCCGAGTCCGCTTCTCCGCGTGCGCGCGCGTCTGTCTCTTGACACTTCGACGAAGGAGAGAGCCTAGAGAGAAATAAAAGAGAAGTCGATCGAGTATATAAGAAGCCGCGCACCGGCTCTCTGACTATTTGAGCGTGACCCGCATTTCCCCGGTCATGCCTTGCCGGCTTTCCAGCGGAGAGGCTATTGGTCCTCGCTCTCGCCGGGCCAATGCACCGACGGGAGAGAGAGAGAGAGAGAGAGCTCGATAGGTATAGAGTTAGATCGCGGACGATGAACGTCAACATCAAAAGCACTCGCTTAATTACCGGCTCTCGGGGCCGAGATGTTGATGTATGTGCTCCCCGTACACGGCGGTCCTCTCTTTAAATAGAAATTGACGGCCGGTAATTGTTGGAGCCTCGTTTTTTTTTGCGCTGCGCGCGTTTCTCTTTATTAATTGCGGTTTGCAGTGAACGGTAAAGGGTACGAGGGATTTGAAGATTTTTTTATGTTTTACAAATGTCGCGTTTACTAGTTATTTAATGATCTAAAGTTGCAAACAACGGCATCTAATTCGTTAGTTTTAATATTATTAAAAAGATTACAGTTTTACGTTACATAAAAGAGATTAAAAAAGAAAAATGTCGATAAGCGCTTGCGCTTTACAAGAGGTTGTACGTGACTTGAAAAAAAGAAGCTCAAGAAACTTCAAAAGTATCTTTTTTTTTGAATAATTGATTTACTTTATTTATTTAAAATATCCAACAAAATTTCAATAACATTTCAAACCACTAATTTTTTTGTAGCAAGTTGATGCAATAAAACTTTAAATGCATTTTGCCTCAAAATTTCTTTAGCCTCATTGAATGTACTATTTTAATTTAAAAAGAGGTTGAAGCCACCCTTTTAAGCGGTAGCAAGTTTCCGATAATATCGCTAGAGTCTAGCTAGATTTGGACATTTTAACTAGATTCTAGCGATATTATCGGAAACTTGCTACCAGGGCAAGCGTTAAAAAACAAATGTACATTTTTCCTAGCCTTTAATTTCAGAATGTAAAAAAGAAATAAAACATTTCTCGAAAAGAAATACATAAATATTACTGCTTATTAATACATTTGTTTATTTTTAATACGTATTAGCGATTAATTATTACACCATAAGTTTATATAATAAATGTCATATCTATTGTTTCATTGTCGAAAATGGTAATCATAAATTTTTTTAATGCAGTTATGTGCGATGATTCATATTGTATGAATGATAGTCTTCATTCATAACCCTTTTCATTAGAATGCAAGATAGTCGACTCATTCAGGATGCCGTAATGTCTCAGTGACCTCAAAAGTTAAATTTCTTTAATAAGCATCACGTCATATTTTACATATAAAAAATAAGATCGTTGACCAAATTTTATTCTTAGGTCCATATTCCTATTCCAGAACATTCATAATTAATTTTATAAAAAAGAAGTCGCGTATTTTTTTAGACATCTTTTAAAAATTGAATGCAGACAAAAAAAAATGTTGAAAATTTGTTTAAGAGCTATTATTGTGAATAAATTCTTTTAGCGTCTTGAACTCTCGATTTCCTGAGTTTTATCTCGTTTGCGAAGTTAAGAGTCTGAAAATATTGGCGCAGAGACAGCAAACAGTCGAGCGATATATTTGGTAAAAGAGTGTAAACAGAAATATGAAGTCAAAGGGGAAAACATAAGACTTTCAATCAACTATGGGGTTTTTGACCCAACCTTTATATAGAACGCCTTCAAAAATAAAGAATTATTATATGCTTTCAAACGACTTATGGCGAAGCTTTTTCTTAAATAGTTTAATCTCTCAATAGATGATATAATTTGCATTTTCTTTTTGTTACAGGTGAGTAACTTTTCAACCACTAATTATCGTATTCAGGTAAGTAGTCACATCTTAACGAACGCTTCCTTACATCTGTAACAAAAACCTCTCCTAGCACAGAGCAATTTCACGTAAGGCATGCACTTCTCGCAACGTCAATTTACACGAATAATAATCGAAATCACGGTCAGAATGCTTTATCACGTATCCGAAAAGTTCCAAGAAAGGCAGAGTAGTGTATAAAAGTATAATTGACCGAGGAATTTATCCTCCCCCCCCCCGTTATTTTCGCGCTCGAAACCCACTCAATCTCTCGCGCATTAAAGCCAATTCAGCTAATTGCCCCAAACTAAACGGATAAACCACAACGAATTTAGAAAGTGTCTCACTGAAGAGAAAAGCAGAAATTGCCCGGCTGCACCTCGGGCTCTCCCACTAATCAATTTATCAACCTCCCCCCCCCCCGTGTCCGAAAACGCGTCGGGCTTTAATGAAAATCTCGTTGACTCGGGGACAAAGGCGAACGTCCTCCTCCGTCCGTGGCGAGGCGCCAGCTTTCGATTTCTGGTATTGATTTTTGGCCGCGCGCTGCTGCATTGTGGAACTGCACACCCTGTGTGTGTGTGTTTGCAATCGAGGTCCCCGCCCTCGCCCTGCGAAAAAGAGGGGTGGGGGCGAGAGCAGGGAACTATAAGCTTTATTGGACTTCTCCATGTAATAATGGCGTGCTGCATCATTGACTCGCCGGGCGACGAACGTCGGGCTCCGCAATCGATTTTTACGAAATTCCTGCTCCTTCGTTGCTTCATCGTTTTTTTCTTTTTTCTATCCATCGATTTGCTATTGTTATTGACCGATAGCAAATTGCTATGGGGAAGAGCTCGCAAGAATGGTTAATGAGACGAGGCATTGTTTCGCGAATCTTCTTGTTACTTGATGCGCAAAGGTTTTGCGCAGCATCATTTCGAAATTATTCTTTTGAAAAGTTATTTTATATTATTACGGGCGCAATTTGAAATTAAAGTTGTGCAGAGTCGTTATGAGAAGTGTTAAGAATTAAAGATAATGCATTTAACTAAATGCTTCTCAGAATTCATTCAGTGTTCTAAATTCAGACATGATATGCTTTAAATTTAGAAATGACAATCTGTAACTTACGTCATAGGTACTTACAAATTTGATTTGTTAAGTATCTAAAGATATATTTCTGTTTATTTTAAGTGCATCGATTACATTTATTTGTAGTAAAATTCAGTTTTATTTGCTTAAACCTAATTAAAGAAGGTTTTTATTCGAATACAGAGCAATCTGCTTCGTTAGAATAATTGAAAATAAATTTCAGTTACGATCAATAAATTGGATGGGTAATGTTAAAAACCGATTTTCTCAGTTAATCAGTTGATTGAATAATAGTCCACTTTATTTGTATCAGTCTAGTTAAAGGTATCTGTTAAGGAATCCGACAGTTGTTCCATTGATTAAGTCAATTAAATGCGCAGAACATTCAAAAATTTTCATTCTTTCAGTAATTTACTATATATATATATATATATAAATGAAAAATTGTTTGTCCATTCTAAATTCACTAAACATTGGTGAAATTTATATATAGATATATTGGGCCATGCTAAATTGTGTACAATGTTTACGTGTACGATTCTTATGTGTATAAAATGCACCTTACCTAAATTTATATAGATTTAAATCTATAAATCTAAGGTTTATTGTGGAATTCTTATTGCAAATATACTTTGTATTTCGAAATTTTGTCCTATTCAGTACGTATTTTTTTTTAAAATGGCTAATTACAGCAATTTGTGTGCGGTGGTTATTTTTAGCGTCCTTGGTATGATTCTGACAACCTGTACGTAATAGAGAAACGATGACTTCAACCCATTCAAGAAACTTATGAAGACTTAATTAATTGGTCTTTCAAGGAAATATAACTTTTTATGTATATTCGGCACTTTAAACCGCGTTTTCTAACCTACTTTTCCACGTATTCAAATGACGTTCATTAAACTCCACTGATTTTCCATTTCTAAAAGTACTCACGATGTTTCAAATCATAAACATTTAACTTATAAATAAAACCGACGTAACCCCCACTGTCCTATCGGATTAATTTCCAATAAAACAGATTACGCCTTAATTAAATCAAATTACGGCAAAGTAAACCGATCCTCGACGTGTCCGTATCTTGCGTTCTCGCGTATTCGAAAATGTCCCTCCCCCTTTCCGCTCTTAACTCGCTCAAAAACTAGATTACCGCTCGACGAGCGCGGCATGTGTGCCATTAAAAAAAGAAATGTGCCAGCGGGGAGAGAGACACCTCCCCCCCCTTCCACGCGCGGATGAGTTAATATCGACACGCGGCTCCGGCGTAACGAACGGCAATAAAGCGCGAAAAAGTGGAGCGCGCGGATTGCTCGCAGGTGATGCCGCGTCTCTCGCGGAGTACATACGTCTTCTATACATTACGCGCGTTATGGACGTCGAGTGCGCGCGCGCGCGTCGAGGCTTAGTAAAAACACGCGCGGGGTTACGGCGCGCATTCCTCGTCGCGACGGGAGTTGCGTAACTCTCTCTCTCTCTCTCTCTCTCTCTCTCTCGGGTGGAGCGGAAGAGCGTCGTCGAACGTTTCATCCGCCCGCGCGCTGAGCGCTCGCCGAGCTCTCTCTCTCGCGTGCAAATTGATTTTTTATAGCCGGCCTTTTATTAATAAGCGCAGGGAGACTGGATTCTTGGGCTCTTTTTTTTTTTTTAGGTGGTTAACGAAAGTTTACGGCTGCTGGTAATTTCGCGCGAAAGTTATTTTGGTTTATTTTGGACTTCCCTTTGATTAAGTGTGTTTTTGTTATTGTTTCGGCGATAGTTTTTATTTTCTACGAGTTGATCTTTATTTTGATCAAATTGTCTGAATTTTCGGGAAAAACTGTTGACGAAAATTAATGCTTAAGTATTTTTAATTTTTGTTTCCGTATTATACTTTTGTTTGAATAAGAAAAATGTTATTAAAGGCTACCTATTATGCTAGGTTTCATTGAGAATGGTGATAAAGCACATTTTTTACGTACTGTTATATAATCTATTTTTAGACTTTTCTTTCAAAATTTCATATATTCAATCTTTAGAATTATTGAGTAAATTACGGTTGTTTCAATAACTCAAAAAAACTCCCAAAATCGTACACAGCTTATTAAAAACTTCCGAGAAACCAACAGTCACAAATGAAAATAACAACCATTGGTTTTCTCGTCATTCGCGCTCTATCAAATTTACGTAATTAACCGCGAAGTAAAAAGCACCCAAAGCCGTTCAGAAACGTCAAGTCACATTCCCCGTTTTTTCAATTAAAACTTGAAATCCAGCCGCTTAATCGGCCGCAATACCAGTATATAAGGTCAATGGCGAAAGCTTTTCCTCGCGTTCGGCGCGTGTGCCGTCGACGGGCTGATATCGAAAAAAAAAAGCGCCCGCAGCCTGCGTCTCCTCCTCTCCCCTTTTCCGCGAGGATATAAAGCCGAGGCGTACACAATCTCATCTGGAAATCTCGCGTTTTCTTCGATTTAGCTCTCTGTGTGTACACTCGCGGCGATGATCCGGAGAATTTTTTCGCTGCCTCGTTCTCGGCTTATCTCTCCGCGCGGTGTAGATAGCAGACTCTCTCTCTCTCTCTCTCTGCGCGCGTTGTGTATAGTTGAAAGACGCGCCCTGGGAGTAGTGGTTTATCGACCGTTATCTTTTAATGCTCCGCGTATTCTTCGAGGCGGAGGTTTGCGGATTGTTTTTTTTTGTTTCGCGCTATCTGCTTCGTAAATCTCGAAAAGTTCGAAATCGAGATAGTCGGCTGGATAAATAGAAAAGCTGGAACGAAATTTCACTGTGTCGTAAATACATTCGTAACGAATTATCGATGTGAATAATTCCGCGTGACCTTGATTTTTTACTTCTTGTTTATCAGTTTTTTCCTCCCCCTTCCCCCCCGCAAGATAGGTAGTTTGTTTGCGTCGGATGATTCACGGGGAGAAAAGCAGAGCGTGCTCCTGCGTGAAAGTATCATTGCATTTTTTGCTTTGAAAATATCTGCGCTCGGAGATAACAGTTATCTTCGCGTTTTCTATTAAAAATCCACTAAAAACACTGAGCAATCGACAACGTCGTTAACGGGGCTTTTCGGCATCTCTCTCTGCGTTATAAGAAAGATAAATTTTCATTGACACAGGAAAACATTGTCGGCGAGGCTGTTTACTCCGTCGGATCAAGAGATTACGCGCCTGAATTTCCGCAGATCTCTATTTTTTTCCCCCTTATTATCGGCTGGTTTATGGGCGAAAACGACGTCGTTGCTTCGATTCCTCTCTCATTAGAATTTTATTTACGGTTTACGTCTCCCGTAATTGGAGCGAAGCACAACCGAGAGAAAACACAGAGGGAGGAGAGAGGATATCGATTCCTTCCGGAATCACGGACACACATACGCGGTCATTGCACGTGACTGAGAGTGTATAACCTTTGTGTGCCCGGCGTAAAAGGGAGGCCGACCAATGAGAGTCAAGTCGAAAATGAAAATTTGATCGCCTCCCGCTGATTGAGCAATTTCACCTTTTTTTATTTTTTTTATTAACTTGTACAATTACTCCTGCCTGCTCTCTGCATAATAGTTAGCTTCTTTAATCCAGGAAGTGATATGGAACTTTGAATTTTATGGGTAGTTTATTTTTATGGGGTCAAAAAATGTGTTGTTTGAATTTTTAGTGATTAAAGTTTACAAGACCAACAAGTCAATTGGCTGCCGTACACGTTTAATTTTTATCGAGTAAGAAAAATAAAGGGATTTGCGCGATTTCATTAATAAAAATTTCTATGCCTTTTTAATACGTAACGAGACGGATTTAATGATAAAATTATGTAACCTGGTATTAATAAATCTTGGACACTTGTTAAAAAATAAATTTGAAATAAAAAAGATAAAGCCTGTAATTATTCAACGCGGAAGGTGTTAAAAAGTCTGCAGCTTTGAATGACAACAGCTAATGATTACTGACAAGCATGTTTTCACAGCATCATTTTCTTCACCGATACTTTTTTCAAAGAATTAAAAATAAATACATACATATGTATATACATTAAATTATTTCATTTAATTGTAATATAATTATAAAAGGTTTCAACTGTTAATGGGGCATTTTTAGTTTAAATATCAGGATATTTTATTTTCAACGCACAACGAATATCTGTATATTTGCAGCATAAAAATTTATTTTTAAAAACATCCGCGCAGTTTAAGGATAAAACTATTTTTAAATCTCAATGCTACGTCGATATTACAAAAGAAAAAAAGAAACCAGGCAGCAATCCCACTGGCCGAGATATTAAAATCACCACGACGAATTAACCTACAAAAGCAAAAGAAAATAAATTCCAGTCCAACGCGGAAAGATCGACGGGCGGCAGAAAATCGCGGAGGGCAGCTCCGCGACGTGTGACACACGCCTTTATTTAAAGGCCTTTCCTCGGGCCTCCGCTCATCGCAAACAATGACGATCAAGGCTGCCCGTCGTCACACACACCGCGCGCGGCACACAAAAAAGAAGCCTGACATCACCTCCGCGTTGCCGTGACAAAAAAAAAAAAAAGAGTAGCAGCAGACGCCGCGCGCGAGAGATCATCCGGCGTTGCCTTGATCCTCCTCCGGTTGTATTTAGTACGTGCTAGGTGCGAGGTCTACGTTTGTGAACACTTGCGCGTCTGCTAAAAGGAATTCTGTTTGTATGGAATTGAAATTGGTAATAGATTTTTCGCGTTTAATTTATTGGGGAATGTATTTTTTTAATGTTTATGGGATGGTCAAATATACTTTTTAAAATGTCAACATATAGAAATGATTTTAATTTAAACACCGGGAGAAATAATGCAGTAAAGTTTGTTATGAATTCTGGTAATCAGAGGACAGACTTGACGTATGAAAAAAAAATGCTATAAAATTTGGAAAAATTACAATTTTTATAGTAAAAATTACAATTATGGCAAATTTTCCTAACTTAAAAAAGTGATGACGAAAAGTTGAAGGATGAATAAAACGATTGTGATTGACTGATTCTCGTGAAAAATGAGACATGAGACCAGATTGGCTAAAATTTAACGTTATTGTTGCATTAAAGACTTACGTGATTGACTGTAGTATAAAATAAGGCTAAATTGGACTAGCGGAAGCAGACTTTATAAATTATTTTTATTTAATTTTCGTTAATAACATAACCTACGAGTTTGAACTTACAATTTGTCAATCGAAACTGTTTCCCAAGTTTGTGTTTTGTAATTCATTTGTAAAGTCTCAATAAATTAAAAGAGTTTCAATGTTATGAGAGAAATATTTTTTTATTAAAAGTATTTTAGCCTAACATAGAAAATATTTAGCGCACTTGGATGCCGCTAGTACTATAAAAATTGTAATTTTTCCAAATTTTATGGCCCTTTTTTCATATGTCAAGTCTGTCCTCCGATTACCCGAATTTATAATAAGCTTTACTGCGTTATTTTTTTCAGTGAATACACGCTTTCAAAATAAAAAAAAAAAAAAAAAAAATTCGAAAAGAATTCCAAATGGGACGTATAGTCGCATGAAATTTTAAAGATAGAAATCTCGGTAATAACGCACTGTATTTCTTATTATTTCTTGCACGTGATGCCCTACGCAGAAATGTGCGCGACAAACAGTGTATTTTTAAACCGGAAGAGCCCGACATACCGTTTTCCCAACTTTCCCATAACTCAAAGTTGCTCTACTTAAAGTAATTTTATGAAACGCAGCTCGAAACCGAGGAAGAATCTGCCGGGGCAGGAGACTGGTGATTTTTTTTTTTAGAAATTCACTTATAGCGGTCGCAATTTCATGCTCAATGGAATGACGATAAAAGTCACTGAAATACACAAGATATCTTAGACCCGTATAATAACGTGAAGATATACAAGAATTTTATTTTCGGTGGCGCTACGTGACTGCCTCTAGTCGCGTAATATGTTTACCATGGTTAAGGTACGACAGTGTTTTACGCGTTGACATAAATCCTTGCTTTAACGTACCTATTCCGTAGAAAGTAGAGAATAAATTATCTCGATTAATTTCCAATAACGTTCACTCGCTCATTTAAACACTCGAATTTCGCTCAACACTAAAATTTAACGGCAAGGCTCAAGAATCCTGCAGGCAATACACTTCCCCCAAGCACGTTCCGCAATCTCTCCAAGGCAGTCCTAAAGTTAACCCCGAGGGCTCGGCGCGGCCTCATTGCCATGCGGCTTGCAACCTCTCGCCCAAAGCCGGCGCATACGCAAAAAGCAAAAGCCCAAGTGTATCCCAAAAGCCCTCCCCGTCGTCCGCTGCTCGCGAGCGTCCGGTAATGTTTGTTTACCGCGGTTCAGTCACCCTCCCCGGCGCTAAAAACAATATATATATATATATATACACACACTCACGTCGAAGCCTCGCGATCAGCTGACTTTCCCTCTCTATATCTCCGCGGCGGGCAAATAATATCGAGCCGCGTACCGAGAGAGATCGTCGCTCGGAATGCCGTGCGAAAAGCCGCCGGAGCGTGGCCACGCCGCCGACTCCTATGTGTGCGCGCGTCGGGCGCGCTTCTCTATTCTTCGCACGCACACACGTGCTCTCGCGCCGCGGATATACGACGGCTGACGTCACCGCGCGGCGTTCCGCCTCGTGACGGTGGGGAAACCGGGTGCCGCCGCCGCCGCCGCGAGAGAGCCGCGCCGAGTAGAGCGCCAGTCAGTCCAGGCACGTCCGCGCGCCCAGTCAGGCAAAGGTGTATATAGCGATCGCGCAGAAAACCGACGACTCTACACACCGTCTTCGATCTGAGAGAGAGAGCTGCAAGTGTGCGCGGACGCGATATACCGGACCTTTTCTGCGGGTACGAAATATATATTTCGATTTCGTTCTTGGGGGGGTTAGACCTTGGAGGACGGGTTGGTCGAGGATTCGGAGTGCGGGTGGATTTCGTTTTTTTTTGATCGAGTCTCAGCTTGGGGTTTGGTCTTTTGCGGTGGAGTGCTAGATTGGGTATAGAATCGAGGGATCGATGAGAAATTTGCACTTTCGTACGTTTGCAAGTATTTTTAGATTTCTTTCAAAGTGTTCGGTAATTGTTTATTCGGCATTTGTTTATTGAATCTGCAAGTGAATAACGTCTCAATTAAGAATGTACATTGGTAATTTTCGTGCGTAAATTATTGTAAAAACTCGTTTTACTCTCGGAAAAAATGTTGACTTTTAACGCGCTAAAAAAAGTAGCCGCTGAATCCTTAATTTTTCAACAGACCTCCGAACACCGCTTTAGAAACTCTCGAGTAATTTTTTTCTAACCTTCAAACTTAACGATTTTTCGAAACTAAACTAAAAATATAACAAACAAAAATAATCCTCGACTAAACAAACTGATTTTTTTTTCCAACCTCGCAAAAAATCCGCGAGACTTAGAAAAAAAAAAGAAAAAAAAAGACGCCTCCAAGAATCTGACAAAAGAATCCTTTTCCACTGTCCTCAGCAGAGAGTGTACGCCTATAGCAACGATCGACCAACCAAAAAAAAAAGAGAGGCCCGCGCCCTCCGCTGTCCGGAAAAGCCCCTCGGGACTGGGAGAAGCAAAGAAGAGGCTCGCTCTCTCGCGTGCTGTTGTGTGCCTTATATCAATCGCCGTGCGCGGTGTGCGCGCGGGCAAAAAGGCGAGAGAGAGACACCACATCGAGTAGGCGGGCGGCGGCGGCGACCTGAAAACCTTACGCAATCGATCGCGCCGCGGCGCTGACGAGCCGCGTGTACGCCGTTTGTGTCTCCAATATATATATATATATATACATTGGTGCGTGTGCGCGCGTGCGATAGCTCTCGGTGTGTATATCCGCTCGTACGGACAGAGAGTATCGACGAGGTCGCTGGATAAGCAGCGGCGCCGAGACGATGAAGTCGAAGAAGCAGAGCGAGAGCCTCATCGCCGGCGAGCGAAACGGCCTGAAGAGCGAGCCGAAGGAGAAGGAGATCAAGCCCCTGAAGAAGGGTGAGAGACATTCACGTTTTTTTTTTCTCTGCGTTCCTCACTCGAGGAATCTTGGGGTACGGGTGGAAAATCGAATTATCCTTGGGACTGGCCTCCGATCAATACCGCGGAGGTGACCAATTTTAGAAAATGTGTAGGGAAGTGCTTGGGTGGGCAGAGCGGGTTGGGAGAGGATTTAATGTATTTGCGGAAAATTGACGCGGGGAAGCACTCCGGTTTAAGAGGGATTCTTATCGAATCTCTGGAAAGGAAGTGATGGGACGAAAATAGATCGAATCGATTCGTCACTTGTTGCTGTCAAGTGTGTAAAACGTAAAGCCTCGACTGTTACGAAACCGATCTTCAGGTGTTATGTGCGCTGTTAGACCACTCTGATCGGCGTATTTAAACTTTTGACTCGACGTTAGTTTTAGTAATCTTTCTAGCGTAATTAGCATTAGTGGAAAATTTCAAACATACCAAATACCAATATGGGTTATTTCATTTTTTAACAAAATGAGGTAAATTAAAGTAACTCAATTATTATAGTATCAAAGGAAAAAGGTCTTAATGTAGCGTTAATAAATGCATGCGCTCTTTTTAATGAACTCCGCACACGTCGAGCTTTAAAAGCATGTAATCCTTCCAATTAGCATCAATTTAAATATTTATCCGCAATTTTAAAGAAATTTTTCCTCCAATCAACCGAGAAAATTTTCCCGATAAAAACACTTTTTTCCCCCGCCACTATAACCCCAACAGATTATTCAGCTTCGGTCGAAATCCGAAGGACGTAAGAACCTGCAAAACATTCGCCCACTACGTCATCCTTTAATCTCGCAAAAAAAGAAGCTCTCTCTCTCCCCTTTCATCTCTCGCTTTTCGCTATCCGTCCGCGCGAATACTGTACACACACGCGCGTCTACACTCGACTCTCCCTCGAGTGTGTGCGCGAAGGCGTGAAAGAACGCGAACACGGATGCACACGTGCATAGCCGCGGCCCGGTCTTTTTTTAGCGTAGGCTCTGGAGGATTTTTATAAAGCATCGAGCCGTCCGCTCCGAAAAGTCGCCGAGTGTGTTATTCAATCGCGGGGGATATTACATTTTTTGTACGGCGTTTGTATTTCCTCATTGCCGCTTTTTCTGCGGAACGCGGTGACTTCATTCGCGGTATTAAAAATGACGCGCGCTAATTTTTTTGTGCCGGCGAGAGCCTCGCACATTTGGCGTTTTCTATTTTTAGAGCGCGCGGATGAACGCCGCGAGTCGAAATGGACTTTTCGGCCGTCGGAGAGATGATTATTCTTAACTACGGAGCGATAAGTTTTTACATATGGTATTGTATTTAGATTGGACTGCATTCGTCGAGCGCTCGCAAGTGTGCGTGTCCGTTATTTTTAACTCGGTTAGTAAACAAAACTTGGTTTCGATTGAAAAAGCCAGATTGAATATATTTTTTAAGCATTCTTTTGCCGCTATTCCGAGTAGCTTTAAACTTCAAATTGAATAATTACAATAATTATTGCCGGACTAAATCTGCATAATAGACGGCATCTGCATAATTGTATAATCCAATACACCCCAGTTTGAGAGCGGCAATAAAAACGAACTGAATATGCAATAAATGCAGCGGTTCGATATATATCAAAAGTAGAATCTTGCATAATATACACTTTTATTTCCGTCTACGATTCGAGTATCGCAAACATCGACTGGCCCCGAAGAAGACCAAAGGACGACAAACGATATCCTCCTCGCGATTCAATAAACAAACCCGGCGGCCAACATTGTAATCGCGGTTTTCAAAACTCGGCAATCGACTCCGCGGAAGAGGAGAACTTCGCGTGCATAATTTATTATAAAAACGCGACACCGTCGCGCAAGAGAAAAAACGAGCAAGCTTGCATTAGCGGTACTCGCGGTGATGCACGCCGAGTTGAAATGGATATATATATATAAAAATGCAAATCCTTCGCGATTCATATTTTTACGTAACGGCTTTAATTCGCTTTTATCAACTTCGAAGATAAGCCGCGCTAAAACTACAGCCGCTCTCGCCGTTCCATTTGTTTTATCAGATTCCACACTGTATACGAATCGGTTTAAACTTTTAAACGGCTCGGCTTCGAAACTTCACCGTTTATATGCATCACGCGAGCATCCCGAAATAAGCAATGTTAATGCTGGAATTTGCAATTCCCTCCTAACCGCCTAAAAATAAAACACGCCGGCGACTTAATCGTCCGGTCGAAGATTCTAAAGTTTTGCCTTTGAAATGAAAAGGCGGCTGTTCGTCGTTCTTCTCGGGGCGCCGCGCACCGAATAATATAAAAGTAACAATCGCCGCTGTTCGAGAATCGGCGAATGTCGATAAGAAGACGCGCGCCGCCGCGGCGGCGACCGCAAGAACCGTTTCAATATAACCCAAGACAGACGCGGGGAGATAAGCGAGAACCCAGAGTGCCTGCGGTTTTCGATATTAAACCGAGGCGGCTGCCTTTCGGTCGTCTTTCGCGGCTTATAGTTTTTTTTTTGTAATTTTTTAACGCACTTTCGGATTCGAACGGACAAATTGTGTTTGAGGAAACGGCACTACGTGAATGGAATGAAAGATATGCCGATAAAGCGCTAATTTCGTTATTTCCAGAGCGATTAATTTTGTGGGTCAAATAATGCGGATCGAAAGGCACTCGCTCATCGCAAGATTTGCAATGCAAATGGTAGTATCGACGACTACTTCAGACATACGTTTTCATCCTGTTTATTACAAATTAGTACAATTCTAATTTCCATACAGTCGTGGCTATAGTGCAGATTTATCGCGGAACCGTTCTCGAGTCAGTCGTTGAGCTGTGGTTACATGCACGCCGAATGACAATACAGTAATTTATACCCAGAATTGATAAACCTCCAGTTGTCAGCGCTAATTCAGGCACGTACTCGCTCGTTATTGATAATTTTACCGCTCGGCGTTCTCGAATTTTCGCGTTCGAATTATTATTGTTTACCGAGAAATATGCCGAGCACTGCCTATTGCACTTAATTTTCTCTAACGATTATTTACAAAAAGTTTATTCAAAACACTCGGGAATTTAACTCGGCGATTAGTTAATAATCTTCAACGCGTCGGAGGGGAAGAGAAAGTTCGACCGCGGAAAAAAGGTTAACTACACCCAGATAAAAAGTAGCAGTCAACATTTTTCCATCGAAATTACAGCTGTTTTATCGCGGAGCCGTATAATTCCCCGAGTTCGGCGCCTTCCCGCCGCGAAAAATTGTTACTCTCGCTCGACGGATCGCATCCTCCGATAAAAGGCACACAGGTGCAAGACCTCTGTTTTTACAAAAAAAAATGTACTCCTCCGACGTCCGCCGTTACATCGACCGGACGATATATAATTTTCGCCCTCTCCGAGAGAGCGAATCTCCTCTCTCGGTAGCGTACACAGTCGATCTGGCGCCGCATTCAAATGAGGAACAACCTCCGCGCGACGTCGCGTTGCACAATGGAAGCCCCCTCCCCCCGCGCAACAATGGGGGCCGTTGTACACACACACACACACACACAGCGCGAGAGGGGGAGCAAAAAAAGAAACAAAACGAGGAGGAAGAGAAAGAAAAAACGAGATCGCCGATAGCGAAATGCTTTCGCACGTGCAAGAATTCTCCGGGGCCAGCGGAGCCTAAAACCTCTCTCTCTCTCTCTCTCTTCCTCTCCTCCCCCCCTCCCTCCCGCGGCGCGGCGGAACAATGCACCTGACGTGCAGAGTCGCGTTCTCGCGCGAGAACCGCATTGCGACGCGTTCCTCTCGCTTTCACTCTCGTTCCCCGCGACGACGATCGTGCATTTCCGCGTGCTCGTAAAATCGCCTCCTTCCTTCTTTCCTCGAGGGATCATTAAGGGGGGGGGGGAGGGGGGACTGTCGTAACGAAAGGCCGATCGGGAGTAATCAGGCGCGAGCGTCGAAAGGTGGTATCTTTTATCCTGCGGCTCGCCAGCTGATGCCTGCCCGAAATTGGGCTTCGCGCGCGGAATCTCTCTTTGCAGGGGGCACGCGATCGAGAGGCTAATCGGCTTTGCATTGCCTCTCGGGTGCGAACTGAGAGGTTTATTGCGTCGAATGCGGGGTGTTCTCTATTGTTCGCGTGCTCAGGAGCGGAGAGAGAAAACGGCATTTAGCCTCGGAAAGTTCGAGTTTTGAACCGGCGCGCGTTATGTGTGTAGTGCGGTGTAGTTTTACGGCCATATTTATAATGATTAAATCGCTGCCTTGAAAATTGAAGCTAATTGCTTTTAAAGAAAATCTTCGAACCGCATAGAAATGGGCGCACAATGGAGCTTTGATTCTATTACGCGAGCGACACGCGTGAAAAAAGAGCATGGGTATTTTTTTTTTCTTTTTAGCAAAAAAAAAAGGTCGCCAAATAGAATTATACGAAATCCAATAAAGTACTCTAAAGCTTTCAAGCTAGATTTTTTTTAGTTTAATTCGGTAGCAATTATTATTGTTAACTATAAAAATTATTGTTTCATTTATTGTTTCATTATTAAATCATCATTAGTCTGGAAAGAAGTATGATTTAATTTAATGCATTATTTACGCAAGAATTTCAATGTAAAGTGATATAAGATTAGAAAAAATTTGTTTCTCCGGTTGTTATGAAATGAGAAATATCTGCATCTTTTTGAGGAATTATATAACAGTAAACTCAGATTAATGCCCAAAGAAAAAATTTAAAAAAAATGCCTACATGTAATCGAAGCAAATTTCACAATAAGTATATTCACTCAAGTATGTTCACTCACGTTCATATTATTTGCTTTAAAAATACTTTTTAATATCAGCTGATAAATTTAAGAAAAATTTGCATATTTCGTGTAAAGGACATTTTTAAATTCTTTTTACGCGTGTTATCAAATTGATAAACTACATCTACTTTAGCAGTCTCGATAATATTGACGTTTAAATTCATTAATTTAAGACAATTTTCTGGAGATAGCTTAGATTTTTTTTGTCGATTTCGCGAGAGATAAATTAAACGTTATTATTTCATAATTCAAATTCATCGAACAAAAAGTTAAAAGCCCAATCCAAAATTTATTATTATCAATATCTTTATTAGCCAATCAGAACGCGCCGATGATAAATCAAAGTAAATTACAAAAAATTAATCCCAATATCCACCGCGACGGACAAAAACAGTCCAAACAAACGCTTCATGCGACAAGCATCGAAAATTAACCCGATAACAATCAGGAGGTTAAATCACTAACAGAAAGGACAGCTGTCGATCGCACTTAAACCCCCCTCCCCATTGGCGCGAACTCGCGCGAGCCGCGCGCATCGACGAATATCACGAGTCAGCTCGCAGAGAGAGCAAAACTCGATAGCCATGGGAAAGGGTCGTCGTCGGGCGCAGGTCGCGACGTGCGCCTCCGCAGCCGAGAGAGAGAGAGAGAGAGAGAGATCCGCAGCAGTGCAGCCGGCCGACGACGATGTCTAGGGTCGCGTACGCTTTTGACCTCGCCTCTCTCTCTCTCTCTCTCTCTCCCGACGAGCGGCGACATCCTATTTAGTCCACTTTATGAATCTCGCATTAGCATATCGCGCGAACGAGCTCTCGGCGCTTCTTTCGGCTCGAGGTTCGCTCTCGGAACGAGATGGAGATACACGAGCGAGCGGAGCTTGGCGGCGAGAGCTGGACCGGAAACTCGGAGATGATGATGATCGAAAACTCGAGGAATGCCGGGAAAGATTGACTCGTTCCGCGGGGGGAATGAGAATATTTTTTTTTTTTTTTACATCGTATTGCTGTTATTTGCTGTTGTAGAAATAAAGAAAAGTTGATAGACAATTTTTTTTTCATTAATATTTATGTGTAAAATTAGATTAAGTTATCAAGTGTCGTAAATTAAACCTTCGGTATTTCGAAATTAATATGAACTTGCAAGGAAAAAGTTCTCTTCTGTACGCTATAAATAGCAATGAAGGCAGATCATACTCTTAAAATATAGTTCAGTAGGTCAACCATCCTCGGTTAAGCGTGCGACCTCTTATTAAATGCTTTTCGTTATATTACAATTTTCTAATTTTTCTCGTAAAAAATAATAATCGGGATAAAGTGTTCCTAAAATTAAATCTGAGCTAGTCGCACAGACGGGCTATTTTGTATCGTCATAGAGATTCAATTCTTGTTTATGTACTCGGTAATAAGTACTTAAATAATGACAAATGTACTCTATTCAGTTTTTTATTTAAAATTGATTTTACTCGAACATTTATAGATTTGTAAATAACTTGAATAAATATCATTAAAATTAAATACAATTTCGTAGTTTCGGAAGATCCAGTTTTCTCATCGTTTACACAAGTTCTCCTAAAGACCTGGCAGTAGCCACGTAAATACTACCTTTTTATCATCACTTACGAAAAAAGTGTGCTTCTCCTCGATTTATTCAGGCTCATTAAAGCCCATAATATCGTGCCCCCGCAGGCACACTGTGCTGACGTCCGTTCCGGCTCTCCGGTACGACGCGTTAAGAATGTTGGAACGAAAAAGAAGCTCTTAAAAATTTGTAATTCCGAGTGTCGAATTCGACTGCCAGCGGTGAGACCAGTTTTTGCGAATCGTACGTTTTCTTTCCTTACCGTCTTTTTTTAAATAGGTTTTATTTATGATTAATACGGCATGTTAATTTAAATATTTTGTACAAGGTTTTATAATTAAAAACGTAAAGACAGTATTTATTTATTTATATTCTTATTTACAAAAGTTATAATGAAGGTTAACCAAAAATTAAAAATATTATAAATCATTTTTCATTCATTTTGTATAGAATTAGGGTGATATAATATAGATTTAAGCAATTCAAAAGATATCAGTTTACGAAACTGCCTTTTGATGACGTGTATATTTACATCTGAATACATGAGAACTTGTTTTTACTGCGATTAAACGCACGCGCCTTTATTTATTATTCACGCTGTCCGATTAAGTGATGTATGGTCCAACTTCATGCAATAACAAACGGTATATTAAAACTCTATTGAATTGATTTGCCTTTTTTGAGTTTTTATTATACAGTGAGAGAAGAAATATAGTAAAAATTACGAATAATCTTGTAAACATTACCATACTGTCTAGTAAAACCACCACAGACTATTAAGCCCCAAAAAATTACTTTGTAAGAAAGTTTACTATACTTTGGTAAATTTTCCTATAAAGTATGGTAATTTTTTTTTTTATTACAGTCTCTGGTGGCCTTGCTAGGTAGTATGGTAATTTTTACTAAACTTTTCTCTCAGTGTATACATAAATAATTTTGAAATTACAACTCACTAATTAATTTTCACCGATATACACAATTGCTTAATTTTTGAAGCTTCAATTCCCTTTTACCTATTAAAAATTATCTATATGATTAAATATCGCTTATCTTATCGCGGAATTGAAAATTGCAGTAATAACCGCCGACGATGATTCATTACAATCTCAAGATCGTATTTTTTCATTGAAATCGTAATTAAAGTAAAGAACAGTCAAATCTAGAAGTGGCAGAACGAATGAAAAATTTCTTTAATCATACTTTCAACTGTACGTTATATTTTTAACGAACGTAAATACCCCGCAATAAGGGGCGCATTAATTAATCAGGCGCAAGACGCGAAGGGTCCGCCTTTCGTGTGCTTTTTTAACGTAAACATTAAATCATTCTGTCGCCATATTCTGTGACATTTTGAAAGATCACGAAGATGTGAAAAAATATCGCGTTCATTAATAAATCTTCTATCTATCTATCGCTGATAAATTTGATTTAATAAAAAAAAAAAAAAAAAACTAGTGCAAAGTTTATCTGCTTCGGATTTTTGTAAAACGTATATATAATTTAAAATGATGCCGTTAATCTCGTTTACCAATATTCAGTCGATTTTAGTATACTACTTTGCTTAAACGACCTCGTAATTCGAATGAAATTATGCATACTTCAGACCAAGTTGACAAGTACAAATTAAATTCCAATGCACTACTTACACCGCTCTAATTAATCCGGTATCGACTCCGCAGCCGTCTAATTATTTACAATGATAGTATAGTTTTAATTTAAGCAAAGGAGGTCGTAAGCTGTTTACTGCCATTCTTCTCCGGGTCTTTTGAAAAAGAGCTTGTAATTATATCGCTCTAAAAGATCTCGTCGCCGAGGCTCCCCCTTTTTTATCAGCAGAAGCCTTCCCTCTCTCTCTCTCTCACTTTTTATCGTCCCCCAGGAATTCTCACTCGAATTCAATTACGCGTCGGGCTGCTCTTATTTTTGAATTCGTTATAGGCGCGTTTTTGCTAAAACTCTGCGCGCGCCGCCGCCGCCGCCGCTTATAACTTTCACAAAAGCCAGGCGCGGCCGCGGCAACTGAATTTCAACGACTTTTTCGCCGAGCCGCGGAGAGGAAAGCGCAGAATCACTTTGAGGTTGCGCTAAAAATTTGCGTCGATTACGCTTCTTTTGCCGAGTGTTTAGCTGGTAAAAATGTATGCAGATTTTAATTTAATTATATTTGTGGAAATCGGTAGAAATTTAAGATCTTCGGTAATCGTAAACTGAATTAAAATACTATAATTAGTTACCATTGCAGTGAAATTTCCGAGAAGTTGGTAGTAAATTAATAATAATCACTGGCATAAATAAAAATTGTTATTGGCGAAACGAGAATAAATGTAAATATCGAATGATAGAACGATCGACGCGTAAAAAGCGTGGGATATAAGAAAAGCGAAATCCGGTATGTCGAGTCGAGGAAAAAGATCGGGAAGAAAAATCGTTCCTTACGGCTGGAGGAAAAGTAGTTTTATTTACGACGTGACTCACGCATTAAATTTGCGATTTTCTACTGTAAAAAAATAGAACTCGCCGAGTATTTACCTGTCAACTTTACGTCCAATGATCGCACAGTCAAGTGATTGGCTTAAGTGGAGAAGTTAGCTGTAAAGAGGTTGAAATATATAAACTATCTTGAAAATTGATTTTCAATATTGAAAAGTTATAAAGTTTACTTTGGTGCTTGAAATAAGTTATACGAAGTAATTACTGTTCACTGATAAATTGTATGTTTTTTTTTTAAATTAATCATTATTAAAAAAACTTTAAATGGAAACTTGTATCTTTTGAAATTATTACCATTGCGAATGTCTGAGAAAAACATAACAAAAATGACTCATCTAGGAAGGACAGGTGAATCGTAAAACTCGAGTTACTCTACAAGGATAGATCTTAATTTAAATATCTTGACGGTTATTTGAAACTAATATTCCTACAATTTTACCTCCGGAATCTATGATTAGAAAACGATTGCGGCGCCGCCCGAAATAAACACTAATTCTTAAAATAGAAGTGCATTGCACTCGTATACAGCCGACTGACTTTTTTCCGATTTCGACGAATTCGTCCAGCTTCGCGAGAAATGAATTATGTAATCTTCCTACAATTTTACCTCCAGAATCGACGGTTAAAAAAGATTGCAATACCGCTCAAAATAGATACTAATCCTTAAAATAGAAGTGCGTTGTACTTTTTTATTCAGTCAACTGGCTTTTCCGATTCCGACGAATTCGTCCATCCTCCAGAAGAAGTACTTTTAATGACTATGTAGTTTTCCTCCAATTTGACATCCAGAATCATGATTACAAATTGCTTGCAGCGCCGTCCAAAATAAATACTAATCTTTAAAATAGAACTCTACTTCATACAGTCAACTGACTTCCCCCAATCTTCACACACTACCCAAAAACGCCTACAGACCTCATCGCCCATCAATAACGAAATTTCTCCGACGATTTCCTCGCGCGCGAATGTAGGTTGGAGTCGCTGTTGCGCCCGATAATTCCGCTAATCGGATTACGATGTGATTTTTATTGGTAGCGGTGGGCCCCTAATTAAATTACGGCGCGCTACATAAGAATTTCAATCCCGCGCCGCCGCGGGGAGAGACATTTATCGTCTGTCTTTTCTCTCGCTCCTCCGTTTCGTCTAGTCGGAGGCTTAGCCGAGAGACGAGTCGAGCCGTCAGAAGCTCGCGGATTCTTGCGCGAGACTGATCACGAGTGACGGGTCGATTTGTCTTCTAAGAGGGACTCATTTTTTTTAGTTGTACTTTCTAAAAGTTATCGCCGCGTAATAAGAGATACGTTTTTTTTAAACGTTACGTAAGGATCGCATTGTCATCGATCGATCTGCAAAAGTATTATATTCGACAAAAAATTTTTATGTATATAGAAAGTCTTCGCGCGCAAGTTTTTTCCTTGGATCGACGCGGTAAAAATAATAATCGGCAGTGCACCTTTTACAAAACGATTCATAACTGCTTGCCTACTCACGAGTGGTAGAGATCATTTACTTTCTACCGCGTCGCTCCTTCCTGCGTAAGCATAAGAATTTCTTCTAAAACAGCATCGAGTCCGGCGTTCAAACTCGTTTCTCCGCCGCGCGGCGAAGGTAAAAAAGGGAAAACGCGCAGAAAAAGACCGGCGAATGAGTTCCCCTTAAAGAGCCCTGACACGGAATACAATGGAGTCGGGGAGGAGAGAAGGCCGCGGATCCTTTTACACTCTCCGCGCGAAACCGGCGACACCGTTGTTACCGTAAGCTCGGCGGAGTGTCCGATCGTCGCCGGATTACGTATGCGAGTGCTATGCGCGCCCGACATGGCCTAATGGAGTGTTTAACGAGGACTGACGCGACTCCGCGCCGGAGTTGACCCGAAAAATAAGACTTTTTTGTTTTTTCAAACGGCGCGCCCTTTGTTTCGCGCGCGGCGAACGAAAGTGTTTTTTCGACGGTTGGAGACGGCTGGTTTTCGCGTCTGGAATTTCGTGATGACTAATTTCGGTTGCTGCCGTTTGTTTTGCGACGGGCTGGTTTGGCGATTGTTGTTTTGGCGCACAGAAATCACGAATATTCGTTTATCAGTAATTGAATTCTTTCGACGTTTTTACACTTATTTATACTTTAAACTGGTTTAAAGAAGTGGTAGATCGTATATTTAATCTTTCGTAGTCGCACATTAGTAAATTAATCATCACAAATACGAAAATTTAAAAACATTCATTCAAAAACTGTTAGAGTGATAAATTTATTCTCACGTCTTAATGCGGGTAAGATATAAAGTAACTTGTTCGGTTTGTAAGCATTACACAATTTCTTAGGAAGCCGACGCGGAACTGTTGCTCGCTACTTACGATCTCACACAAACTTCTTAATACGCGGATTTCTCAAAGTAATTGCTGAAGCTTTTTTTATATTTTTCAATGCCACTACTTATTTATAATGTCGTATTTATTTACTAGACTATTAAAGTACAAGGGAACAAATTATTTTTCAATTGCCCGAAGTAAATTCGCATTTTAAAAGTAAAAAACTTCGTTTTTCCAACGGAGAGGATAAAATTCAATAAATTAACGTCGGTTCGCGGAAATTTATGCAGCTTTCAATCGTTACCCAACCGTTTCTTTAAAAATCTGTATTTTCTAAAAAAAAAAGAGACGCTTACGCAATTCGCGCCGTAAAACGCGCAAAAGAATCGCACATCCGCGCGCAGAACAAGCTTCGCCCGCCGCGTCGAATCCCCGAGCTACTGGGAAAAAGCGCGCCCAGGCCGCGGTCCCATTTTTCTCTCTCCGCGTAATCGCGAACGACGAGGAGTCTCACGCTAATTTTCGCGTTAGCAGCACAGAGAGAGAAAGAGCGACGAGGGAACGCACATAAATTGATCTCTCGCGCCTCGGAATCCCCGGAGCTCCGTCATGCAAGCTCGCGTTGCGCAATAAGCCGGCAATGACGAATTGAGGATGCATTATTCATGGAGCGGCGCGAAGAAAGAGGAGGAGAGGAGGAGGAGCAGCGGTCGGCTGCCGATTTTCGAGGGCAAAGGGATCGCTGACAGCCGAAGACTCGGCCGAGCCGAGAGGGTTCGCTGCAATCAGTTTCACGGTATGCACTGCGCGCTCGCTGATTCTCTCTCTCGACGGAGAGCGTAATGACGCCGTAATTGCGCGGTTCTCTGCTCGCGGAAATGCATCCAGCTGTGTGTCTAATCCTCGTGGTTTATGGAGCACCTGTTTGAGCGGCCCTAAAAAGCGGAGTGCTGCGTTTTTTGCGATCGTAAATATTGAGGTTAGAATTCAATTGGAGGAAGTGAAAATTAATTTTGATTCTTCTCGAAGCTCGTTTTGAAGCTGAAAAGTTCTTTGAATATCGATTGAATGCCGTCTTTAAGATTTTCTGATAGCATTTTGCAGACGACTCGTCTATTAAATTAATCTCGTGATAATTGTATGCTAATTTTATTAGCTATTACATACAAACAATAGAGTTAATGCATCATGTTTTAACATCCAACATATTGCATAAGAAGCACTGGCGAGCAAAGTACATGTGTATCCTGGTAGAAAGTGTCATCATATTCTGAACAGATGTACGCCGGATTTTGATAAATTGGCTTTTATGATTCGATTCCCTAACAATCTGCCTTAGAGTAACGTGCATTCTGACCTTCTTCAAGAGAAATTCGATTCTATTATTATACGTCCTCGTTTAAAAAATTAAATGAATTAAATTAATTTTTTTATGTACCCATGTAAATGAATTATAGGTTTTGCTGCAAAAAGAATAGGAGAAACGAAAGCGACATCTTCACAAATGTACATATAAATGGCATGATATATATGTATATACATTTTGATTTTTTTTTAAATACAGGGTTGGACCCAGAATCTCTATTCGGGAGTGATACCAATGGCAAGTTACACATTTTAATTCCCTTATATTCTACTATGGAAGGAAACAAAAAACTGAATACGAAACATCGTCCTGGTCTTATTTTGAAATTTAGCTCATTCTCAAGACAAATCATTTTATTTCTTTTTCATTTATTGCTTTAAATTTTGTATTCATGTTTTCATACTTCCTATATAATTTATTTGTTTGTTTATCAAGAATATTTTTTTTTAATTTTTTATTTTTTATTATTTCTCATATTATTTGTTATATTATTTTTTATTAGTCCGCGAGAGAATAATGAACCGTATCGAATTACACTTATATAGATGTATCTCAGCAAATTCATATGCAGGATAACTTCCTTTCTTGGTATTTGGTTTGTTTTCATTTTCAGCACGAAGCTATTTTGCTGATAGTGCAAATTTATTTAAAACAAACGAGTTGTGGGATGACAGACTGTAATTTTATATGCAGAACATCATGGTTAAAATAAATCAGCCACGTAAAGAATATATTTAATATTCTTTATTGTTACTTATCAATTAGTGCATAATCTAAGAAATAATTTTCCAAGTACTTAAAAACTAAGTCTTGGCGAAAATTTAGAAGTAAAAAGTATGTAATAAGTAATATTAAATTTTCTTACATTGGTTTTTTCCTTTCTTTTTAAACTCTGATAATATTAATAAAAAAATTAAATTTAATAATTATTAAAGCAAAAATAGTACTTAGTGCATTTTTCTTTTTCCAAATAATTATCAGGTTTCAATAAAGTGTTTGTAAAATAATAAACTAATCTAAAGAGAAAGGAAATAGTCAATCTTAAAAGACCCTATTGTACTTCAATTGCCTGCCAAAATAATAAAAGTTTCTAAAACAGCGGATCATAACAGCGCAAAAACACAGTCCCCAACACAACTCTAATAATCAATTAATCAAAACGCACTTCTTACCAACCTGCAAATACCTTCTTAAACGTTCATTAAAAAAACAGTCCAACAGATCTCCCCGCAAATCCCAAAACTAATTCTCGTCTCGTCTTTTATTTCACTCCAGGACGGACCTACTGCGAGGCGTGCAAGAAGAGATGCAGCGGCGAGGTGCTGCGAGTGCAGGACAAGTATTTTCACATCGGGTGCTTCAAGTGCGCCCAGTGCAACGTCAGTCTCGCGCAGGGCGGCTTCTTCTCGCGCGACGGCCTGTACTACTGCACGAAGGTACGTGTCCCGCGCACGCACGCGCATACATACATACATACATACATTCCCAGACGCGCTTTAAATTCCGTTTTCGAAACGAGGGGGGTTGCGCGCGCGAGCCCCTCTCTTCGTTGTTCTACGGCCGCGATGAATACTTCAGGGCTTGTTTTTCGCTTCTTTCTTCGCCGCTTTGAGAGGACTATCGAGGGGAGAGAGAAAGAGAGGGCCGCCGGCGACGAACATCTTCTCCGGCTTGTTTACCGGGCTTCGTAATTAAAATGAGAGCGATGACGGGGGCTGCTGATGTTTGCCTTCGTTAGTTCGCTCTCGAGGGGTTACGATTTCTTTTTTGAGAGAGAGGGTACTTGGGTGTAACGATTTTTTTCTCGGCGTGGCGGAATATTTTTTTTCGTGATTATGTTAACGAAAACGAACCGGAATTATTGCGCAATTCGTTGCTAAATTTACTCTTTATAAGCGGGATTCAGTGGGCGAGTTAAACCTCGGTGATAAAATGTTAGCAAAGGGTATAAACGACTGTTAAAAGCTCGTTGTTGAGATTGTCTTCTGCAGTTCGCATGTGTAATTTTGACTTTGAAACATTTCCTGCTCAGACAGTTAAACGCTCAGTTACAAAACGATTCCGGATGCTTGAAACGAGACCTAGCATGCTCCGGTGGTTGCGTGAAGGGTCTCAATGGTTCTGACCTATCGATCATAGTTTCTGAAATTTTTTAAGTAATGCAAAAAATGAGAATTTTACAAGCGAATGGTTTGTAAAGGTTTTTTAAAGTTGTTAAATTAAAAGAGTACAAGTAACTGATTTTTGCTACAAGAAATTTTGCTACAAAAAACTTGTAACTACACCATTTTACTTCTAAAAAACAGAACAAAAACCGACATTCTTTGAAAGTAAACTAATAAATTGAAAATTATTATCTATCTGTCTTTTTCTGCTACACGAAGGTTAGCTTTTGAAAAATGTTCGAGATACACGAACCGCATAAGTAAAGCAACGTTAATAAAAATTAATGTACCATGTAACGAAATCCGGCGGTTTTGTTTGCATAATAGTCTTGTAAGATGAATTTACTCTTAAACACGCGAAGTTCTTAAGATCTCATAAACTTAGTAATAATTTCTTGAACAAAAAATGAAAAAACTTACAGTACAAAATAATGAAATCAATTTACTTTTCAGGATTATCGAGAACGATGGGGTACGAAGTGCGCCGGATGTGGCGACTACGTGGAAGGCGATGTAGTTACTGCGGGAGACAGGCACTCTTTTCACCCAAACTGTTTTCACTGCCAAAGATGCAGACTGCCTTTGATAGGTCAAGGAACTAAAGTTACTCTAGTTCATGGTAATAGCAATCATATAATAAATAATAAGTTACAAACAAAAGTTTTTGGAACGTTATAAATATATTGAAACTACTCTTTGTGCTTTTTTTTGCTACAATTTTGTCAACTAGCTTTGAAATTAGAAATGGCATAAAATAATTAAAAAATTAAATGTAATTTCTATAATTTTATTTAATTTCTATAATTAAAAAAATGTTGTAATTGCCTTTGTAATAATAAATCTATAAAATAATTGTACTGGATAAGCTTCAACGCACAAAAATTACACAACCAAGTAATGCCTGAACTTAGAACTTAGTGCATTGATATTAAACTGTTTTCTGAAAAAAAAAGAATACAAATAATTTACAAGGTTAAAATGATTAAAGTGGAATATACAAGTAATTTTATTGAACGGTTGGCTTTGTTTATAGATCCTCTTGTATTGTCTTAGAAAATAAAAATGTTTCTTTTATGAAGAACAAAGTTTCAGTTCTCGTGGGAATTCAACTGATTCTTAATTAACTAATCTGTTATGTAACCAGATATTATCATAAGCGGATCGGTAACAGTTGGCTAAGAACGCATTAAATATGACTTATTACTACCCTGTGAGATATTTCACCATTTTTTGGCCAATTTAACAATTATTGACCAATTTTCTTTGGCCAAATATTTTGGTCAAATATTGGTCAAAAACTGATGAAAATTTTATATTTAAAAAAAATAGTAAGAATCTTTGAATTTATTATTTAAATTAAAAAATTTAATTAGCAATTTAAATTTTTTATTAAAATTAAAAAAATATAAATAATGTAATTATTATTCAATACAATTATTTCATGCAATTTAAAAAAATTATTTTAACTAAAAATCAGTTCAAGTAGAGAATTCTTAAAAAATAATTAAATACTATTACAGCATTTTATTATTATTTTCACTTTGAGCAATTTTTGACCAATATTTCGATCAAAACGGTGTCGTTTTTAACAGGGTTTTTTGTAATCAATTAGGCTAATTTTTAAAAAATTGGTCAAAAACTGACGAAATAATGGTAAAAACTTCCAACAGGGTAGTTGAAAAATCGATAAATTTTACATTTTCGTGTATTATCTTTTACACTTTCCCGAATATAAACATTTTCTGATTAATCTTTGCCACTGCTCATACCCGTCCACGATAAAATCTCATTAGCAGTCCTCCGAAAGCGCGCCTCTTCAATGATTGCGCCAAGCAATCTGTGGCCCCACGAATTTAACAGTGACACTTTCCGTGCACGAATCTAGGTCAAGCATTGTGCCACCGGTGCGTGGGCATACCCGTGCGGGATGCCTCGACGCCGAGAGGCGCGACCGCCGCCAAGGACACGGTCAGCTCGACGGAGACCAACAACCAGGACCCGGGCGCTTGCGCTGGCTGCAAGCAGCAGCTCAGGGAGGGCCAGGCCCTGGTCGCCCTCGATCGGCAGTGGCACGTATGGTGCTTCAAGTGCCACAGCTGCGACACCGTACTGCACGGCGAGTACATGGGAAAGTGAGTATTCGACTGATAATCTCATTGGTCATGGGTTCGATTTAAGTTTTTACCTAGAAAGTAAGTTGCTCTTACCATATTAAGCATTATGGGATCTTGGTATCTCTGACGGACGTAAATTATATTTCTCATTAAGCACTAAAAGCTAGTTTTTGAGCTATCTAACAAACCTTTTTACTTAATTAAATTATAAAAATTGTTATTCTATTAACAAATGAGAGATATAGAACAATTAGAGAAATTAAGGTTTTATTTAAAATCTCGTAGAAGTAATGCTATAAATGGGTTGCTTGTTTATGTTCTTTATTTAAATTTTGTTAAGCTATTTAGAGCACTTAGAATCTTTTATACATGAGATTGAATTGTAGCTTAATGCAAATATTTCGAGGTTATGCTGAATCTATCAAATACATCAAAATGATTCCTATTCCAGGCCACTTTTAGTATTTGAATTGCTACTATTGAAGGAATACAGTGATTTGTTATAAATGTTTTTATGAAAGCAAATGGACAAAAGATAGTAACTTTTATATGAATGCAAACTCGATTGTTTACTTAAAAACTATTAAATAATAATTTAAAAATTGAAGAAAATTAGAATTAATATTAATATAATGATAAAGGATTGATATAAAATTTTGTTTAATTTGTATTGTTCCGACACAATAATTTCTTTTTAAGTAAGAATAAAACTGGGGAAACATTACATTATTTATTAAAAAATATTCTTAAATATATAGTATTAAAAAAGAAAATTTTAAATTTAACAAACAGCCACAAACAAAACACCTCGAAATTAAAAAAAAATCATCGACTAATTGTCCTCTTGCTATCCAACAGAGACGGGGTGCCTTATTGCGAAAAAGATTACCAGAAGCAGTTCGGCGTGAAGTGCGCGTACTGCAACCGCTACATAAGCGGCAAAGTGCTGCAGGCCGGCGAGAATCACCACTTCCATCCGACGTGCGCGCGCTGCACCAAGTGCGGCGATCCCTTCGGCGACGGGGAGGAGATGTTCCTGCAGGGCGCGGCCATCTGGCATCCGCGCTGCGGTCCCGGGCCCACCGGGCCGAACGGCATCGTCAACGGGCACTCCGAGGACCACACGCCCCAGCACCGTGCCGGAGAGTCCGAGCGCATCTCCAGCAGCGCCTCGGAGATGCAGGTAAAGTCGATTTGACCTGACTCGCGTCGTCTCGTTGTTTCTCGTACTTTGCTACAGATTCCGCAGTGATAACGCGAGCTAAAACGTTCACCTTCGGGCGTCGGATTGCGATCGTGATATATTTTTTTTTTTATTTCTATTTTTTTTTTACCAATTTTGTAAGAAATTCATCAAGATAAAATGAATATCTTTTTATGGTTTAACGTGCTTGGTTCTCGCACTCTCGATCTCTCGAAGTATCCGTTTTATCGGTCAACTTCGTTTAGGCTGTGTTCACTTTATATTAAAAAGAATAGTATAGGCGTGCATAGATTATCTTCTCGCAATTGTTACTCAGTGTATTGATTTTGTCTTGATAATTTCTCTGTTCCAATATATGATGTCTTTAGAAAATAAGAGAAGAACACTAAGGATTCGATCAAAGAAGACTGACAGGATTACTTAATGGAGTTGACTTATTTTGATGTTTGTTTAATTAATAAGCGCTAATGTTAATGCGGCTGATAAAAGTGTGTTTTAAGATAGATGTTTTATTTTAAGTTCATTAATATTTTTACTTAAGCTGCCAGAATATCTGATCGGATAGCGACGAGAATCACGCCAAAAACTTTTCGAATTTCTCCTCGAAAACTCGGCTTACTCTCAAAAAAAGTTGTCTTTATAGCTTGAAAGAAAAACTTTATAGTAGAATTTCATAAAAAAAAAAAAAAAAAAAACTAATACCTTAAGTTAAACAATTTTAAATTACTAATTTTTAAATTAAATATTTTATATTCGAAAATTAAAAAAAGTATTCAGTTATTATTTTTTTTATACTTATTATTATAAATAATAGCTACCTTTAGAGACGTTTTGTTGTTCGTGCATACAAGAATTGTTGAAAGGCAGGTTTGTGGATAGCAGGGACCAATAAATAACACTGTTGTATTATCGGATAAAGTCTTTATTAATTAACACTCGATCACCGCGATGCACCTGTCGTTACGACCTTGGCCGCGCCTCTGACTAACTGACTGACAGCTCGCACGACAAAGGGCGCGCTACACATGAGGGCGATGACAAAAGCAAACTATTAGATGCTTTATTTTAAGAAGAATTGTACACGTATTAATTTTGCACAATTTAACAGTGGTAAAATTTATATATAAATATATAATATTGGTCTATGCTAAATTGTGCATAATTACAGTATGTACAATTTTTTTTATATGCATAAACAAACCAATGCCATACTGTACCTATTTTAAGTAAAAATAAAAGCACAAAAGTAAAACTTTCACACTTGTCCCATTTTTTTTACATTGCAAACAACCTCACCTATTTGATTTAGTCTAGAGAAATCGTAATTACACTAATGTTTATATTTTTTTAACAGGTTTTATTCAAATATTAATTTTGATCAAATAGAAGAAAGGTAGGGTTAAATTAGAATTATCCTGATATATTATTATAATAATTAATATGATCAACTTAATTATTTAGGTTAATATTTTACGAGTTTCCGATGGGTTTTCGACGAGAATTCGAAGGTTAATTACTGGCGAATGATGCTGGTTAAAATCTCGTGTGTCGCCCGAAAGCGTTCTCGTCACTTTTCGAAAAGGATTATGGTTATATAAGTAACCAAACCAGTTAAAATAGTAACATCTGCTTAATTGCAATAAGCTAAAACTTATCCTAATTATAATTGCATTAACATTTTAATAATTTTTTTCAAATTAAAAAGATGTTTCTGGTTTTATAAATAAATCTGTTATACACAAGACAAAAAACTTTCTAAGTTCGTTTTTTAAGCGAAGAAACGAATTTGTCAATTAATTTTGAAAGGCCATACGTAGTTGTGATTATAGTTCATTCTGATGAATAGACTTACGATTCAATTGTTTTTATCGGTCTCTGGTTTAAATAGGATTCAATGATCTACGAATTCTTTAACTTCATTATATACAAGCAGACACATCAAATTACAATTTAAAAAAATTAAATAGATTGCTCTTAATTGAAGTTTACCCTAAACCGTTTCGTTATTGTATTGATTTTGATTTTAGTATATGTTGCTATAAACAATACAGAAATGAAATGCTATATTTCCCCAAAGTGCCAAACTGTAGCGACCGCCTCGGTTTTCAGTATATCGAGTGATGTTAAGTTGCAATAAACGCACATAATAAATATATATCTTACTTGGTATATTTTTATTTGTACTTAGTCTTAGCAGGCGCATGTTGCTACATACAATTTGTTATATATTTTTGTAATTTATATTTTTTACTTTTCTATGAATTTTATAATTTTTTACTCGACATAGTTCAGCTTTTTTCACTTATTTAGCAATACGATTATACTAAATTAGCACGCTTTTTTAGCCGTATATTATTTTTGAACCAATTTAGCTTCTTACTGTATTATAATTCTACTTAGTTTTATTTCCTTTTTATTTACCGCTTTCTTTAATTCGTTTTTTATTTTCTTTTTCGCACGATCATTGTGTATAGTTTTCATTGAGGTCTCGCACGCCAAGTCTGAACGGATCTCTATGCAGCCCTTACAGCAGTCTAAGTCGCAAGGTATGCTATTTTGCTTTTTCAAAGGAATTTTTTTTATCACCACCGACACTCATGCCAGGCCAGGCTTACATCATAAGAATTTTATTTTTCGACAATACCCACTTGATACCGCTTGTGAATACTGGCAAATAAGTTTACTCTTCGACCAATGAAGTGTACAGATTTTTAAGCTCTACAGTATGGAGAACGAGAAGACAATATTTTGCTTCAGTTCTGTATTTTTTTCTCTTTTTCTCAATATTTAGTATTATCCTGCGAGAACTGGCAGCCCAGGACTTATCCTCAGAGAGTACAGCCGAGGGGGTAACGAAAACGTTTCTAGAATTTACACATACTCTTATTTGACTGAAACACCGAGCCAGGGATATTTGAGGCGTCCCATTCAGCCGTATGATAAGCCACCTACTAGCCCGCACTTCCATAGACCAAGCTGTAAGTTGGACCTTGTTTCTTAAACTTATAAAATTTTTACCAAACAGTATGAACAAAAAAATTTTAATATTTTTTTCATTTCAAATATTACCTCTGTTTTGACTAAAACCAATTTGATCAAGTAACGAAATTTCTAAATGTATTCAATCTGTTTGACATTTTCTTAATTGTTTACATTGATTATTCGTTGCGTGAATCGTAAGTAAAAAGTTTTGAATTTTTATTAGCCTCACGTTCGATAAGAAGCAGCGGCGGTCGTAGCAGTCGCTCAGGCATGCGAGCCCTAGTGGATGCATTGAGCGAGACGAGGCCAAAGTCACCGGCGGCCGGCAGCCAGGTCGACAACGAAGAGCCAATCGAGCTCGCTCACTATCCGGATGCGATGAAGCCGCCACCCGGAACTCAGCCGCCTATCGAAAGAGACGATTTTCCTGCTCCGCCTTATCCATACACAGATCCAGAGAGGCGCAGGCGATGGTCAGATACCTATAAGGTAAACAAATTTTTTTGTCAAATATAAATTAGGAACAGTAACAAATATTATTTTTAAATTTATAAGCGTTTTTATTATTTTTAAATTTATAAACCCTTAAAAATTGATTATAAATGTAATTTTTTTATTTCCGTTTGATCCAGGGTGTACCAGATTCAGAAGATGAGGATGAGGTAGACAAAAAATCCATTAAGGAGGTAGAGCAGAAACTAAAGAAAGAGCAGGACGAATTGAGTAAGATAGACACGGGCATCGCTAAAGTATTTCTTCAGGATCGTGAGAAAGACCGAGAAAATCTGAGACACAAGGCGGCAAACGTTGACCCGAGAAATGCTTCTAGAACTCCATCTGCTAATCGTGAGCCAGCTTACAGACTGCGATACGAAAGTCCTGTTGGTGCCTGTAAATATCAAATCATCAATTTTTTATAAAAAGCAAACTAATAATACATTATGGAACAAGTACGCTAAGTAAATGATTCTCGCACAAAACACTCCTACGAGAATCACATTTACACACGGATCGCGTATACTATTTTTTGACATTATATCAATAGTTTGATTGCATTGTCTGATTCATAACTTTCTGAAGATGTGTGAAAAAATGTAAAAGACGTTTCTCCTGCTTAAGATCACACTAGAAATTAAACTTTAAAAAAAAGTTTCTTTTAACATTCTTTATACCTTAGTAAATCGACAGTTTTTAAAAGTTATTTTTATAACAAAAAATTAAACAAATTAATTGAAATTTCCGAAATTGTAATTGTTTACATAAAATAATTTATGAAAAAATCTATTGTAAAACAATAAAATTCGTATTTTTAGCGCCATCGAGAAATATTGATCACGCAAGGCCTTGGGAAGATGAAGACGGTATAAGTTACAGATCTAGCGTAGGACCAAGTTATAACGGTGAGTATATTTGGCGTAATAATTAAATTACATCATGATTTATGAGCGTTGTCATCTCATACATGTCCACACGTTCGCACATGACACTAACATTCCACAACCAATTAAATATCGCTTCGAAGCCAAGTATATAATTTGTAACAGATATTAGAGAACCTTAGAAAGATGAAAAAGACTTTTCTTTCCAATAATAAAGCATTGAAATTCCTAGTAGGACATTGCGAATGAGTCGCACAACAATTAAAAAAATTCCTTGCTCCTTAAAAAGGCATTAATTATCGCTTATCCACAACGAAATAATTATAGCAGAAAAAACCAGGTGATGTATTATTCTTCTGTATGCTTTGAAGCCCACTTAAATTTATGACTTGGGAGGGTTTCGAAGCATCAGATAGTAAAAGAAATTTTTAAAATAATATCTTCGAGACTTCGTATGATTTTAGTTATCAAGTTGTTGTCATAGGTGCACCTTACAAACATTCTGCATGCAGCACCAAGTGCATTTAATTTTTTTTTATTTAATCACAAATCATGTTCATTTACCATATAATATCTTTTAAATTTATCAAAGTAATTCAAGTAACTATTTTTTAGCTATTCAAAGTACTTTAATTACTTTGATTTTAATTATGTTATGTTACTGTGCAGTATTGGAAGATATGTTTGTTATTAATAGACTGTTAAATTTATAAACAGCATGTTATGCTTCCGATGATGCATGAATATTAGTTAATTTTGCTTTTTTACTAGCACTCCACAACTTCCAACATTGTAAAACTGTTCTATTTGATAAATTGGTTATAGTAGTGCTCTACTCCTTATTCAATTCATGTAAAATTAGCTAACATTAATTTAGATTTTAATGCAGCAATTTAACGTAATAATATATATTGTAAATTAATATTTGAAATCATACAGTATTTATTAAATAAATCCTTAAGAAATTAATAAAATTTAAATGTATTTATATTGTATGATTGTGAGTAGTTATTACAAAGATGAAATTTGAATATTAATCAAATAGAGCACATTGGATACATGATTACCAACAACGTTGTTTCTGCTCGTTGGAGTGTCGTATTATCTATTACACTCTGTATCTATTTGTTGTTTTGTGTGTTTGTATTTTCGTGTGCGCAACACCCAATGCGCAGTCGGAGGCAGGTCGTCAACGCGTTCCCCAGCACCGAGGAACTATCCGCCTCTCGGCTCTCAACGTGCCTTCACTCTTCCGAACTCCATTAGGCACTATTACTCGGTGAGTCGTAAACCTCCACTCCTACGCAATTGTCTGACATGAGGAGCAATTCAAGAATTGACTGAGTCATACTATTGGATTTTATTTTATTTTAGATTTGATTAATTTATCAACTTTTGAAGAAATTGAATTATCATTTTGAGAAATAAAAATTTACTGTTGCGTGAATAAATAAAATTGTATTGAATTGCTATCATTGCAGACGTTACCTATCTCTGCATTCTAATCCGCTGCTAATTTTAAGTCGTTGAATGCTTATTTATAATAATTTATCATTAGCTAACATGGTGCTGGATCTATGACTTAACCCTTCTTATTTTTGTAAAATACTTACTTTCCCTGGAATGAAACTTTTTATAATTTTGCATAAAAATATCTCAACCAAATCAAATAAATTAGAAATTTCAATTTTTTAAATTAAGGGAATGCGAGAGAGCATGCTTCATTAGCCAACCGTTAGTTATCGACATTACTATTTCTTAACTGTTTCACTTTTATTTAAAATTTTTGAGAATTTCTCAGAGTAGTGCCTTCTTTAGATACAATGTCAAAAAGAAAATTATAGGCTGAAAAACGTGAGATCACTAAATTACTATCGATATCTCGCATTTTCTTAAAATATCTACATATTTTAATTGTAATATCTATTATCTTTATTTTAACTTCAATTGCCATCATTGTAAAATAAAATTATTTGTTGAAAATTAATTGTATTTACCACTTTTGATTCTAAAATATTGTAATATCACTTAAAAAATGTTGTTTGTATATAGAAAACGCTCTTTAAAAGTTAAGTAGTCTAATTAGTATTTTTTAATTAACTGTTTCATTACTTAAAATAGACAAATAAAACAAACGTTTCACCATTTGAACATATAAATTAATTCAACAATCATTTGTAATTTTTCATTTCAAAATTTTATTGGAGAATTATAAAAAAAATAATGTATAAATTGTTATTTTTACACAATTTCTGTTTGTCGTGGAAAAATAATAATATTGACATTTATTTGAATCTGGTTGATGAATACGCTTTCAAAAAATCCTGTAGTTAGCAAGCCTCTTAAGCGCGCATACGTAAGGTAAAAAAAAAAAAAAACATAAACCAAGAAGTGTCTTACAAAAAACTGCGAACGTTGGGCATTCGTATGGGCTGAACACGTGAGTTAATCAAAGTCAAAGAGAACGTACGAATGAATGATCACTAATCCAAGTTAAACCGTTCGATTTGGTCTTGCGAACTACACAGTTGTGAGCTCTCTGCGACACATCCCGAAGCCGGGATATGGTCTGGCACCTCGAAGTCACACCTTCTCCTCGACGGGTGGTTCTGTATCTGCTCTCCCTGTAAGTTTCTCATAAGCACTCACGCGCCATTAATATCTTCTTTTAACTTACTTTCTAATTATCTGGGCTCTCTAAATTTTTAGAGGATACTATTTAAATTGCTTCGTACTTCCATGACAACTTGGTGTTTTTGTAAATAGGCTATATGAGCAATTATTTGGAAAAAATATCATGATTTTTTAATGAAACTCTAATCGTTCAGAGGGCTAATCTTTTAATTATCTATCTTTATCTTTATTTTCATGCAAACTGCAAAACTGCACTATTCGGTTCATGCGGTAGCCACGCTATTTGTTAATATAAAGCGATCGCCGGTCCAACGTTCAGCCTACCACATTTTATTTACAATGTTCTGTGAATTTCTGTCATACAGGGGGACTATTCGTTCAGCGGCATGGGCGACAAGACGCACAGCACTGACTTTTCGTCCGGCAAATCAGATAGTAAGTATACAAGCTTGCTACGCAGGATATCGAGAGATAAGCAGGATCGTGTGAGTCTTGAAGTGTGAGATTAAGCAAGATCAAATCAACATTGAAAACAATTTTTACATGCACAGCATACACTCTAAAATTTTTAGGTAGTTTTGTGGATATATTAAAAATTTTTGTGTAAATATAGTAGGCTAAAAGTGATTATTATCTCCTTAGAAAGCTATAAAATTAAATAATGTAATTAAAAAAGTACATACCGATGTAGGATTATTTTAGATGGTTGTCTGCTTAACATTAATTCAAAAACACATTGAGAGTTTCAATTTTTTTGAATTGTTAAATTGATGACAACTGTCACTTCCTTTATCACTTCATTTGAGATAAGTTTTCTTTTACCTTTCAAACGTTTAAATTTATGTAATGATCACTTTGAATTTTGAAATAAAAAACATCAAACTACACATTATATAGATTAGTTGCGTAGATAAAATTAGATTTTGGTAGAAAAGAACACCTAAAAATTTTAAAGAAAACTAAGAAAGTGGAACGATTTATTAACCGATTATCAAAGAAATAACTAATATCACTAAAAAGTTTCTTGGAGTGTGGCTATTAATTATTTAAAAATTAAAGCAGATTCTATCGATTACTACTGCCACAAAACCTTTTGAGTAAGTTTCTTTGTCACGCATTAACTGTAATATTTCTATTAATTATTAAAAGTGTAAATAATGCTAAAGAGCAATATCAGAGAGAAATTAGAAAAATATTAAAATTAAAATTTTAGAAGTTAAATTATTACAAATTAATTAAAGTACTTTTATCTCGTTGATATTTCCTTTTATATATATTCGGTTTTGGCATGTACTAATTTCTTGAACTTTATTTTTATAAACATGTATTTCTACTAGAAGGTTTTCTTTACAATAATAATTTATATTAATAATCCTATTCCAATAACTTTAACAAATAATAAATCATTTACTAGTTTATATTTCCTTTACACATAACTAAATCATTTAAATTTCAGCTAGATTTTTATTCTTTCAATAAAAAATATTTCTTTATTACTTTTACAACAATTTAACGCAGTTTCAAAAATGAAACGATAATAAATATGATCATAATACTAGACAAAGAACGACCTGCCCCTTTTCAAATCGTAAATCTTTCGAAAGTCGTAAATTTAAAAAGAAGCAAAGGAACGATCTTGTTTCAAACCCTTTAAAACCTAGAATTTGTAAATGCAGTTTCGAAGCATCTGAATAATTCATAACTCTTAATAACCGAAATAACAGATGTTTATTATTCGAGGATGTTGCGCGCGAATAATGATTTTTGAAAAGTAATTGGAAAAGGAGTTGACAATTCAGCGATAAAATTAATACGAGTATGGCCTGTCGTCCATTGCGGACGGTGTTTTTCACTTCTTTCTCTGACCATGGTGTTTCATACTCACCCGTGTTTTCCCCTTCCAATCTAGTATCAACAGGCAGCATCACGGACGTGGACCGGCGGGCACTGGTATGTACAACAGCCCCGTACTACTCCCAGCGGCTTAGCATGGTTCGTAGCACGCACTCTTTGCATCCTTTACTTTATTTTTCGTAAATCACCTACACATATATATATATTTTTTTCATCCTCTTCGGTTGTTCTACGGAATTACGACATTTTCGTCGCGGACCTCGAGCAGAATTTGTCCGGCAAGCGTAGAACGCGCTCATCGTCAAAGGGGATCTCGAACATTTTATTTAATTTTTTGAACGGCCAATTTTTTATTTTTGTTGAGATTTTAAGTTGCATGCACGTTGTACGTTTTGTAATAATAGTCCGTGTTGTCCGGATTGTTTTGTCAGGCGCGAGAATGACTTTGGCCCTGTAAAAGCTTAATTAATGTTTTAATTTTCGACAACGTTGTATTTTGTTTTTCTCATAATTTTATTCTCTTAATTTGAAAAAAATGACTATCATTTAGAAAAGAAAATTTGCATGCAAATATTTTATTGTTTCATTTTTGTTATTATGTATCTTACTGTTACATTGTTATATAATTTCGTAAGTAGTTCAACAATATTTCGCCTATATGAATATTTTAATAATATTTTCAATTGCTTTTTTCATAATAAGCATAAGACTGTGCAGTCACTTCGAAATCAACGCTAATCGGCAACAAATTGTACATATCTTTCCAAGTTCGACATCCTCTTAAAATTGAAACATCAAAAGTAAATGTCAAATGTACATTATATTTTGCAAGGCATGTGTGTAAATATATATGGTCTTAGTATAATTATCTGCTTTTAAATATATTATTTCTGTACAAAGTATTCTTACACACTTTACTGTAGTACGTATGTTTGCATGTTTATAATTTATGTACATAAAAGTAAAATAATGCTTGTTGTAGTTCGTACCTAGGAGTTTTGATATATCGAGGCATTTTGCAGATTTGGCACTAATGATAATGATGTTAAGTTTGAGTCTTTACATCCTTGCAATCTTTATACAAAATGTTTTAATAATATTTGCCAGATACAAGAATCCCTTACATCGTAAAGATTGAACAAAAAAATGATAAAAAATGTTATCCCTTGATTATCTGTTGTTAAAGTTCAAACCTTGCGTGATAAATCACCAACACCAAATTTCTCATGCATTTTTACCCCGTTATATTTATAGGCATAATTTTTTTTTTATTTAAATTTGCGTTTAACTTTTGTTCCTTTATGAATGTTACGTAAGTGTTCCGCAAAGAATGCTATATATTGTACACACAAAATACATCAATCTGAGTATATAAATACATATGATACATGTTCATTTTATATACATTAAATGTTATACTATTTTGAAATGAATTGTGAATTTGTCGTTAATATACTAATCGTTTGCGCTTTTGTGCCGAATGTAGAATGACGGCGGGATTCTGCCGTCGTCGACGACGTATACAGGCGGCCTGGGTTCGGTGATCACGGGACATGGACACCATGTGAGGCGGTCTCTGCCCGACATGGGCGCGGCCCCATCGGAACCACCGAAACTTTACCCCTATCACCTGCTCGTCATCACTAACTACAGATTACCGGCTGACGTTGATCGTTGCAATCTCGAGGTAAGCTTTTTGAAATTAATTTTATTAGCCCGTTGCATTTGGTTTATATCGACATTGCAGTTTTTAAAAATTTGTAACTCTGTTTTAAAATTTTTTAAAATAACGCTTTGTCGTGTATTATATCCATTCTAGCAACAATATTTAGAGCGCTTTAAAAAATTTTAATTTTGATATACTTGTATTAAAATTGTTTAATTAACTTATATACTATTTTTCAGCGTCATCTTTCGGATGCGGAATTTGAAGTCGTTCTTCACTGCTCGCGTTCCGAATTTTACCGATTGCCTCAATGGCGACGTAATGAGATCAAGAGACGAGCTCGATTATTTTAAACACCTACAATGAAGAGCAGCTAAAAGAAAGAAGAAAGCATCAAGAAATATTCTTTAAAAAGTTAAAACGTCGTCGTCTATGCGAACCGCCTCCGCCGTTGTTCACCGTTTTCATCTAATTTTTTAATTGTTTTACGATCACGCGATTGCGTATTTATCTCGTATGACGCTACAAACAAATGAACAGACGTTAAGGCTTTTATTAGCATAATATAATCATCAATATTACTATTATAGCGTGCAATCCTTGCTCAGTCGTGACGTCATTGTGATTTTAAAAAAGTGTCGTTTACGAAACATAAGGTATTTAAGCGCTATAAACGAAGGAAAATGATTAATTAAAAAATTTATTTCCGAACATCGATTTTTAATCTCTAAACTTACGATGATTTTAATATTTTGTTCTTCAATTTCCTCGAGAGCACGATTTTAAGTGTGTAATGAGAAATAATGAGAATGAAAGGAATAAAGAGTGCATGAGATTTTCATTGTTTTCAAAACAATATACTGTACATAAAAGTAAAAGATTATTGAAGAAAGAGGAAGGGAAAGAGTGAGAGGAAGAAAGAAATAAGTGTCTGTTGCAGCTATGATGAAAGATTTAAAAGTATAAAAAACGTCTGCACTGCAACGCGATAAAGACTTTACGCAGAAGTAGAAGCAAAAAACTTACTCGGTTAAAGATTAATATAAAAGAGTAGTTTTACTTCGGTATAAATTCGCTCGTCTTCTATACAAATAAAAAATGCACCGCGCTGCTGTGCTCCGAATATAAAAAATAAAATATATATATACAAATATCACGTACACCTACGTGATAACATTATTGAAAGAAGAAAAGTTACGATATATTGAACTACTACTATTCTATAATTTTAATATAAGAAAATTCAAAACGAAGCGTATACTATATGACGAAAAAAGTAGCTAGTGTTTGCAAAATTTTCCTTTTTAAGTCGTATTTCTTTCGTCAAACAAACAAGAAATCAAAACAAATGATTAAAATACCTTCAAAATAAATAAATCCATGTACGTTGAATATTTGAGGAATCGACGTACGACGTATTGAGGAAAATAATAGTCAAAGTATGAAAAAGAATTTAAAACCGTATTGACTATAAGTAAATTAAAAACAGTGGCTCTTTTCGCATAATTCAGTTTCAAAGCTTATAATGAATAAAATAAAAAAAAAACACGGGCATGCGAGCAAAAAATACTTCATGTGCCTATACAATTGTGTCTGCGAATGTTCAGTTCACTTTCGTTACATTTTCTCAGCTTATAAATGCACAAATGCTCGTAAAAGGTTTCTGTTGTATAAAGCACATCGCTTCCGCTAGTCCAATGATAATAAAAAGAAAATACACAAAACTTAAATGATTTTTAATTACTATTTCCTGAAGTAAAAGATATTAGTATTTTAAAGTTTGTTTTTTCTTTTTATTTTTATAGATATTTAAATTGGATTTTATAAGTGAACATTTTTATTTTTTAGTATAATTTATAGATTTTCGTTTTTAAGCAAAGCAATGTATAAAATTGTAGGAGTTAAACGGATTGTTATATACTAAAGCAGCTAAACAGTTGCTTAAGTTTGCTTTATTTTCTTTTTATTTTAATAAATATAATTTATTAATTCATTATTTAATCAATAAATTTAAATTATAAAGAAGTATAATGATTTCATTTTCCTTAAAATACTTTTCTTATTTAAAAGTTGACATTTTTTATAATTATTTTTTAAAAATCAAAGAATGATTCCACTGGCAAATTCTAAACTTGCTTTGCCCGTAAAATAACAAACCCTTCCATAGGATCAACAAGTGGCTCGTATTCATCATTATTAACTAATTCTGCTTTTTCTCCGTGACACAAAAGTACAGGGGTTGTGTGATCATGGCTGCCAGTAATAGACTTTGGATGACCAGCTTTCCCTATTACATCTACCGCTTGTCCAACTCTTACTTGAACTGGCAGAAGCTTAGAAATAATTATACAAAAAATGTTATTAGTAAAAATAGTTTATCATTTTTTTAAAATTCGTTTTAAAGTATTAAGTATTTTTTTTTAAATTTGTGTCACTAAAAAAATAAAATTGAATTTTTTTGAATGTATATTGTCCAAATGTGAAACTTGAAGTTAAATAAGATTCTTTTATGAAAAATTGATTTTAAATTGCATAACTGTTAATGAAAATATCTTTTTCACGAATGCCTTTCACAACTCAAGTAAAATTATATCAATATAATATGATGATTCATTAATTGCTATAACGGCATATACTTACCTCAAGATTTTCATCGAGTGTAACAAGCCATCTTGGTTCCATTGCAAGTGACAAGCAATACATTAAATAATGTGATTTTCCTAGAATAAGATTCTTACAATCTAAAAATGAAACAAGTACTACTAATAAGCCAGCCAACGCTGCTTGATCAAGAACTTTAGCAGAAAATTTCAGCGGCTCCAGAGATATTGTTCCCTAAAAATAATTAATACTGTTAGTTTCATTAGTTTTGATATAAATTTATAAACATCTGTATTATTTTAATGTATTAATACGTTTTAATAGTCAGTTCAAGAATACTTATTAAAAAGATAAGAATGTACCTTCCCCAAATGTACTAATCCTTGAGAAACACGAATAAGGAAAAGATGATAAGGGTTTCTTGAATAATAAGCAGCTAATTGTCTTAATATCGTGGTTGTTCGAGCATTGTTTGTTCCCGCACCGATCAAACCAAGGCCGAAAATTGCGTTTAGAGCAACGTTTGGATCGTTATCATGACTGTACTTAATTAGTACATTCAGCAATGCTGGATCTGGATTCGATAGATGTGAGAGCGCAATGGACAGAGGAACTGCCGTCCTAGCAGGAGCAGCCCCGTATCGGCCGATCTAAAAATTTATGGTATTTAATAACAATAAAAGAAAATGAATATATAAGAACCCAATGACTATGTAGGCAATATAACTGCAATTATTGACAGAAGTAAAGAGAGTTATCGTAATTTTAATTACTTGACCAAATATTCGAGAATTCTCTCTGCCATCACTGAGGCCGACTATTGCAACTCCCAGAGAAGCTATCGGTTGTGTAAGTGCGATTTCGCTGCAAATAATGTTACATTTTAATGACCAAGACACAATAACATTAAAAAAGATACATGATTTTTCGGAAAATTATTATTTCTAAACTTTTAAAAATATCGGTAGTGTAGAAAAATATAAAAATGCATACGTTGGAGCTTCCTCCGCTTTGGATTTGTTTTTTCTTTCACTAGTTGACGGTTGATCGGTTCTTACACTGCAGCAACTACTATAAGTCGGGGGTTTATTTACCGATGTCGAAGATGCTTTAGAATCAGTATCTCCTTCCACTGGTTCAGAACATATTCGTAACAATTCTTGAACTATCAGAACGTCGCCAGTACCGGCGTAAGAACATACCTGTTAAGACAATGTTTGTATTCACAAAAGTAAATTTAATTTTTTTACTCTTTTATTTAACTTTTTAAATTTTCTTTAATGTACTTGGATCATCGTCTGTGCTGGTAACTTATAAGGATCTGGTAAAACGTCTAAAGCTGCCGACACCGCTTCAATATTATCCCTGCGCCCCATGAAAATTAATCCTAGCGCCAATGGCAGAAACCTGTAAACATATTTTTCGTTTAAGATTTGCCTTCAGTTCTGGTCAGAGTGTAATTAATAAAAACTATAAACGAATTTCAATAGTTAAGAAAAATTCATTTGATATTGATATCATAAACAAGTTTGTTTCACTGCTTTTCATAATATATCCAAGAACTAAATTAATGATCAACAAGTATTTATATTAAAAAAAGATTCTACTATATTTAAGAGTAAATGTTTGTAAAAAATATCACAATAAAAGACTATTGCGTACAAATTGTAATAAATTGTACCTAGTGTATGTTGACGTTAATTGCTGAGGATCAAATTCTATAAGTCTCTGTAATATAGTTGAAGAGACGTTACCGTCTCCGGAACCAACGTTAATGAAGCCCAGAGAAATTGCTGAGAGAGCAATAACTTCCATGGAACCTGGAAAATAAAAGTATCACTTGTAAAGATTTCTTTTCATAAACTTAATTTGTATAATTTTGAAGTTTAAACAACACTCGTATTGATATTGAGTCTTTTTTTAAACATTCTTTCAGATAAATTTAGATTTTTCATCGTACTACTAATTATAGAGTGTCAAGAATTCGGTTCACGGATTCAAAATTTAAAATGTCTTTACACGTAAAAATAACATCTTTAAGACTTTAAGTCGAGTTGTAAGTATTTAGGTATCAAAAAGTTCTTAAATGCGAAGTTACAAATGAGTATATCAAAATCTAAGCAAAACAATAATATATATAATTCGAGAATACGCTTACTCTCCTTATCCGTCAGCGGCGCACTGAGCATATCATTCAGATCCGATCTTCTCGAGCCCGCGTAGGCCAAGCCGAGACCCAATATTGCTCCGATCCTGATATTCTGGCTGGCGGACATGACGTGCTCGCTCAACAAGGCCAACGCCGGATCGCATTCGTTGCGCACGCCGCAGTTCACTAAGCCAATTGCTAGAAGCGCGCCTGACCGTACAAGATCGTCGGTCGCGTACAGGAATCTGAAAATATCACAATATTTTATTTGCTAATCGTTAAAATTATCCTTGTGTTTGGTTCAGATTTCTCATTTGTGCAGGTGAGATTTTAAGAGCAATTTTTGGTTGCGGCTGCTTGCAGTGTATGTAGCAAAGCTCTTATCGAGTGAAAAACAATAATTGTGAACAATAATTAAGTTTACTTGTCAATCGGCACGAGTCCACCATCAACATCCCACATGTGAATCAAACCAAGCGACGCCGTTGCAGATAACATTCCGTGATCCTGCAAGTAGGTAGAATTAAATTTACAATAAGTAATCAATGCAGAATCGTCTTAACAACTTAATAAAGAGAGCAGCAAGTTATCATACCCCACAATTCCTAAACTTATGCTTACAAGGAGAGTGTACGACATTTGGGTAATGGATTCTACTGCAACTTTGGGATATGTTTTCTAATATTAAAATATGAAGGAAGCCGCGTCCGTTCGGCCTAACGCTCGATTTTTC